>CM034236.1:58881522-59449922 GCA_019916065.1 Vitellaria paradoxa
GCGCTCGTACCCAGTTGGTGACCCAAGATAAGCTAAACCTCCTTGGTTTATAGATCGCAAGCCACATAATGCAAGGTAGCTGCAGAAAGAAAATGAATGAGACCAAGCAAATGTCTGATCTTAAATTGGGGCAGAAAACCCTTTTTTTTTTTTTTAAATCACTCAATAAACAAAAAAGAGTCAGAATGATTGCTCACGAAGTATGTTGTTGGGGCAAATGCAAATCCTCCAAAGAATCCAAGAAGACCACCAAAGAAAGGGAAGGTAATGGCAACGAGCATTGTGAATGCTGAAAAAAAAATGAAAAAATATATATATCAACTTTAGGAAATAGAAACCTTGTGTTTTGCAAGCATAATGCAGTTCCGGAGTGAAGAGTAAAAAATTCACTTACCCACGTATATGTTTCGTGTAATAAAGCGAAGCATTCTACTGGGCTTGAAATTCAATTTTTTAACCAAAACTGTTTCTATCATGTCAAACACTGGCATTGCATAAATCTGAAACAACACAGAGAATAAAGAGAAATTAGACAAGGAACCCTTGCAACTCATTAGTTGTAAGGAATCATTTGAAGCAAATTGAATCAAAGATATTTTCAGTTTAGTTTTAGCTCTCACCTGATAGCTTCCAATAACATGGATGACAACAAACATGTTAGCCATTGCAATAAGCCACGTGGGCTTTTTCAATGTGATGAGGATATTGTCACTAACTTCATTCCCAAAAATCCAGTATCCGATTAGAGCAACGGGGAAGTAGCACAAAGCCACAATTATATAGGCAACGATTACTCCCCTCCACATGGGGCCCTTCGAAGGCTTCTCTGGTGTAGAGGGGATTGTTGCTTGAATCTCCAAGACCACATTGTGCCCAGCATAGGCAAAAGCTACATCACCCAAAGCACTAAAGAAGTTGAAGACCTTTCCTGCTGTGGTTTTAGCTTTGTAGCTGTAGTCCACATTTAGCTGCACACCTTTGTTGAGAGAAGCACTCCAAGCAATTGTGGAGTAACTGCATGACAGCAATAAAATCAAACATGTTAATGGGTTGTTGTCCATTGTCCTAAAAGCTTAAATTGTCAGGAAATGCACCCAAAATGTATATCAAACTAACTTCACATTCCCTCTCTCTCATGCAAGTTTGCAACCCTGTTTTGCACATGAATTTGAGAACCGGAAAAATCAAACTAAGCAGGTGCAACGACTGAAATAGAACAGAGTAAACTGAGGAACAAACATAATTACAAGAGTGGAACCAGAGCCTGATAAATCACCAATTCTTCCAAAAATTTAAGTTCTTATAGGAAATTGGACCAATTAACTTAACATAGGTAAAGAAGAAAAATGACATGTAGCTGCCACAATGAAATGGCATAGAAGAAAAAGGAACCGTACCTCAAGGACATGACTGCTGCGGCCAAAGACACACCAGAGATGGAGTTGAAGTTGGGAAGATGGGAGAGCACAAAATGGACAGAGGCAAAGATCATGATGAAGTACGTAAGCTTGATATGCGAGCAATTCTTGCACACCAAATCGTGGAATTTTTGGAGCGACTTCCCTCCAGTGACCATATAGACTATATTCACGCCAACTTCAACAACAAGCTGTTGGGGCACCACAATGTAAAGACCAAGCTTCTCCCCGAATGCATGTTGACCCAGTTCGTGGTACCTGTCAAAACGCTTACCAGCTACTATCTCATGCATCTCAACCATTTGCCATAGGGTGTACAAAGTGACAACCCATGATATAATCAGCACAGTCACACCAGGGCCCCTGAAATTCAATCAAATGAAGGCAACTTATATGTCTCAATTGTTAAAAAATGACTTATGGCCTCTTAGAAAACCTTCAGAAATTCAAATTCTGTTGTTAAAAAAAAAAAAAAAGAAGAAGAAGAAGAAAATTTTCTATTGAAAATTTTGAAATCTGTTTTGAAGAAGTATAGGAATGAATGAAGGGTCTAAAGTAAACATTTAAAAAACATTTTACTTGGTAGATACACTTTCAACTAATAAGGCTCATCTTCTGGTTAATTTACTATTGAACTAAAGTAAATTGTTTGGGGATTATGGTCACGGATAATATAAATACCATCCTAGCTCTGACATGGCATAAGGGAGACTGAGGACTCCAGCTCCAACCATAGCAGTGACATTGTGGAAAGCTGAGTACCACCATTTTGCATTTCTTGAAGAAGTGATTGGAAGCCAAGCATCTATGGCCTTCTCCTTCTCTGTCCTTGTGTCAACCTGCGAGTGATGATGATCATGCTTTTGAAAACAAATTCAATAAAGAAGAAAATATGATCTTATAGTCAAGCCAGAGATATCAGAAGTATTACAAAGTTTCCCGGGGTAAACTGGCAATATAATAAACATAAGAAGTTGGCCAGTTGATAGTTTGGAGTTTTGGAGAATTGAACTTCTTGATAAGGTTTCAAGGCCCAAATACCAGGATTCGTAATTAGTTATGAATTTAGAAAACTGGAACCAAACAAAGCATATATGTTTTGTTTACTTGATGTTAGGCTATACAAGCCAAAATTTTGGGTAGTGTCCCTCCCCTAAATCTAACTAACCCATGTATTAGAATCAGAAACACACAAGACATTATTTATCCAACAACAATACTATTATTCTTGATAAAATTAGTTTTGAACTCGTGTTAACAAAAGAAACTTAATCCTAGAATAATCTGAGGTAAATTTAAAGTTAAATGTCACTTCTGATAAATCAACTCAATAAATCTTGGTAGTTGGCATCCGCAACCCCAATTCTCGATGAGTCAATATTCCATTTTCAGTCCAATGCAAATGCTACAGAATAGCTAATACTTCCCCACTAAATGTATCTGATTTGTTTTGTAAGTCACAATAACATCAAGAAAATTTGACTGCCAGCCAAGCCATGTTACTAGTAAATAAAGAATTCCTATTTCTTTTTTGGGTAAATAAAGAAAATTGGTGTTAGACCATTTAACTATAGTTTGTTTGCCAGCCTGCTAGATAATATATATATATGTTGGGCATAATAATACTAAAGCTGTACTCTTGCCGAACAAGTTTAGTCTGGTGCCACGTGGCGCAGTGCCGAGCAAATTCACATAAGCCACGTAGCCACTTGCCGAGCACGTTCCGTCTGGACACGTGGCATCCCGCCGAACAACTGATTATTGGCACGAGAGTTCCACGTGAGTGTTATACGTGAATACACGATTTAGAGTTAGTGCTTCAAAGAGTACCTTGAACCTCGACATCAATAAACAATGTATTACCACGTGGCTATAGCCGAGGAAGCTAGTTTGCTCGGCCTATCTGTCGACGGCCAGTAAATGTCAAACCTAGGGCCCACAGCCTTTAAAGAAGGCTCGTGACCATAAATGCACCTTAGTTAGGATTGAACTAGGTACTTGTCTCTGGAGATGTAACTAAATCGGTTTATCTCGTCACGATTCAGTGGCTGATGCGACAAGAAGACAGTATGACCCTGAAATTCAGGTTGTAATGCCGTGTTAAACCGCCAGAAGCATTAAATGAAAGGCACGGTGTATTAATGAGGGGTCTGAGGCATTAAATGAAGGGGAAGGGCATTTAAAGCAAGAGTGTAAAAGAGGGACACGGCAGTGTGCGTAACGTCAAGTCATAGGTATGCTGTAATCATCACTCAGACCACTATATATGAGATATCCTACTGAACCACAGAGGTAAGCTGACTATTGCCAACTTAAACTTTGACTCCTTTATTTCCAGAAAACTTTCTTTCTTGGGTGACTTGCTGACTTAATCATCGGAGGGTTTTCCGGCCTGAGACCTCCTCTCCGGCCGTCACCTTTCTTTCTGTCTTTGTTCGGCAGGTCGGCGATTGCATTTCCGGTTGGTGTGGTCAGCAGTTCCGGCGGTAATTTCTGCTGCCGAACATTTGGCGCCCACCGTGGGGCTCGTTGTCTAGCCCATCATCGTGTTAACTAGCTTTTTTCTTGTTTCTTTGTTAAGTCTCCAGTATTTGTCCACATAATGACTTCGGGAGGAAACACTACCCCACCACCATCTCCACGGGCAGGAGACGCTTCCACTCCTGCCAAAACTAAAGGGAGTGCGTTGGTTATCCGGACTCCAGGTCTGGAGTCCGCCCGGAAAAGAAAAACGGAGGATCCTCAGGTACTGAAACAGAGAGAAGAGCTGATGGCTAAGGCCAGTGAAAAGCAGGCAGAACTGGAGGAGATTCTGCTGGAATTGAGTAAGGAAAAGGGAAAACCCCCTGCTAGCCATACCGCTGATTCTGGTCAATCCGACTCGGAATCTGATGAAAGTTACGATGCTCTTTACGAGGACCCCACTGATGAGGATGACGGGGACACCCATGAACAGAAGGAGGTGTGCTTTCGCTCGCGACGTGATGTCTCTCCTTCCAGGAAGGACTCGCGCCGTGCTAAACCCGTCGCAAAACGTGACGTGAGATCCGATGTTGACGCGCCCATCAAAGCGCATCACCAAAGGAGTTCCTCAAAAAAGATGCTGGAGGCGCACTCAGAGGAGGCGGATAGCTCGGACCAAGAAGAGCTAACCTTAAAGCGTAGGAAAGCGGGAAAGGCAAAGATGGAAGACTGGGGGCAAGCAGAGGAATGGAGTGCTCAAGGCCAGAGCACACGAATGATGGCAAGGAAAGCCTTGGGGCGAATCTCTGCCTCCCCATTCGTCGATGAAATAATTGATGCGGAGCCTCCGGAGAAATTCCAAACTCCGAGGCTTAATCTCTACGATGGGAGAACTGACCCCCTGGCCCACTACCGTCACTACATGCAGGCCATGACATTATGGAACAGCAACGACCACCTCATGTGCAAAGTATTCCCTTCTAGTTTGGGGGATACAGCGCTTCAGTGGTTCCATAAACTGCCCTCTGGCAGTATTCGGTGTTGGCAGCAACTGGCGGAGGAGTTCGTCACCCGGTTTCTGGCTAACACAAAACAGCCCAAAACCGCTGACGTTCTCCTAACAATGACAAGAAAGTCCGGGAGAATCATTGAGAGATTATTCCCGCCGCTACCTGGAGCTCTACAATGAGGTGGGAGAATGCTCGGAGCAATTGGCGGTCACCTCGTTTAAATTGGGGTTGCGGAAGGAGGATAGGCTGTGGCTCTCCTTGACCAAAAAGCCAGCGGCTAACATGTCAGATCTTATGTGCCGAATCGAGAAGTACGCCAAGGTGGAGGATGAGACACAGCCGGCCGAACAGAAAGAAAGGAGATCCCAGGGCCAGACAAGAGAGAAAAGACGGGGAGACGGCCGCCGATTCATTGACGAGGGGAAGTCCGTTTTTGAAGCGGTCAATACGGTGTTCAAAGAGCCAATCTTCAAGATCCTACCCCAAATAAAAAATAGGCCATATTTCAGATGGCCCGGAAAGCTGCCGGATTTCCCTGGAAAGGAGAATTCCAAAAAACTACTGCGCGTATCATCAAGACAAAGGGCATCGCACCGGAGCCTGCCGATCGCTACGACATCATCTGGAGGAATTGGTGCGCAGAGGCCACCTTAAAGAGTTCGTCGACGAGGGCAGAACTAGAGAAGCAGCCCCACAGGATAGAGAGCCAAGGAGGCAACGAGAAGAGACTGCCGAGGAGGAGGCAGCCGAAGAGGCTCAACCCCCACCAAGGGCCAGGGCGCGCAGAGATGTCCCGAGACCTGCAATCATCCACGTGATTCATATGGAACAGCGACCCCAGAGTGTCATCAATCATGTCCCTAATCCACCAAGTAAAGAAATCTTGGGCGTCGCGGGTCAGCCGAACAAGCGTCCAAGGACAGCCGCCATGGAGGAAATCACTTTTCATGAAGACGAGCATCCTGGTGTTCAGCTGCCGCACAATGATGCCCTAGTGGTCACTCTGGGCATGTTTAATTCAGAAGTAAGAAGAATCCTGGTAGATGCAGGAAGCTCAACAGAAGTTATGTTCCTGAGCTTATTCAAGAAGCTCGGATTAACTGAAGAAGATCTGGAACCGGCAGAATGCCCGCTCATAGGATTCAATTCTGCTCCTGTCTGGCCTCTGGGCAGAGTCGTCATTCCTGTCCGCGTGGGTCCGGTGGAGCAAGAGGTTGAGTTCACTGTTGTGGATTCCCCCTCTTCCTACAACGCTATAGTAGGGAGATCGTGGATTCACGCTCTGAAGGCGGTCCCCTCAACCTACCACCAGGTGCTGAAGTTCCCCTATTGCGGGGAAGTGATTTCTATTTTGGGGGATCAGAATACTTCCCAAAAGTGCTTCTCTGCAGCCCTAAAGTCCAAAATGATCCCCGAACAAGTCCAGCTGGCGGAACTACCCGAGGACACACCAAAGATCGATGATGTCGGTGGTGATCCGCAGATGAAAGCCACAGAGGGTTTGGAGAAATATCAAATTGGCCCGGTTGAGGATGATAGATTCTTCCTGATCGGCGCTAACCTGAGCGCCGAGGAGAAACTAGAGCTAACCGAGATGCTCTTGAAGAATATTGGAACGTTTGCCTGGACTCCACACGAAATGCCTGGCATTTCCCCCGAAGTCATGACTCATAAGTTGAATGTGAATCCGGAGGTAAAGCCTGTGGTACAAAAAGCCAGGCGATCAGCCCTCCAACACGCAAAAGCTGTCATTGATGAGGTCAGCCGACTGTTAGAGGCGGAGGCCATTCGGGAAGTCTCATACCCGGAGTGGTTAGCTAATACGGTCGTGGTCAAGAAGAAGAATGGGAAGTGGAGAGTCTGCGTAGACTACACAGACCTGAACAAGGCCTGCCCTAAGGATCCATTCCCCCTGCCAAAGATCGACCAACTCGTTGATTCAACTGCTGGATGTTCCAGGATGTCGTTCCTGGACGCCTATAGGGGATATCACCAAATCCCTATGTTCGGCCCTGATGAGGAGAAAACTTCTTTCATAACCCCGCGAGGCATATACTGTTACAGAGTTATGCCATTCGGGCTGAAGAACGCTGGAGCCACCTATCAACGGCTGGTTACAAAATATTCAAAAAAGACCTCGGGCAGACGATGGAGGTCTACATTGATGATATGGTGGTAAAAAGCAAGGAGCCGAACACACACCTCCAACATCTCCAACATGTTTTCTCTACCCTTGATCGGTATGGATTAAAATTAAATGCTGCCAAGTGTGCCTTCGGAGTTGGCTCGGGCAAATTTTTGGGCCACTTGGTGAGCAGAAGGGGAATTGAGGCTGATCCCGAGCAAATACGTGCCATCCAATCTGTTTCACCCCCGCGCACAAAAAGGAGGTACAGAAGCTCACAGGGATGGTGGCGGCACTCAACCGGTTTATTAGCAGATCATCCGACAAGTGCCGGCCATTCTTTAGACTGCTCAAAGGGGCCAATAAGATGCAATGGGATGCTGAGGCGGATGCGGCACTGGAAAAGCTTAAAGAATACCTAACAACTGTCCCAATATTGTCAACACCGCAGCCGGGGGATATTTTACAGCTATATCTGGCAGTCTCAGAGCATGCAGTCAGTGCCGTCTTGCTGAGAGAGCAACAAGGGAAGCAGTATCCTATTTACTATCTGAGCAAAACAATGCAAGGAGCAGAGACCAGATATCTGCCCCTAGAGAAGTTGACCCTGGCACTAATAATGGCATCCAGGAAGCTAGCCCATTATTTCCATGCACACACCATTCAAGTTGTCACCGATCAGCCAATTGGCCATGTTTTAAAGAGGGCTGATGTATCGGGCCGACTAGCAAAGTGGGCAGTTTCCCTTGGCGCATTCGACATAAAGTTCATCCCAAGAACCGCGATAAAGGCTCAAGTCCTGGCCGATTTTGTAGCGGAATTTTCCACACCAGCCTGTGGTCAGACAAAAGAAGTATGGCATGTTGAAATAAAGTCTGCCCCGGCCGAACATAATGAGGCCGAACAAACTTGGCAAATCGAGGTTGATGGGTCTTCGACTAGAAGAGGAGGCGGCGTAGGCATAGTTCTGACTACACCAGAAGGGGTCTCAATAGAATATGCAATAAAACTCGAGTTCGAAGTCACTAATAATGAGGCGGAGTATGAAGCTCTCCTGGCTGGACTCGACATCGCTCGGCGGCTGATGGCAGATGATATCGTAGTAAGGACTGACTCTCAGTTGGTTGCCAACCAGCTAAAGGGTGAGTATATGGCTAGAAGTGAAAAGATGGCAGAGTATTTAGAAGCAGCAAAGAAGAGAATCGAAGGCTTCAATAAAGCTAGCGTGGAGCTCATTGGCAGGGATCATAACGCTCATGCTGATGCACTTGCAACGCTAGCCGCCTCTTCTCGAATAAGGCTAACTGACCAGGTCTTTATGGAAGTCATAAAAAGGCCGAGCATAACGAAAGACGTAGAGGTAATGTGTGCTGACCCAGCCCCATCTTGGATGGATCCAATCATTACTTACTTGAAGGACGGAACACTTCCCGTAGAGAAGACAGAAGCGAAGAAACTAAGAATAAAAGCCGCCAGGTTTTGGCTGTCTCCTGACCAGAAGTTATACAAAAAGTCATTCACAGGCCCCTATCTCCTTTGTGTTCATCCCGATAAAGTGCAAGACTTTCTTTACGAGCTTCATGAAGGTGTCTGTGGAGCACATACTGGGGGCAGATCACTGGCGCACCGAGCAATTACTCAAGGGTATTGGTGGCCGAAGATGGGATATGACGCTCAGGACCTATGTTCGGAGATGCAAGAAATGTCAGAAGTTCGCTCCCATTCCTCACCAGCCAGCCCAGGAACTCAGCCCGCTTACCAGCCCTTGGCCGTTCGCTCAATGGGGACTTGATATTGTGGGGCCCCTGCCTTCTGCTTCAGGAAATAGGAAGTTCTTAGTGGTCGGCACCGACTACTTTACTAAGTGGGTGGAAGCGGAACCCCTAGCTCACATCAGAGATGCTGATACCATTCGATTTATTTGGAAGAACATCATTACCAGGTATGGCATCCCTAGGACACTTATTTCCGACAATGGGACGCAATTTGACAGTGCCCCATTTAGGGAATATTGTTCTAGATATGGAATCAAGAATATTTACTCTACACCTGCTACCCCCAAAGCAATGGTCAAGCTGAAGCTACAAACAAAGTCATTCTCAATGGGATTAAGAAAAGACTGGAAGCGGCAAAAGGAGATGGGTGGATGAATTGCCATCAGTACTGTGGACCTACCGAACAACCCCTAGAAGATCAACCGGCGAATCTCCCTTCTCTCTGGCCTACGGTGTTGAAGCCGTCATACCCTTAGAAGTTGGCCTCCCGAGCATCAGAACCCTATCATTTGACAGAGGGGAGAATGATCAAGCTATGGGAATAAGTCTGGATCTAATTGATGAAAGAAGGGAACTGGCAGCACTAAGGTTAGCCAACTACCAGCAAGAGACAAGGAAGAAATTTAATAAAGGGGTCAGACATAGAGAATTCAGCACTGGCGATTGGGTGCTGAGAAAATTGATGGGAAGCAGGAAAGATCCAACTGAAGGAAAGCTTGGAGCTAATTGGGAGGGACCATTCACCGTCTCTGAGGTGCTCGGCAATGGCGCCTACAAGTTAATTGACATGGAGGGAAAGTCAATCAAAAGACCGTGGAATATAGCCCATCTAAAGTTGTACTATCATTAATTTTTTCCTTCACATTTGTTGACTAAAGACTTTGTACGTATATTGAAAAGAAATCCTTTTTACAAAGCAAAAGCAAATTCAAAAGCTTGAGATCACTCCACGCCTCTTTGGGTGGTGGCATGGAAAAGAGCCATGCTCGGCTTCCCGAGCATTAGTACGAAAAGAATGCCCCATCTCCGTCGATATTGGCACAATCCTGGTTTATTTACTGACCAGAAAATACTCTTTAGACTGAGATTCAATTCCTCGGTCTTCTGAAAAGAATTATCAAAAGAAACCACGCTCGGCCTGCCCAGCGTTGGTGCAATCCTGGTTTATTTATTGACCAGGAAATGCTCTTTAGACTGAGATTCAATTCCTCGGTCTTCTGAAAAGAATTATCAAAAGAAACCACGCTCGGCCTGCCCAGCGTTGGTGCAATCCTGGTTTATTTATTGACCAGGAAATGCTCTTTAGACTGAGATTCAATTCCTCGGTCTTCTGAAAAGAATTATCAAAAGAAACCACACTCGGCTTGCCCAGCGTTGGTACAATCTTGGTTTATTTACTGACCAGGAAATGCTCTTTAGACTGAGATTCAATTCCTCGGTCTCCTGAAAAGAATTATCAAAAGAAATCCATGCTCGGTTCGCCGACCATTGGTACAGAAAGAATCCACATCATTTCTGGTGGTGGCTCAATCCTGATTTATTCATCGACCAGATACGATTTTTTAAATCAAGATTCGATTCCTTGGTTTGTTAATTGGAAGCAAAAGAAGCATGTTCTAAAAAGCTCAGCGCTAGTGTGCAAAAGCCCTCGTATCATAAAGGTACACTTTTTCGATGTTCGGCAGTAGATTAAAAAGCGAAGATTTGTCAAAAGGTAGTTACCTCCGTTATTAAGTGAAAGCAGGAGGACAGCCGAACTTATCGAGGTATGTGAGATTCATTAAAGCTATGTCTCTTTAGCAAAAGCTTGAAGTCATTTTATGAAAAGCAAAATACTGCACGAGCTTGTTATCTCTGAAAGTTTTACTGTTTAAAGTATTTCTGTTAGAAGTTGTGGTTGTTCGGCAAAGTGGTACAAATACAGACACCATACATACTTCAATATAAAGCATAAAATATACAAACGGAAAGACAGGCTGTCAATAGGGAACAATTCAAAAGTTTTCATTACATGCCTCAGAGTACGGTTACAATACATTTTACATAACTAACAATCAAAGAAGCTACCCTAAATCTAAGATGAGACATTAACATTTGTTGTAAGGGTTTGTAGCTACTTCGTGGGAAAAAACGTCAAGGTATTCCTCGGCTGCACTCCTTATTATTTCATCAGCTAGCCAGCTAAGGCATTCCCCAATCAATTCATCGGCAGTTCTAAAGAAACAAAAGCAGAGAAAAATAAAACAAGATTAGAAAGAAGTCAAACTGCTTTCATTCACTTGGAGTTAAAAGTTTTATATTACATCCAAATATAAAAAAAAAAAAAAAAAAACAAAAATTTATACAAGAAGGCTCACTTCTCTCCTCCCTTAGTGGGATCCCTCTCCACTATTAGATCAATCTGTTCAAGCGCCTGGGAGGTGTCCTTCTGGGCACTATCCACCTCAACCTCTCCCTCCTCAATTGTTTCTTCGGCAGTATGAATTGAGGGAGTTTGAGGTGGACGCTCAAAGCTGAACTGGGGAATTGGGCGTTCTGGATCAGGATAAGGGACCTCCTTGTATAGGGGGTTGGTGGGATCAACATTGTTCTTCTTCATTGCGGCCTCCCAACCCTCAAGAAAGAAGTCGTTGTGAGCATCCCTCATCTGATCCACGCAATCATTAATCTGGGCTTCCACCTCAGCTTTGGCCTTGTCCTCGGCTTCTTGGAGGGCAGCTTCTTTCTCTGCCAGGGCTCGAGTCTTCAGTGCAAGCTCTGCCCGAAGGTTGACAAGCTCTTGCTTTGATCTCTCTTGCTCGGCCCTAGAAGCCTCCAACTCCTTCAAGAGTAATTCCTGCCCAGTCTTCGTGGAGGACAACTCAATCTCGGCCTTGGAAAGTTTGCCCTTGACCACTAAAAGCTCCTCGTCTTTATGATTTAGGATTTTATCCATTGATTGCACACGAGCTATGCTTCCAGCAACTTGGCCAAGGGCAGTGTTGAGTTGAAGCTCAATCTCCTTATTTTCATCCTGAAGCTGACTTCTCTCTTTTGCCAGAGCGTCATTGCTGGATTGGAGATTCTTATTCTCCTTCTCCAAGGACCTCACGCTTGCTTTCAACTCCCTTATTTCCGTCTTATCCAGCTCGGCTCTGGTTTCGAATGCTCGGCTCCGGGCAATTAACTCCATTGTGTGGAGAGAAGTTTGCAGAAAGAACAGAAAGTTAGGAAAAATTATAATAACGAAAGGATTCACATAAAGGAATATTATAGTACTTACAGAGATGATGTTCTTCATCAGAGTTTTGTGGATATCCTCCGTCCTATTCTTCCTCGTGTTATGAACGTCCCGAGGAGGGAGGATACCCTTGAGATACTCCTCGGCATGGTTGAAGCCAGTGTCTTGAATAGTGAAGGGACGGCCTTGAGGGTGTTCGAGGCTAGGAATAAGGATTTCTGGAATAAATGGAGGGGAGTCTCGAACCGGATTGGCCGGATACTCGATGGCCAGAGGTACGGGCCCAACTGGTTGAGCAGGTAACGGCTCGGAGGTTCTCGGTGGTGCGTCTTTAGTGGGTAGCACGACCTTGGAAGGTGCTGGCCCCCTCGCGGCATCCTCCTTCGGCAGCTGCTCCTGCTCGGCCGTTGGAGCCGCGTCCGCAGATTGTATCTTGGCCCTCTTCTGCTCAGGAGGACCAGATGGCCTCTTCTGAGCTGCCTCCTGCTCCTTCCCCTTCTCCATTTTCACCTTCATTATCTGCTCGGCAGTTGAAGGAGCAGGGGCTCTCCCCTCATCAGTCTTCCTCTTCCCACCAGCCTTTTGTTCGTTGGCCTTCTTCTTCTGGGCCTCTCCACCCCTTTGTTCTTTTGCTTTTGCCATGGCGAGCTTCTTGTAATCGATCTTCGGGGCCATGACTACTTCTTCTTCTTCCCCTTCTAAGTCTGAGAAGTAATCGAAAGCAGGGGGTATCTCAATTTCTTCTTCTTCCTCTTCCTCTTCCTCCTCGTCCAAAAGAACAAACTGTCGCTTCCTCGGCTGTTCGGAAGGCTCAGGAACTGCAACTTGAGGGGCTTGAACTTGCTCGGCAATAAGTGGGATAGCGAATGGAGGGGGGCGAGTCCACCCTGGATGCCTTAAGGCGTAGTAGTTCTCTTTCTCTTCAGCAGAAGCCCGAAACCACCACTGAAGACGCCTAATAGCCTCCGAGGTTGCAAAACCTTGAGGGGAGGCAATGAACGTCTGATGAGAAGGGGTGAAGTTGAACAGAATTGGAACCGCTCTGGCGAAGGGATAGAGATCTGGACCCCCGAGGAATTTGAACACCTCCTTCAAATGGTCCTTGTCAGCACGAATGCCAGTAGCCCAGAATTTCTTTAACTGAACACCTGCACAGATATTAAATCAAACAGTTAGTATGCTTAGAAGTGAGGGTAAAGAAGAATAAGAACTGGTAGGATTTGAAATCAACCAACCTGGGCCCAAAGAAACCCGAGGGACGATTGGAAAACGATCTTCGTCTGGATCGTGTGTCCAGTGACCTGTGACGACGCACAGGTCACTTTCTGACTTAATCGTATCAGGCAGCATGTGGACCAAGGCCTTTTCTGGTCGGGATTTCAGGTACCACCTGTTCTCATCCTTCCTCACCTTCTGGATTGAGTAACAGTAAAGAAGATCGTACTCGGATATGTGGAATCCGTATCGCCTGTTTATTTCTATTACCCCATTAACGATTCTATAAAAGTTGTGGGTGAGGTTCCTAGGGCCAAGGTCCAGAATGCTAATCATAGAGCGAAGAAAGGGGTGCAGGGGGAACCTAAGGCCACCTTCGGTGATTGCCACTATGGGGAATTCCCCTGTTTCACGCTCGCCTTGTTTGGCGAGCCTGATACTTACGTTCTGAAGAATTTGGTATTTCTCCTTGAAAATTCTAACTTTCTCCTCAGAACTTAGCTCGTTCGCGAGTCTACCCATAACGGAAAACTTGAAGTAAAAAGAGGATTAACTCACCGGAAACGAAAGACGACGGGAAGGGTGAAAGCTTGCGAAGACGAAAACTCAGAGGAAAAGAAGCAAGGGAAATATGTAGACTCGAATCGCAGAAAAGAAGTAAGAGAAGACGAATCAGGTATATATGTATATGTGTATGTATCTCTGAGGGAAACCGAAGCGTTTCCAACGAAAAGGCAATGGGCGGTAAAAATGGCATTTATTACCGCCCCAATTTTCAAATTTCTGACCATTCACGTTTTAACACCTCGTATCTGGGAAACCGCGTAAGCGGCGCAGCAGATAAAAAGCTGAAAGGGCACTGCGCGTGTCGTCACGAGGAGAGAGAAAAGTCCAATCGGATTTGATGCGCGTCAGGGAGATACTAAACGACAAACTGCGTAGGAGGATTAAAGGATCAGTGAGGTAAGGTTATTCTGCTCTGCTACTCTGCTCGGAAAATATCTTTTCCCAACCAGAGTGGGGGCAAAATGTTGGGCATAATAATACTAAAGCTGTACTCTTGCCGAACAAGTTTAGTCTGGTGCCACGTGGCGCAGTGCCGAGCAAATTCACATAAGCCACGTAGCCACTTGCCGAGCACGTTCCGTCTGGACACGTGGCATCCCGCCGAACAACTGATTATTGGCACGAGAGTTCCACGTGAGTGTTATACGTGAATACACGATTTAGAGTTAGTGCTTCAAAGAGTACCTTGAACCTCGACATCAATAAACAATGTATTACCACGTGGCTATAGCCGAGGAAGCTAGTTTGCTCGGCTTATCTGTCGACGGCCAGTAAATGTCAAACCTAGGGCCCACAGCCTTTAAAGAAGGCTCGTGACCATAAATGCACCTTAGTTAGGATTGAACTAGGTACTTGTCTCTGGAGATGTAACTAAATCGGTTTATCTCGTCACGATTCAGTGGCTGATGCGACAAGAAGACAGTATGACCCTGAAATTCAGGTTGTAATGCCGTGTTAAACCGCCAGAAGCATTAAATGAAAGGCACGGTGTATTAATGAGGGGTCTGAGGCATTAAATGAAGGGGAATGGCATTTAAAGCAAGAGTGTAAAAGAGGGACACGGCAGTGTGCATAACGTCAAGTCATAGGTATGCTGTAATCATCACTCAGACCACTATATATGGGATATCCTACTGAACCACAGAGGTAAGCTGACTATTGCCAACTTAAACTTTGACTCCTTTATTTCCAGAAAACTTTCTTTCTTGGGTGACTTGCTGACTTAATCATCGGAGGGTTTTCCGGCCTGAGACCTCCTCTCCGGCCGTCACCTTTCTTTCTGTCTTTGTTCGGCAGGTCGGCGATTGCATTTCCGGTTGGCGTGGTCAGCAGTTCTGGCGGTAATTTCTGCTGCCGAACAATATATATAAAAGAGAGAGATCTGCATATATATATATATATATTCAAATGACTGAACACAAATTAAATCTTCTTCTCTTCAATACCAAGAAATTTGACTGGCCGAACCATGTGCTAGAGTCTCTGCTTGTAAAGATCTACTATCAATTTAAGATTTCCTTCAGTTAGACCATTTGACCTTCTTTGTTTTCCTTCATAATATATCCAAATGAGAGGGATTTGAAAGTACATTCAAATAATTGAACAAATTAAAAGAATAAATTTATACTAAAAAAAAAAAAGAAACTTATACAAACTTTACTGTAAAGAATGATTTTAAAGTTAAGTTTGGGAAGTCAACCCACTTTCGTTTTTTTGGTGATTTTTTTTTTAAACAAAATTTGATTTTCATTCTGACTTTGAGAATTTTTAATTATGTTATTCACATTTTTAATAAAAATTAAAAAAATAATACTTAAAAATTACCCAAAAAAAAAACTAGTTTCTATTATCCAAGTAGCTTATGTATATATTTTTAAATGTGAATAACATACTTAAAAAAAAAAATTATAATTTTCCCTATATTACTTTAGCAAATCTCCATATTCTATTAGTAAATATTTCTATATAACTTTTCTGAAACTTCATAACTACTTCAGCAAACTTCACACACGATCGAAATTTAAAGCTTCTATGTCCAGAAAACAAGGATTAAAATCCCAAAACCGAATAAAGTTTCAGCTAAATTCGTTTCGCAAATCCAATACTGAGAGAGAAACGAAATAAAAAAAAATTAACAAAGAAATAAATTAATAAAATCTTCAGATAACCAGTTAAAATCGAGTCATGAACTCCAATACATTTGAAGCATATATATCGAAGAAAAACGGAAATAGATCACCAACATATTACATATGTGCATACATACAAGCGTGGCGTGGGCATGCTTCATGCATGTATCATGTACATATATGTATGTATTTATACAGGCAAGCAAACAGAAAACAGACATAGAGAGAGAGAGAGAGAGAGCCCTAACATTGTAGTTCTGTTCTGCTGGAGCTTGAGTTCCCATGGCTTTTCAGCGCAGAGAGAGAGTACCGTTACGAAAACAGGGAAAGGGGGACAGAGAATACAGAACAAAAAAGAGCAGAAAATACAAAGAGCTTTGAACTCCAAAAGTATGAAGATTTCTTTGGGATATATACATGTATATATCTAAAAGAGATCCCCTTAACACCGCGTATATTCAATTTTTACACGGAGAGAGAGAGAGAGAGAGAGAGAGAGAGAGAGAGAGAGAGATTGAAGGTGACGTTTTGGTTTGACTTTCCCAAGTCTGACAATGCAGACCGTGAAACAGGCTCACTGCCCACATGTATTTCTTCATTGCTGGTTAACAATTATTAGCTGTAATTTTATTCTTTCTTTCAGGAAAATTCCAGGTACCTCCCTGTAATTATATTCGGCCTAAAAATAAATTCATAATTTTAAAATACTAAAATTTTATATTTAATTCCTACATAAATAATTAAAAAAATTGTCCCAAAGAGAGGTTTTTTGTTTTTTTTTTTTTTTTTTTTTAACTCAAGGAATTTCTGTGCACCAAACATAGCGTAAGGTAAGAGTTTGGAAAAAGTGGAATCCAATAATTAAGGACCAGATTTAATTTTTCTTTATCGCAGGAGATTAAGTTTGAGCAGATTAGCCGGTCATTTGATTATCCTTCGGATACGTCAAATTATCGGTGAACTGTGAATGAATACCGTTGCTCAAAGCATTCCTCGGGTGTGTTTGGAGTTAAAATAAAATAATATAAAATTTTATAAATTTATGTAAATTTAAATTATGAGATCGTAAAATTTTAATTTTTTATTTATTATACAAAATACGAGACATTAATTTTTATAATTTTATATAATTTTATACAACTCCAAACACATATTTTCCTTTATATTTCTGTTCAGTGTCATGCTGGCAATTTGTTCTACAATTCCAGATCAATTAACGTTTAAAAAAATACAAAATTTTATTATTTTTGGCGACCTCATGAAAGTTGACCGCCTAACACATGACACTGCAGATTTCACGGAGAAAATAATAAATTTATACCCGCAGAAAAGGCAAAGGCGCTTTAGGCTTTGTGTGGCTAAAAAAAGTTATACTTTTTTTTTAACATTTTTTTTGTTTTATATGATTTTTTTATCAAAATTTAATTTTTTTTAGAAGTTATAAATTTTAAGCGTAGTAATCATATTTATAAAAAATAAATAAAAAAATTTACATTTGTTTGGATAAAAGTTAGAAAAAATAAAAAAATTAACTTTTTCTTTAATTTTTTAATCAAACAGATAGTTTTTATCCAAATGAATTTGAATTTTTTGTTTTTACGAATGTAATTAATATGGCCAAGTACAACTTTTTAAAAGAAAATTAAATTTTAGTGAAAGAAAGGTTATACAATATATATATATATATATAAACCAAAAATCAGCTTTAGCCTTATTTTGTCAATCTTTTTTTTTTTGTCATATTTCTATTTTCCATATATATTTAATAAATCCCTTAAATATTACTTTATATAGAGAAGCACATGGAATAGATTTAAGTGAAAAACCAATCCGGTTCTATCGTGATAGAATGAGGGTTGAGGAGGTCGACAACAGGTTTAGAGAAAAAAAATAAAAAATTTAAAACCCGATTGAGATCAATGTAAAATTAAGATTAGGATGGTAAAACTCTAAATTGAGTTTAGAATTACAAAAATATTCTTACCACTGATATTGTATGTATTGAAAAATGAAATGTTAATGTTGAAATATTTATTTTTTTATTTTATTATTTTATATATTGATTTTTTTTATTTTTTTTGGCACGTAATTAATTTGTATTATTTTTTTGATCTTCATAATCAGTTAAACGGTGTTATTTTCATAAACAGAGTTTGGATGTTCCGTTAAAAAAAAAAAAATTAAAAAATTAGCACCGATTGAAAAGGTATCAATCAGTTTACTCGTTTAGAATTAATGAACGGTGATAGAGAGACATCATCAGTTGTTTACTCGTTTTCTTGCTTAGCATATATTGTTTTGTTGGCCGGTCAATTTGTGTAGAGGGTCCGGGAAATTGCGAACATGTGAAGTGAAAGAGGGGGATGGCCAACACTAGCTATGCATTTCCTGGAATTTCTTGCACTGACAACGATTGAAATTCTTCTCCATAAGCATCACTTTTGGGGAAATTATCCTATTTTCCTAAAACATATGTGCAGATATTTATGTTTTATTAATAGAAATTACGTATAGAAGAAAATAATGGTCACAAGTCTCTTAGTTATTAATTAATATACATTGGTTAGAGCAAACATTATGAGAACATGAAATAATAATTGAGAGGTACTGTTCAATCCAATTTTTACATAAATATTTTGAAAACTCTCTCTCTCTCTTTATTTTTAAGTGAAATAACCAATGCTCCATTTAGAGTGATAAAAATTCTGAAAAAAGGTAAAAAATACTAAAAACTTTAGAAGTTATTCATTTTTTATCTCACTGCACGAATTACGAACTCATAACTTAATTATCTCATTTTATTTCACTTTTTGTCACTACAAACGCACCCCAAATTTTTAGTTACAATATAAGTAGAGGAAGTAAGTATGAAAAAATCGAACTGACTAATAAGTATTTTAAATTTAGTTTGACAATATTATCAAGATTGAAAATATGCTGGGGAATTTAATTTGTTAAAACTTTTAAATCAAATCTCCAATAAGTTTTAATTTTTTTTTCTTATTTTGTTATATCCCATCATTTCATCTTATCTTCATTTCCTTAGAAATGATAAAATAAGTAAAAAAATTATTTCTTAACCATTTTCTTTGAAATTAAATAGGGATTTTTGTTCATTTTTTTCCATTTCTTTAAAAGTCAAATAAATAAAATAAGTGCAGTGCTTTTTTGAATATTTCTTTTATGTTTGGTTTGCAAACAAATTCCAAAAAATTTTATAAATCTATGTTAACTTTATATCACATCAACTTTTTTCTTTCACTGCACGCATTACGAACTCTTAATTTATCTCATTTGCTTTTGTTTTTATCTCTTGCTTTCAAAAATTTCAAACATGTAATTAACCTCAAGCAGATTGGTGAGCTTAATTCTATAGGGATGATTTTTTTTTTAATTTTATAAGTGGGATAGAAATTTGATTAAGTTAAAACTTGTCTCAAAAGTTTAATAAATCAAGCTTAATTCAATACATTTTCAAACATAATATAGTTTTTAAACCAAACTTAAATAACTCCTTAATCAACTCGTTTACATCTTTAATTCAAAATTCACTCTTATTATATTAGGAGAGAGGGCCGTATAAATTTTTGTTTTACTATTATGTATGATATTTAAATACTAATTTTTAAATAATTATATAATTGAAATTGAAATGTGAGCGTGTCAATAGAACTATTAGAATATTTTACATTAGATATATATATGAGATATTTTTTATATATATTATTTATATTAAAATATTCTACATTTATTTTTTTAGATATGAGATAAAATTTTAAAAATAAAAAATAAAATATTTTATATAAATTATATATAAAGAATATTGCACATCTAATATGCACTATTCTAATAAGAACGCGAGACTTTGTTACAAAATACACACTACAGAATTAGCTTCCAACAATTTTTGGAGTCATTGAATGAATGGGAGACCCGCCGCGGGGACTCCACGTCAATTCAATGGCTTGACAACAAAGTGCTAGGTTTACACCGTACTTCCCGCCAAAGTGCCGTTGAAGCTCAGTGTTAAATGGCGAAATTGCGAACTCTAATTATGATAAGTGAATTATTCAAGCACTCTTCTAAAAATTTTCTTCACTTCTTTTTATATATTTGTTTCTACAAAATTATAAAATTAATTTTATCGATTAATACAAAACACATTAAATATCACAATTATCATTCCGTTCTATTTATTATTACAAATTTCACATTTCTCATTTTTCATTTTTTTATAACATTCTCTATTTTTTTATTAATTTACACTTTAAATTAAAAATTTACTATCAATTATAATTTCATGAAATTGTATGAGAGAGAAATTTTTTAATAATTTTTTAAATTAATTTTGTAAATATATCTTTTAAGTTTATTTCATCAAAAATTAAAAAAAAATAAATAATTATTTTTTTAATTGATATAAAGTAAGGCATCATAATCATTAATTAATTCATACACTAACGAAAAATAACTTAAATAAAGGTAAATTGAATTAAATTTCAAATCTTGACATTCATTTCTAACACCAGGCACCATTAAAAAAAATATGATACTATTAAAAATAATTCAACATTTTTAGCAAAAACTCTTTATAAATGACCAAGCAAAAAAAAAAAAAAAAAAAAAAACTACAAATAGAAACTGTAAAGAAAAAAAGAAAAAAAAAAGAAAAAATTTAGTAGGAAAAAAATCCTAATAATGTAATATCATATATACTAACAAAAATAAAAAATAAAGAAATATTATATGCAATTTGTTTCATATTGCTATACCAAAAAATCAATCACTTGAAAGGGACAAATTAAAAAAAAATATGCAGTTTTATTTGAGAGATTCAATGATTTAAAATAGTATGAAATTTGTTCCACGTTGCTTTAAAAAAAAATTAATCACATTCGAAAATTTCACTTTAACAGAATTTTCTGACATGATGTTTCGTTTAAGGTTTACTGAACTAAAAAGAGATATATACGGTAAAAGTATACATAAGACTACAAGAAATGTAATAATAGAAAAGTGAAAAGTGGAGTTAAGTAAAAGTGAAAAATAGATGATGTTAGTTTTATAATAATAAATGAAAAAAATAATAATTATGAAATTTAAGTAATTTTGTATTAATTGTCTTTTATTTATTATAAGACTAATTTTATAATTTTGTAAAAAAAAATTATAAAAGGTGGAGAAAATTTTTAAAAAAATGCTAATATCTCCGCCCATTAATTAATAATTCAAATGCATTGGTTTGATTTTTTTTTGAAACTGCATTGGTTTGAACTTTAAAAGTCGGAAACCGTGACAATCCCGCAATCTGTGTTTCTTTTAGTCGCTTCTTCTCTGGCAAGTGGATTAATTGGAATTTCATAGCCACAAGAAAAGACGTAACCGTTGACTTGCCAAGTCTCCTTGTGATAAAGCGTGCATCAGACAGAATCTCAATTACCATTCAAGAATATCCTTTTTATTATATGTGTCTCACATAAATTACGTCTTTCTTTTCTTTTTGGTTGCAAGTAAGACTTATATGACTAAGTGTTCTTTTGAATTACTAAAAAAAAAAAAAAAGTATTCTTTTGATGAGACTGTAAAATACTGAAAAACGTTAAAAATTTTTAAAAATTTATAAAAATTATTTTTTTATTTCATTACACGAATTATGAACTCACAAATTATTTCAAATTATCTTACTTAGGTGTCGTTTGGACGATTAAAAGTGGATAAAAGTTAAAAAAAGTAAAAAATGTCAATTACTTTTTCGTGTTTAGAAGACTAACTAAAGGTAACCAAACTAATCCATTGGAATGGCTTGCTTTGCACCGTTCTAAATTGAAACGGTGCAAAGCAAGTCGTTCCAACAGTTTTGGTCAAAAAATAAAACGAAAAGTTGACAAATGTTGAAAAAAGTGAAAAAAATGGATAACTTTTTGTAAAAGTTTGTAAATTTTAAATTTTAAAAATAAATGCATGAAAAATGAAAATGACAAAAGTTGGTAAAAGTAAGTCAATATTTGTAACTTTTTGTAATTTTCGGTGGTTTTTAGCCTAATCAAACACGACCTTTATTCCACTTTTTGTTATTCCAAACTCCCCCTTAAAAAAGTACTGAAATTGACATCTTTATTTTAGATTGTTGTTTTGAAATTTATTTTTTTATACTTTTGATGAAGTTAAATAGACCTATTACGAAAATAATAATAATAATAATAATAATAATAATAATAATAGTAATAATAAGTGGAGTTAAATAAGTAAGAACTAGTATATCGTTAAAAATTTAATTATTTCACATATTAAATTTCACGTGTTTAGAACTTAACATTTTTTAAAAATCAGATCGTTTGAAATTGACTTTGGCTGCTTTTGTGAAGGGAATTATTTAAGATACATATGCTCAAACTTGCTTCAACGACCTTAATTGTAACGGTATAAAAATAGAAGGATAAAAAAAAAAAAAAAAAAAAAAAACATAAATCCCACGTAACCATGGATTCTGCTGAAACTGAGGATTGTGGGGGTCATCTTCCTCGGGCATCATCTTCATTTGAAAGCTAGTTGTTTTGGTGCCGCATGCGCCAGTAATTGGGCTGAAACTGCCATCCACTTTCCGGCCTCTTTCTCTCTCACCGTCTGAACTCTGTATTTTAGTCCAACCAGCCGAAAATTAATAGACCGAGAGATGAAACTTTGCGGAAGTTTCCGAATAAAAACAGGACGACTTTAAAAGGACTAGTCCTGAAAATATTCTAGCTAGCTAGTTTGTCAACACTAGATGCCGTCCCTCACAGTGGCTTTCTTAAAATATCTGCGACTTAATTGCAAGGATGTGAACCCTACCTGGCTCGCAGAAACTGACCCTATAGCCTTCATCCTTTCATCGTCCAAAACCAAGTGCCACAATATTATATTATCAAACAATTATATATATATATATATATATTTGTCTGAAAAATCATATTTTGAACCTGATAATTTGAAAATCTTAAAGTAAAAAACTCCTAAGTTAATGGTGTATCAGTGATCATTAATTCCAGTCTCCTCAAAATTATTAAAGATTTATCTGATCGTTAATTTTAAAACTTTTAAAGATTAATCGGTATGTACAAACTAATTAGTTTGAACACTCATCCTAAGATATTAAAAAAAAAATATTTGTGCCAAAACTGGTGAATACTTGCACGATTCAACGAGAATAGGAAATTAAGCTCCAATCCAATTAACGATTGATGGTGCTGCGCCGGCCGTTTGATTTGATCATATATCAATTTGCATTGCATTGATTTCTTTGCTTATTGGAAGGCAGAAAACTGCATAATCGAAACCGCGGAAGAGAATTCCACTCCACCTGAACGAAGACATGTAGAAATCTACCAAAACGTTGATATTATTATAATTTTACCTACTCAGGAAGATACAATTTCTTCAAAGTGGCCTTATCTGAATGGAATGCTGCCACGTAACGTTTTAATTAAATTATTCCCGCGTCTCTATCAGATGATATTTTTCTATATATAAGACGACCTTACAACCATGGAAGCTTGTGCTTGGATTTATCCCAAACGATGTTTACGTGAAATTGTTTTTCAGATTCGAAAGTTTCCTTGAATATTCATACACTCAACGTTACGTTGCGTGTGTGCAAAAATTCTGCCAATGGTAAGGTCACTGTGATGCTCTTTTATTTTATTTATTTTTATAATTTAAGGTGTCTAATTGAGTCAATTTATGCACACTTTAATTAATTAATTTTTTAATAATTAAATATTTTTTTAACATTTAAGAAAATATTAATTTATAATTAGAATTAATTTAGAAAATGAATGATTAAGAAAATAAGCTCTCACCCACTACTAAAATTAACCTTCCTGATTGAAAATTATACACCTACGTTACGTTTGAGTGCGGTAAAATTAACGATTTCAGTAATTCTCACTTTCCGTGGAAAAAATGGAAGTAATATCTCTTTATAGAAATTATCCTCTGAAACAAATGTGGGACAGAAAATGCTCCCCGTAAGAATTTAAGCAAGCGAAGACAAAGAATAGTACGAAAGTTCCGTAAAAGAAAACATGTGCCGTGTGACCCACCTTACTTGTAGGTATAACCTCAACTAATAAATAAATAAAAATATTAAGTGAAGACAAAACATTAGAAGATTAGGTGCCGTTTGGCGAAAAAAAAAAAGAGACAAGAAAATAATTTTTATTAATTTTTTAAACATTTTTCAATTTTCTTTATCAAACAAAATTAAATTTTATTAATTTTTTTAAACTTTATGCAACTTTCTTTAATTTTTTTAATTTTTATAAATTTTTACCAAACATTCAATTAATTATTAAAAATGTGGTTGAAGTGACAAAAAATAAGATAAAATGAAATAAAATAAAATAAGTTGTGAATTCGTAATTCGTGCAGTAAAATAAAAAGTTAATAACTATTAGAGTTTTTCAAAATTTTTGTCGTTTTTCAAAATTTTTTGTGGTCCCAAGTAAAACCTAAAACGTCACATACCAATTTCATATATATATAATTGTATTTTTTTATTGCTGGCAAACGGCCCTAATTTGTAATGTAGGTCCTCTCTCAGCGACATCCGTGCAAAGAGTTTCGTATATCACTGTCACAGTGTCATTTAATAAATCAAAAGAAAAAGAAATTAAATGATTTGAAATTGTGTAAAAATTAGATGGTTATAACATACAAAAAAAAACCATCCAATCACATCAAGCTCAAATAATGGAGTACATGCTTAGACGTTTGATCTTTTATCACCAAATTACTATGGGTTTATTTGGAGTAAGAAAAATTGAGATAAATTGAAGATTCGTAATACGTGCAGTAAAAGAAAAAAGTTGATGTGATATAAAGTTAACAGAGATTTATAGAGATTTTCGGAGAAAAATTTTATGTCAAATGCAGCTTACATAATTCTATTGGACATGAAGCACAATTTTTTAAAAGTATTAAAAAAAAGTTAATGAATATTTTGTTTGCAACATATTAATGGTTTTTTGCAAAAATTAAAAGTGCAGTTTAAAAAAAAAAAAATAAAAAAAAATTTAAATCCAAACAAATCATAAAATTAATAAATAACCAAGTAAAACAACTTATTCAAGGGTATGGTTTTCTTATTACTTTTTCCTTTTTGGGTCCGGATTGAATTTACAAGTGATATTAAAAAAAAAAAAAAAAAAAAAACAACTTCGTAAATGGGCCTATATGAGATTCTTCCGTTAAAATTCCATACACAACCATTTTAAAATATATATATATTTTTTAAAACCAAAATTTAATTTTTTTAGGACTTTTAGATAACTTTTTTTAAATAAAAATTCATCGAAAAAGTGCTTAGAAAGTATACAAAGTTACCAACAAGTTATTTCTTTTTTGTATCAAAATTTTTTTTTTATTCTTTGTTTTTCACTAAAAATATCAATAAATTACCTCAAACCCTCGAAACAACAACAATAATAATAATAAATCAAGATTCAGTTGAAAAAAAATCTTTAAAAAAAAAAAAAAAACTAAAATAGCTGTTAAAAAGTTGCTTCCAAAGAGGACCTAATCCGTGTGTATGGACAATATACATACGTATTCCAGATTAATTAACCGGAGACAAATAAATCTTGCAGAACATTACCATTTTCAAGTGACCGCGAACTCATTATTTATTACACGAAACTAGGTTCAGTTACAACTTATCAGGAATTATCTAGCAAAGAGAAAAATTCAGAAAGCAGCTATAGATAGAACTCCCTGAACTCGTGGATTCTGAGGCGTTACATCAGTCTCTTCCTTCTGCTTTGCTTTTCTATGCCCAAACAGCACCCGGTTGATCAACCCATTGATACCTCTTGCTGCCCAGCTGGGTCTTTCTCGGGCAGTCTAGGCCCACCAAAGCAAAGGTACTGGTTCATCAAACTCTTAGACCCTTGTTTCCGAGTAAAATTCGGTGGTCCATCAACAGACATCTGATTCGAGCAAGATGGTCCTGCAAGCTGACTTTCAACACACACACCCTTTTGTTTTTCCAAGGAACTGGGCGAGGAAATTGATGATGTTTTTGAGAATGAGCTCGATCGCGATCGACGTGGAACCACAAGATGAGGCATTGCTTGCATGACACCCTGCACCAATCCCGAAGCAAATTTCTTCTTTGCGGTCGGACTTGGGAGGTTACTTCTCACAGAAAGTGTCCGCTTATTGTTTGGAAGCGAAGAGGGCTTGGAAAATCTCTGCCGGAGTGGAATTGGAGTTTCATCCAAACTACCCACTGAATTTCTATCTGACATTTTCTGCTGTGCCCTCTCGTTCTTTCTATCCTTCTTCCTAGCCCAGCGGAGGAAGCGTTTCAAACGTTGTGCTGTGTAATCTATAGACGGTGGTCTCTTACCAGTCGGATTTGTTGCATTAAGGTTGTCTACAGTTGATTCATGTTGACTCGGCTCCGTTGATGATAATCTTGGTCCTGCATTACCAACACCAGCATCCGAATCATTTTCAATGCCTGTGTGTAAGAATATTTCTGTGTCAGAAACTCTGAAAGAAGTTCCAGGACTTCCAATACTTCTCATCCTTAAGTGGGAAGCAATGGTTCTTCTCGCAGTATAATTCTGACAACTGAAGATTCCCCCTGCCGAAACTAACTGTCGAGTCAGTATGTCAGATGAGGCAGAACGCGGTCGTTGCCTGAGCAGATCAAGAGGGGTCATTCCATTTGAATCGCGGATGTTCACATCGATTGATCGGACGCTCATCAGTAGCTCCACCAAATCAGAATGAATGTCCCCAATTACGGCCATGTGGAGAGCGGTTCTACCATCCTTGTTCTTGGCGTTTATGATGCCTTCCATGTTGAACAATTTGCCGCAAACTAATTGCTTCATGAGCTCAATCTGTCTGTCCAATCTGTGGAAACTCGGAGTTTTGAAACCGGACATGACCATGTGTAAGAAAGTTTCTCCTGCGTTGTTCCTCGTAAAGATGGACGAAGGAGACGCCAGAATTAGAGCTTCAACCACAGTTAACTGGCCTCTGCTGGCAGCAATGTGCAAGGCTGTGTTGCCCTGATTGTCTGTGGAGTTGACGATGTCAAAGGATGCTATGAGATATTTCACTACCTGCATGAGAAACAAGACTGGTTGTGAAGTTCAAAAAAACCACTCTCTTGGAAGAATTGAAATTATGGTGGAAATGAAGAGCCTAGCTACATGGCTCTTCATCACAACCAATTATATAATTCAGTTAACCATGTAAAATTTTGATGTTTCTATTAAAAACACAAGGGAGAAAAGTGATGATAAATAAGGTGTGCATTAATATGAGATTTGAAGCTCTGCTGTACACAAATAGTGCCAGCTTGTGAATTTCAGCTTTATAGCATCTATGTTCGCAAGATTATAACCTTTCTTTTGAATTGATCTTGACCTAATTCACCTACCTCTAAAAGTCAACCCCTGAACATTGAATTCTTATGGATATAATTGTTTGTGAAAACCAAATTTCAGTATGTTTTCCTGAAAGTAGCATATATTATATATATATGTAGTGGTGTCGGCAAACAGCTATTACCGCATGGAACACAAACAGGGTTTAAACATTGTAGCAGATCTCCACAATACAGATTGAGGTGAACAATCTTACAAGCAAGGAGATGCGTGAATCAAATCTTCCTAACAGGTAATCTCATCTGATACTAATACCATATACATAAGGTATGCATTAAAATAGAGCAAAGATGTGGATAGAAGGATGAGAGAGAGAGAAAAAGAATATCAGTGATATAGAATTCAAATATGGAAGGTCTATGAGTCATCTCATAAAAAACAATGTAATAAAGCATCAATACGGATTTATCCATAATTCAATGTTCATCCATAATTAAATGAATCTATTCATATAATAGAACGAAAAAAAAAAAAAAATCAAGAGCCTCGAGCCAATAAAGATTGAGAAGATTGACTCACGAGAATCCTTTCAAAAGCAGCCCCTGAAAATATTGATTCTTTTGGATATGAAAATCAAAATCAGTAACTGTATATTTTTCTACCTGTAGCATGTATTTGTAATGGGGAAATACTAATGCTATGTTTGGAACATGGATTTGTGGAAGGAAAGAAAAAATGAAGGGAAAATAAAATTTATAATTTGTGCAATTTTCGTACACTTAATCAAGTAAAAGTTAAAATTTATTGACAAACATCTACTCATTTTAGTCTTATTTTTCTAAATCAATAAAACCAACCAAACCAAACCAAACCTTTTCCCACTAGGTGGGGTCGACTATATGGATTTGATAATACTAATCAAATCTATTTAAGACCATGTCCTCCGTTAGATCCAGGTAAACAAGGTCATCTCTAAAACAATTAAATAAATTTGACTCTTTTCATTTCATTTTACATTCCCACCATCGTACTTTACTTTTCTTTTCCCTCCACAAATCCATGTGCATTTAACATCTCCCTTTGTAATGGTGTCCGCAAATCAGCAATCACACCTGCAAAGAATTTCCTAGGTCCTTGGGTAATTTCAAGAACCTTTCATATTTACCATTCTACTCCAATCAGCACATGTCGACAACATGGACGGTAGTAGATTATCACTGTCCATGCACGCAAATATGAAACAGTGAACCAGATAGATGCGATCATGCCCGAATACAATTGCCTTAACAAACACATCACGGGTAGCAAAATTAAGAGAAGGAAGAGGCATGGAAAACTTAAAATGACAATTAAAGCTTCTGAGTTTTGATTTCTCATTCCTATGATCAATAGTTTCATAACAGGGGGAAAAACAACAGAATATAGTTGTATTAACCACACAAGGCATGCAAGCAGATATATTAAGAGACTGGTGATTTGGTTCCTGTCCAAACTATTAAAGAACCCATATGCCTAACTTAACCCTGAAAATCTGCTTGCAAGGTGAGATTGCCAATGGTCTTTTATGTCGCATAGTTTATGCGAAATAAGCAAATGACTTAGCCCACGCAAACAATACTTAGAAATTGAGATAAACAGCAAAAACAAAAGACTAAAATTTCACTCAAAAAACACAGCACAATAGCCAGCCTCACCTCAGCCTGACCTCTGCCAGCAGCAGCATGTAAGAGAGTTGAGCCCTGCATGTCTCTGAAAGACAAAACATCGGAGCAATCACCAAGAAGTTCCTTCAAAATCCTCAAATTGCCGCCTCTAGCAGCAGCATGAACAGCTCTATTCAACATTTCCCACTTGTAAGCAGAAGGAATTTCCCCCATGTGCTCCTCCAACTCTTTCCCATCACCCGCCAAAAACCTCGGTGAGGCGGCAAAATCATAGAGAAGCCTGAAAACCTCACAATTCTTGCTCCTGGCGGCGGCATAAAGTATGTCAGTAACGCCATACTCTCCTTCCCCAAATACAAGTAGAGGGTCTCGTTTGAGGAGTTCTTGAACAAAACCCAAGTCCCCAGCTGAGGCGGCAGTGTATAGAAGCCAACCACCATACCCGGCTCGGATGAGCGAATTTTTACCTTTCTTGATTTTACATTCAAAGAAGAGCTTTCGGGCGACCTGAGAGCGACACTTGGCAACATCATCAAACTGGTCTTCATCGTCCCAGACAGTCTCAAGGCGGCGAATTCGCCGGAGAGAGGTGAGCTTGATGAGGTTGTTTCCGTCCAGACGAAGGAACTCCCTGACCAAGTCATAGTGCCCATTGGCGGCTGCCCAATCAATTGGGGAAGCATACCACCATTGGTCTCCAGTGCTTTCCCATCTCAGCGGGAAGAATGAAGGAGGCATTGCTAATTTAAGCTTCGAGAACAAAGCAATACAGACACAAAGACCTTGTTTTTTTGTTTTATTTTTTTTTTTCGTTTTTGGGCAAGCTGCTGATTCTAACCCTTTTGAGACAAATTTATATCTCAATTACTTTGAATTGATTCCCGAATCCAAACCCTCCAGAATAGGTTCATATGTGTGTGTGTGTGTATATATATATATAGAGAGAGAGAGAGAGAGAGAGAGAGAGAGAGAACAATTATTTCTATTCAATGAGGCAAGTTGGACAGTGGCAACCATAAACATGTACAACTAAAATCCACTACTGAGTTCAGAGGCAAACTTGCAGCTAAAAGAAGAGGTGGGAACCAAATGACGTGAGCATATATATATATATATATAATTATCAGGTTAAGTGTCTAACCAAGGAAAAAGAACAGCGTACCCACTTGGAGAAATTATGAACAACTGTCAAGGCTTACAAAAGTTGACAGCTGACAATGCCCTAAAATATTGTCATGAGCAATTGAACAACCTGCAGTAAAACCCATTAGAACTCTGACAAAAGTAGATGAAGATCAAGTAGATGAAGATCATTTTGCCCTGTCAAAAAAAAAAAAAAAAAGTAGATGAAGATGTAAAGAAGGATCACACGGCAAAATAAGGGGAATCCATTCGAGATGCTACAAAGAACAGAGAGGAGTATAACTAATACTATCAACTAGATGATATGAGATGAGAGAGAGTAGTATAGTCATCATGAAGAAGAAGAAGCAAAACCCAAAAGGGAAATGTGCCCTACAATGAAAAGTTGGAAAGGGGAAGAAAAATAATTAGCGAAGTCCAAAATTCAACAGTTCTTAAACATTAACAGGCAAAAAAGAAGATTGGTTCTGATATTTTTTGGGCGGACAGCAATTACTAAATTTTTTATATAGAAAATGGATGTATACATATGCTATGTGAAAAATGGAGAGATTCCTTTTTGCGTTCTGAAAGCGCAGTAATAGGTGTACAGATAATGATGTGACATTAAATAATGATAGAGATATTAAAGGCATGCACAATCAGAGGGAGAACTGTGGTGATAAAGTTTGAGGAGGTGGTGATATAAAGGTGGCAAAGCTGAACCATTTACTGTGTATTGGTGGGAGTAATTATATGGGCAGAGATGTAACCAGAGTGCCTTCGAGTTTTTGCTAGATTTTAGAGAGCTTGTAAATAATGATTTTTCCAATTATTCAAAGGTTCATGCTTGTGGATTGATTATTTTTGTATTTGGACAGTTAGTTACTCTTCCACTAGATGAGAGGAAAAAAAAAAAAAAAAATAGAAGAAGAATAAAGGTGTAAGGGAGAAAAATGATAGTCGGCTGAACACGTTTAGCCCCAGTCAATAGCCCAATTATTAACATACTATGCTGCTGGATCTTTCCAATTGTGTGAATTTGGAATTCCTCCCATTAAAAATTCTCATTTTTCTCTTCTGGGTCTTATTAATGTGTGTTGTCCCAGATGCATAAATTTCTACTTATTTACAATTCTCCCAAGCCTTCCTTAATGGGAATTGAATTCTCAGGATGATACGTAATGGTCGGTTGCTTGTTCAAATTAAACTGCAATCCACCGACCTTAAAGTTCATTGCCTCGTTAAAAACTTTAAAAAAGGATGTTTTGTCAATGAACAAGATTTTGAGCATGAGGAGCTTTAATTTAGAGTCACCACAACTATAGTGATTATAGTAATAAGGAAACTAGCCTATTTCTAGTGCGCATCACAGTGATCTTTCCAATTTAGGAACCAAACAGAAATTATTTTCACATCTTTTCAACATGATAGACTACACCAAAAAAGACTTATATAAAAATGAATTCAGCAAACCCATCATTTACCTGAAGTAAAAAACAAACCTATGAGACGGAGATAAATAGATACACTTTATAACATTTTATATGTGTCAAATTAATAAAATTAATTACAATTATATAAGTTAAATTAATACATATATAGGTCATATTATTATTCTTTGTGTTAGTCATGCATTAAAAGGGTTTACATGTTTTAGAAATATGAGATAATTATTCAAAAAGAAAATATTTTCTTTTTCAAAAGAGTTTATCAAAAATAATTATCACAGTGACATGGTAATGATATTCTTGTAATTTAAGTACATCTTAATGGGTTTCTTTATTTAAAGTGATAGGGTTACAAGTTCTTATGTTATTCTAGTAATTTTTTCTAATGAATTATTCTAGTAGTTAAACTAGGATACACACGGTTAAGTATTAAAATTTAAATTGAATTGTTAGTAATTAGCTCGAAAGATTTTAAAAATATAACCAATACGTTCAACTCAGAAATTAAACCAAAATTAGTGATTTGGGTTGATTTGACAATTTTATGAGACAAGAAGTATACATGCAATGCAAATATGCCTCATTACTGAGTTAAGTTTGAATTATGGCAATAACTCTCAAATTTGAGTTTAATTGATGGTTTGACTAATTCGATTATGCACCCCTAAGGCTCTGCTTGGAGTGACAAAAAATACCGAAAAACAGTGAAAAACACTAAAAACTTCTATTTCATTGCACAAATTACAAATCTACAACTTATCTTACTTTATTTTATTTTATCTTACTTTTGTCACTTCAAATGCACCCTAAATATAACACTATTCATTTAAGAACCAATCAAATTAGAAAGAGTAATGATACACGATTAGGAGATTTGTTCAGAAATAAACACAATATCACGGGAGCAATTATTTTAAAAATAAACACGAAAAATATGGCTGTTACGTCCTTCTAAAAACAATTTTCTAAATAGGGTGTCATTTTCCAACAAGAAATCCTCTTTCGAGGAAAGTTCAAGGAAGATTGCCCAATGCAACTCAGAACAGTTTTATTGGGACAGTTTTATACCTTGCAAACGATCATCCCATTCGATAGGCAAGGCTGAAACGTTTATTGCATTATTTTTTTTCAATGGAGGAAATCTGAACCCACCCTTCTTCGATTGTAACACCAACTCTTCTTGAAGACCGTAATTACCAAGAAAAAAAAAAAAACTCTTCTTGAAGACCGGCTTCCGTTTCACGTCTACGAAAGTAAGGAGACAGTAGAAAAAACAGAAATCGCCAACACGCTTGTCCTTTAATTAATCGAATTTTTTGTTTAATTAAGAGGGCTGCTCTAGTTTGGCATTGACCTTTCTCGGTTTCTGAAAATTATCCCCAAGTTTTGTCAGCATGTGCTTGGAATTACAACTGTCTGAGTCATCCCAGTTTTGAGTCTCTTGTCACTGTTTGAGTCGGACGAGGCTTTCTAAACAAATGGAGGGTATTGGGGCTATCAATGTATTTTAGTTCAAGAACCTAGGTTCATAGTTATCAACACTAGGACATGGACACCATGAATCCACGCACCCCAGTGTGCTCTAAAGGTGGAAAAGGCCATGTGATGAGAGTGAGAAGCAGCTTTAACTTTTGGGTACTCACATATACATATATATATGTATAAAGTCTGTTGAAGGAGAGTAATGGGTTACAGAAGACTTGGTCCTTCCTTGACAACAATAATGCATGTGTTGTCAAATTGCATTTCCTTTTGCTGGTTACCTTTTAATGTTCCAGGTTCTCTGCCTCCACTGCTGTTTTTGTCACTTTAACTGGAGTGCTATAAAGTGACCTCTTCACATGGGGCTTAGAAAGAGCATGCATGATAATAATGTCTTATGTCTATCAATCACAGATATGGAATAGAGGGATGGGGTTCTAAACATCATCTGCTTGGTTGATAAATATGGACCATCTAATCACATACAAAGAATAAGGTCAATGAAAATGGGCTCTAAGCTGATGAAAGATATGACCCACAAAGGAGAGAGGTGAACTTTCACTTCTCTTTGAAGTCCTGGAGAGACTGCTAAGTTGGGTATGTAGGAGGCAAGATAATGTGACTTTATGGATATGATGGAAGAAAGAATGTATAATTATTAATACATATATCTAATATAATATTTCAATCAATCAAAAGCACCTTTATATGAGGAAGCACTTTGGAGATGCTAAATGGGAAGAACATGTAAGAGATCAGTTGATGTTTTCTCCTAACTTTCTAACCCCGCCAATCCTCTCTCTTATGTGGGGAGAAATATGATGACAAGGGTTGCAAGTGTGGCTTTAACCCCGCCAAAAAAAAAGTACACTGATCAGAGTTGAACTACCTCACCAACCGGTACTTTTTTAACTAAAAAGAGAAGGGTGGGGGGGGGGGGGAATAAAAGAACTAGTTTCAACAGTAACTTCAAAGTTTCTAATGCAAGTGACTCTCCGATGACGAAGGGACGAATGTTTCGCTGATCTTGCCTCAAACTATCATGATTAAATGTCTTCTTTTTGTCATCCAAAGTGCCAACAAAGTAAAGTAGAATCATTGTAATCGTACTCATATTCCTTAAGCTACAGTAAAATCATAAAAACTAATTCAAGGCATGCAACCATAAATACTGTAAATTAGTTACAAGGCATGTGTATATTCAACCCTGCCACGTTCTCATATTAAATCCTGTACAAATAATTCTCCAACTTCACATGTGCTCCACCATACCATTATCTTTTGAACTAAAACACGGCTGAATAAGTACCTTTTATTGGATACTGGAGATGTATCAATTACGTTAGCTGAATAGAATTATGAGATCTAAATAGTGATTAGGTTCGACATACTCACATGCTCCACCTTACCATTGTCTTTTGAAATAAACCAATACTGAATGGGTACCTTTTATTGAATACTAGAGAAGTATCAATAATGTTAGTTGGATACAAATATGACATCTAAATAGTGGTCAGGTTTCCACTGTGTATGTGAGTATTGCATCCCCGAGTGCACAAATAAGACTAATAAGAGTAGATACCTATGTTCAAGTGGGTACACAAGTATTGATATTACAACACACAACATCTATTGAAATAGTCATTTTTCTACAATAAAAAGGATCTGCAAAATCATATATCTACTTCAGAGCAACTCCATTTTATCATCCAATTATGAAAGAAAAGTTGGGTGGGTTTCATCATAGTGGATAATGACCCCCCCCCCCAAAAAAAAAAGATTCCAGAAATGACAGAAACAATAAAGTTTGCAATGGAAATTAGACCAAGAAACAAAAGGACTCTTACAAACTTTTTATTAGTTCTTTGCCTTAATAGAATTGTTTTCCTTGATCCTAGCTCTGTTGTCCAACTTAACAAAGCGCTTCAGATCTTCATAAGGGAGAGTTTCTATGTTCTTCCTCCTTAACTCACTCAATGCAGGGCGTTTGTCAAGCAGGTGCCAAAGCCACTCCGGATATTCAGAATCTTGCAATATTTTGGGATCTGCTCCATCCTTGAGGATATTTGCACCAACAACTGTAGTGGACTTGACTTCTTTACTGAGTATTGATGCCTTCGGAGCATCACTTGCCCCACCACCTTTAGATCCCTTCTTTGCCTTCCCACCCCCTGCAGCAAACGCTCTGTGGCCCTCCACCCTAACTATCTCCTTCATCGTTACAATGCTTCTCAACGATTTGATGCAGTTCATGGCCATCTTTGTATCCCTGCAGGTTCCAATATCAATGCTGACGACTATGTCGAAGAGCCACATGCTCAAAACTCCTAGGCACTCATGCACACCACACACAGCATGACACAGTATCAGGGGGCTCAAAAGCACCATTAATAAGACACAAAGTTAATTTTATCAAACAACAATATATTACAAGAAAAGCTTTCCCTTTCCTCAAATTGTGAGTCTTGATAATAGAGACAGACATAAAAATCTGAAAGCAGATTTTATTCCTATGTTCATCTCACATAATTCAGAAAATTGCACCTTAGTTTCTAATGCACGCACGCATATGTTAAAAAAAAAGTTCTCAATCTAGTTCTTCCATAAAGTTACTGATGAAGAGAGGCAACCATAAGCAATGTGTTACGGTGTTGGGAATTTAACACAAGAAGGTATGAAGAGAAGCACCCAATTGCTCAATCACAACAGGATTGGCTTGCAATCATAATTTTTTTACTCAAATTAGAAAGTATATTTTCAGTAGTTGACATGGCATCCATTGAAAAGCTATCCAAGACAGGTTGGTTGCACTTTTTGATGAAGCAAGCAGATAACTCCAATAATATGATGGCCAACCATGATTTGCTAAGTTATAATTTTTAACATTCAGGACTATCTTCTGAGGGATAGGCCAACATTGACAAGTGAGGAGTCAATTGCAAGCAGAGGCTGCAGAAGTGTTCACCATATCCTTTTCTAAAGTGCTGAATCAGTAGGGAGTTGTATTGATACAAGAACGGAATCATTTTCCGTTGTTCTATGGTGCCATGTGTATCTGACAAATTGTTATAAAGCATGTTGTAATCAAGGTCGAACACTACATGAGCAAATAGATAGAAAAAAAGTGATAAATAACTTGTTGAGTTGCCCAAAACTAATAACTATTGTTTGGCGAATGGCATGAAAACAAATACTCTCCCAACAACGTTATTGCATCAGCATGCAATCTACCTAAACTGATCTAGAACGATACTGGACAAGCCGTTCTATTTGAGATGGTGAATATTCAATTAGAGATGCCCACAGTTCTAGTAGCTAGATTTCAACACCAAAGTAGCCGCCCAAATGTCTCCTTGCCAATTTAGATCCCTAATTAGACCAAATCTTCAAAAGATAATAAAGAACTATATGATATTCAGGTTCAATCCATGCCCACTACAATCAAACTCCATAGTTCAAGCATTTTATCAAACACGCGTTATGCAATTCACAACTTCAAAATAAATTCAGACTGCAAGAAGCACCAAAATAAACGATCGCATTCTCTCGCGACAAATCATTCTTCAAAACCCATTTCAAGAAAATCGATAATAAAATTTACCGTTGATATGACACTAGCGACAGAAAATCCTTTTTATGACACTAGCGACAGAAAATCCCCCTTTCTTTCGAAACCGATTCCTCTTCCGCACACGATTCTTTTATATCACCCAACGAACTGGTCTCAGTAGAAATCTAACGCTGCACTGAACTGCGTTCAAGTGAGAGAAGAGCAGAGGAAGAAAAATACCAAGTCCCTAATCGCCGTCGACGATGATGAGCAGGTTAAGATCATGGACGCGTTTGGTTAATTACCAAAAATATATATATATATATTTATTAGAATAGTACTCTATTTTACTTTTTTTTTTTTTTTGCTTTAATTAAGATTATACAATTACTCATTTTTTTCATTTTCATTCGTCAAAAATACTTTTATACAAATACTTAATTAATATATAAATATAATGTCATAAAAATATTTATTTTATAATAGAGATCATTTTTTAAATATATAGAGAAGGAAACTTTGTTTTTTTTTTCTAGATTTTTTTGATAATTGGGTTGGTAATTTCTATCTATTTTTTAAATATTTATTTATGCATATGAGTTATATTAATATGATAAAAAATTGTAATTCTAAATTTTTTAAATATTTCTAATATATAAAAATTAAATTAAATTTCTCAAAAAAAAATATTTGAGTTGCTTGATAATTTTTTTAAATGCTTAAATTTTAATTTTTTATGATACATTGATTTGTCAATTTTGATTTTTAAGTAGCTTTATTTTTTCTTGTAAGTAAATGGGGAGAAAAAAAAATCAATAGTCTTATTTTGAATTTAGAATTGGGTAGAAAAATTAGTACGGCAAAAGAAAATTTAAATTTATAAGTAATCACAAAAAAAGTATTTGTATTGACTAAAAATAAAATTTATTTTCATTTATATTTTCAGTAACCATATAAAAATAGTTTTTAATTTATAAAATATTTTAACTTATTTTATAATTTAATCAAATAAGAAAATAACATATTTCATTTCAATTGATATGCGAACTTTTCTCATTTTCTTTTTCATTTTGATATTTATTTTTTTTTTACAGATCTTTCATAATTGATTTATTTTAAAATCTATCACAGTTACATTTTTTTAAAATTTTATATTCTTACTTTATTTTAAAACAATTGTATAAATTATAATAATTAAAACAATTGAATAAAATTTTATTAAATGGCCTGAGGATGATAGCAAAAGTTATAAAATAAAATGAATGAAAGAAATTAGTTTTTATTTGATTAAATTATGAAATAAAATAAATTAGAATTTATTTTTATACAATTTTGTTAAAAATATAATTATAAATAAAATTTATTTTAGTCTTTAAAAATATTTTTTATTCTCTTGTAAGCCTAAATGTGCTTGTTCAAGTCTATAAATATACTCTTTATGAAAAATAATTATATTATTTCAAATTATACATAAAAATGTATAAAAAGACTATTTATGGAGTGCAAATGATTTACCCTATTTAAAATATAATAAAATAGATTTTTTCTTGCTTTTGTGATAACTATTTTTATTTATTTATTTTTAAAAATTAATTATTTTCTCTTTATTTCTCTTTTCATTTAATAAATTATAAACAAAATTAAAAAAATAAAATTAGTTTATCTATACTGTATATAGAAGAGACTTATCCCAACTGCTTTCTTCTTTTCATGCGAGCGTTTTAATTTATTTATTTTTATTTTTATAACACCTTTCTAACTACTAGCTTAAAAATGTATATATACATACATATATATGTATATGAAAAAAATTAAAATGAAAAAGAAAATCGCAACACAAGAACGGTTATGACTGGCATAAATAGTGACGAACCAATTAGATCCCATTGTTATTGCCTAATATTATACTATCTGAATTGCGAGTGTTACCTCTATGATTGAAGATAGCAAAGCTTTATCACAAATACAACAAAGTTTAATGAACAAGGCAAAAAATTGCAAAATAGGTAAGCTCACATTAGAAATGTCAACGGGTTGAGTATGAGGCAAATATGACGTCTTTTATCCTTATTTCGAGAATAAACATTTTTTTCATACTCTTCTCCTTTAGGTAATGAATTATCCATTCTTGTTTATCTGTCAAACATAATAATAAATTATATATTATATATAAATATTAAAATTATCAAAATATTATATATTTTAAATTAAAATATATTTTATATTAATATTTTAAATATTTAAAAAATATATAAATTTAATAAATAAGTATTTAATTGGATACAGGATATTGTGATAACTGTCGTATATGTTCATGTTTAGAAATACCTAAAAATTCACATGTCCGTCTCTTTACCTATTATTATTAGTATCCTCGTATCCTCCCCGACAAGACAAGTGAAACAAATACTCATTGAATATGAATAACTTTGACATTTCTCATTCACACTTACAATAAGTGTAAACCTTAGTCGGTATCTATTTACTTTTAATTGTGTCATATTAGAGCCTAATTATCCAAACGAAGCATAAGATTAGAAACAAGAGTGTCATTGAGGAGGTGTTTGGTACGATGAAATTTGTTAAAAAATATTAAAAAAAATTTGAAATTTTTTAAAATTTTTTAACACATTTTATACTCCTTATATTTTGTGAATTTTTTTTTATAAATTTATATATACTTGCATATCTCAATAATTTTTTACAAACTCTAATAAATTTTTTACAAATCCTATAGTATTCCACAAATCTCAATAAGGCCTCGTTTATAGTAAGAAAAAAGAAGATAAATTGAGATAAAATGTAATCTGGGGTTAATTTTAGCGTCGTTTTTTTTTCTGAAAAGTTGCAAACCATGGGAACAATTTTTCAAATCCGTTCTGACGGATTTAAAAAATTCACAAAAAATAGCAACAATGGTACTCATTTGAAAGTTTTCGACACGAAAAATATGATTATATAAAAAATTTACACATTCAGTTAACCTACTTTCAAATTTTTTTATTTTTTTAGCGAAATATTGTAATTTTTTGAAATTAGTGATGGCGGAAAAATTAGAGGTAGATGAGTTGTTGGAGATTTATAGAGTTTTTTTAGAGATTTATAGTATGCCAAACGAGGCCTAATTTTTCTACAATTCCAAAAAACTTTTTCATGATTTTCAATAAATTTTAACATAAAACTGTTCTGACAGACAAAAAAAATTCATTTGAATGATTTTTCTTTTCAAAAAATTGATACAAAAATAAAAAAAATTTATTATTTATTTTTTTAAAATGCGATTCAGTGACTGTACGCCAAATAATAAAAAATTACTTCAATCATATTTTTTTTTATTTTTTTCGTTACTCCAAACGCTCCCGTGTATTATAAATTTAGTGCTTTTTGAAAATACCAATATCATTTACCTTTGTCAAAATATGAACGTAACAGATGTGTAGCTTTTACCTCATCTGTTTTCCATAGTCGTGTAGTTTTAAATTTATTGGACTTAAGCTAACCCATGATCAGGATATGTCCAATCCAACTCTGGCCTGGCTAGTTATATAGGGGGTTGGGGTTTTACAGCTGGCCTGCATGACTTGAAGAACAAGCTATCCACTTCACTCCACTTCTCTCTCCTAACCGTCTAACAACAGTCTCACGTTTTCTCGCTGCGATCTCCGTCATAAATGCCTAACGGTGGAGTGGCGAGGTTCTTCCTGGGCAGAATGGTTCGGAAGGCTGTACTCATCGGCATCGGCGCCACGGCGATCAACTCCGCCTTCTACACCGTCGACGCCGGCCAACGTGCGGTCCTCTTTGATCGATTCCATGGCGTGGTCGATGAGAGTGTCGGAGAAGGGACTCATTTTCTCATCCCCTGGCTCCAAACTCCATTCATCTTCGACATCCGAACCCGTCCCCACACCTTCTCCTCCGTTTCCGGCACCAAGGACCTCCAAATGGTCAGCCTCACACTCCGCATCCTCTCGCGCCCTGAAATCTCTCGCCTCCCTAGAATCTACCAAACCCTAGGCCTTGAGTACGACGAGAAGGTCCTTCCTTCTATCGGCAACGAAGTTCTTAAAGGCGTCGTTGCGCAATTCAACGCTGACCAGCTCCTCACCGAGCGTCCTCACGTCTCGGCATTGGTCCGCGAGAGTTTGATTCGTCGCGCCAAGGACTTCAATATCGTGCTCGACGATGTTGCTATCACGCATTTGTCGTATGGGGCTGAGTTCTCCAAAGCCGTGGAGCAGAAGCAGGTGGCGCAGCAGGAGGCGGAGCGGTCCAAGTTCGTGGTGGCGAAGGCTGAGCAGGAGAGGCGCGCGGCGATTATTAGGGCTGAAGGAGAGAGCGAGTCCGCGAAGTTGATTTCTGATGCGACTTCGGCAGCCGGAATGGGACTGATCGAACTCAGGAAGATTGAGGCTTCGAGGGAGATAGCTTCCACGCTGTCCAAGAATCCAAACGTGATCTACATGCCTAATGGAAACATGCTGCTGGGACTCAATTCTGCCTTTGTCGGCCGCTGAATGGTGTTTTCAATTACCTTACCGTTCTTCGTCATCGTGTTACACTATTCATGAATGCTTGAGGTTAGGGTTAATGGGCCTATCACGTGGATCATAACTGTCTCCATGTCTATCCTTCATCTTCTGCAGGCTTATAGACTTGCCGATTCTTTGCCACATTTTGCTTTTTACTTGTTTGTTTCCCTTAGAACTATGCGATTACGTTGATTTGATTCTAACTCGAGTCCTTGGTGCAATGACCTAAAATTGAAGTTCAAATATACTTGTCCAGCTTGGTGCAATGACCTATAGAATTTTTGTTGGACTTGAGATCATTCAAACTATTTACATTCAAGATTCCTTGGAAACTTTTGGTTGGGAGAAAGATTTTCATAGGATATGCAGGATCCGCATGGTAGAGTTGTTGTTGTTTCTTCTCTCAAGGCAACTTTCTAATCCAAATGAATCAGGATTCAATCTCACATTGGTAGTACAGCTATTAGGAGAAATTTTCACAACTTGTGTCGTTTCGCATGATTTGATGCTGAGGGGATGGAATTGAGCCACTTCAAATTGACTAATTTGACACCAAGCAGGAAATAGCTATATTGACAGATAACATTGTCTTATATCCCATTATGAACAGCAAATAGCTATAAATATACCATGTGGCTTGCGTGTGCCTCGAACCAAAAACTTACTGATTTCATTCAGCTGCATCCTGTTATATCTGATTTTCTTACTGACTTCATTCAACTGCATTCTGTTATATCTGATTTTAAATATCTATTTGGAAAATTGAATTTTCCAGTCCTCGTAATTTTAGTATAGAAATAGGGACATAATGGTTGCTCCAAGAATTTAGAAATCAGTTCTCTGCATTAGTCATGTCTTCAAATTTTGGCTCAGTATTGTTGTTTTATTAGTTGGTAACTTGGTATACTTTATATTATTGATTCTATCAAGGTTGAAAACATAACCATTCCATTTTCAAATTGATCATTATTTGATGAAGGTATTAGGTTAATTATGACTTGAAAGCGTAAAAACAATTTATTAAGTAGCAGGAGTGTCTAGATTTAACTGATAAGATTTGGTAGGCATTTGTTGTTGTAAAATGAGAATCATAAATATGAAATGGTCTGTCGCGTTTGTGGGCTGAAAAGCATTGTTTAAGATGTTACAACTGTAATGTCTGGGCATTTGTTACATTTTGGAAAGCAATGCTAGAAAATAATGACGAAGAGGAATAAAATTTTGCATTCATACAGACTCTTAAATCTTCTACCTCCCAAAGAAGCAGTACTCAAATATTGGCATAAAACATTTTGATTATTAAATTCGTTTAAATAATTTCCAGTGCACTCTGTCAATGAATCCTCAGCAACATGAACTGATCATTTTTTTTTGGTTAAGTAAGTATAATTTGGATTAATTAGGATAAAATTTTTTACATCATCTTGGGGGCATACCCCGATATACTATTAACTACAAAATGGGATACCCCAGGAAGTACAAAGATTAGAATTTTCCACTGTGTTTTTGATTACAGAAAGCTGATAAGCCTTTAGCCTGACCTCATGCTTGATAGTATTAACAATACAACATGAACTGAGAATTTGATGCAAAAGGTTGCACCATCCTTGCCTTGAATTACATTTCAGTTGAATTGTTTTCCCCTTGAAAATGCATATTTCCTGTTAGAATTTTGCTGCTGGTGGATATGTTCCTAGATCAATTAATATATCACATAAATGACTGCTAAATCTTTCCCCCCAGCTTTCTAAAGTAGTAGCAGTATCTCTATTTAGGGAAACTTGCTCTGAGATTTTATGGCCAAAGAATTATGTGGTCTGCAAAGTGTAGTACTTCAATTATATATTTTAGACAAATTTGAAAATGATTAATGTTTTAATTTGGATATGCCTCTGGTTTATGATAATGCATTTGTGATAAGGTTGTTTGGGTCCTGTAGCTCCCATGGACTTCAATATTTCTATAGTCTAACCGTGGCCTGGATATTGCACAGGATTGCTAATTAAAATGAAAGTTAATTTTGGCCCTGTAAACATATTCCTCTTGTGCTTTTGTCTGTTATAAACCTGCAGCCCACCTTATCAATTTAAAATACAGTCTTTACGAGTGAAATTCCAAGCCTGCATGTCTCTGTGCAAGCGTGAGAAGGGAACGGAGAGTAAGACTTTCCGAATGTTGCCACTCTGGATTTCTTCACAATCTTAAAGTTTTTCTCCCTTAGATTTCTCTTGAATAATATGTTCTGTTTACGCCATACCCTTGTTCATGCGTGCTTGAATTCAAACTCTATTGAATTATCTGCGCAGCCTAATCCTTTGCTCGCAGGGCTTTGGAGCATTGATGATACCTCCTCTCATATTATCGTTTTGGCATATTATTGCCTCCTATTTTTGTCGGCTCTTGAACATTTTTATGATTACCTACGACGAGCATTTGCCAGAATTACAAATTCTTTTTGGAGCCTTTTCTCTTTTCCTATATCGAAAATGAATCACTGCTTTTAGACCTCTGATAAATAAATACATGTCTCAAGCTCGTTTGGGCATAATTGCTGGTCTGATTTGTAGTATGATTTTTTTAGCTATTGCTAATCGTGAAAATATACCCATTATTCTGGTTGATGAATTTAGTTAGCCATAATCTCCCTTGGTATTGATTAGCTCGGTGACTGAAGTGCTCATCATCTTATACGCAGGGTAGTTTGAAAATTTTCAAGGACAAATTTTGGCAGGCTGAGAATCCAATGCTTTCTACCCAGAGTCTTAGAAATCATATTGCATTATTGCTAAATATGTCTAAATGAGTAAAGAATCAGATTGAGTTTAGACCAAATAGGAATTTCTAGTGCCAAAGGGTGTGTTTGTAACTAGGATTTGTGGATGGCCCCAAAAAAAAAAAAAAAAAAGGCACGGGAGATATAAAATCGCTTTGTTTTCATAACAACATTAAAAAAACATTATAAAATAAATTTAACATTTTTCAAAAATTGTATTTTGTTGTTTTATCTTTTCCTTCTATAAATGCTTGCTCGAGACACGCCCTTAGAAAGGAAAGCACTACTCTTATTTGCTAATTTGTGATTTGTAGCTGCGATTTGTTTGGCTATGTGTTTTTAATTTAATTGAAAATTGTTGATACTCATGTTTGGTTCTGTTAGAAAATTTAGCAGCGCTGGGCATTTGATTCTTTGTTAACAAATCTATGAATTAAAAAAAAGAAAGGGATTATTTTTGACTTCTAGGATTATTTAATCCCTTAGCAAATGCATTTCTGTCTAGCATTGTGATTGGTGATAGGCCAAGCATGGCCCGAAGCATTATCTTAACAACCAAGACCAATACAAAAAGCCCAAATAGTCAGGCCTAAAAACAATAGGCTCGGCCCAACATCCCCAAACACCAACAAAGGTTGCCCAACCAGGCCCATGCAGCCCGAGCCTAGGCCCATGGCCTCTCATAAGAAGCCCAATTGGGCTGAAAAACAGCCTTGAAGCCCAATCCCATAACGAAATACCAAAAGCACAAGGCCTAAACACAATAGGCTCAGCCCAATTGGCCCAAAGTTTGAGCAAGAAAGCTCAAACAAGGCCCACGCATAGGCTTATGGCCTCTCATCGGAAGTCCCATTGGGCTGAAAATAGCCTGGAAGCCCAATCCTGGCCCAAAATGACACAAGAACAAGGCCTAAACACAATAGGCTAAATACAAGTTGGCTAAGAAAGCCCAAACCAGGCCCACACGGCCCAAGCATAGGCCCATGGCCTCTCATCAAAAGCCTTGTTGGGCTGAAAATCGGCTTGGAAGCCCAATCCCCGGTGAAAATACCAAATGGATACGGCCTAAATACAACAGGATCGACCCAACAGGTTGACCAAGAAGCCCAAACCAGGCTCGTACAGCCCATGCATAGGCTCGTGCCCTCCTATCAGAAGCGCTATTGGGCTGAAAATTAGCCTGAAAGTCAATCCCAGCCCAAAGTACCGAATGCAAACAGCTTAAACACAATAGACTCAACCCAACAAGCCCAAAATTCCGACAAAGAGAGCCCAAACAAGGCCCACGGCCTCTCATTAGAAGCCGTATTGCTCTGAAAATAGCCTGGAAGCCCAATTGGAGCCCAAAATACCAAAAACACAAGGCTTAAACACAATATGCTCGGCACAGAAGGCCCAAAGGCCGACCCAAAAAGCCCAAACTAGGCCCATGAGGCCCAAGCCCGAGTTCATGGTCTCTCATAACAACACTTATTGGCCTGAAAATACTAGGGAAGGCCCAAAATCTAGAAAAGGCCCAACATAGCAATAGGCATAAGTGATCCATGAGTCATGAGTCCACTTTAGGTCCAAATGACACAAGCCTGAACCCACACTCCAAATATGGCCCAACTACCTAAGCCCACACACCAATTATAGGCCCAAATGGCAAAATGTACCCTATCAAAATATAAATATGCCCAATATGTTCTAAACATACCCCAATAGCTAATTTACAGGCCCAGACCTATTAGCCCAATCAGTAACACAGGCTAGGCCTATAAGTTTAATTATAGGCCCAACACACTGCTGAATGGTGAAAACTAGCTGAGGTCTGAGCGTGTCTAAAAAAGAATATTGATTTATTTAACTCTTAAAAGGTACTACTTTATAATATATATATGTATGTATGTATGTAATAGATATAAAATAAAATATAAATTTTATGAGTTATACCTGGATCAAAAATTCCAATCTTATCCAGGTATATTTAATTTTTAATTTGAAGCATGTACAAAGCCGTTTAAAAGAAATATTAACTGGTTTGACGAGTCCCTTTGTGCTCCCATGTGGAGGAGCATTATGCGTTGTTATATGATAAGAATTGTGTAATGGACAATTTTAGAAACCCAAACAAAAACAAGAATACAATAGTGAAAAGCTGCCATCTCAAGCAGCAGCAGCAGCAATAATAATAATTAATAATAATAATACCCTATCATTACCCAAAACCTCGCGTTTGGATTTAAGACAATACAGCAAAAATAATACCCTATCATTACCCAAAACCTCGTGTTTGGATTTAAGACAATACAGCAAAAATTGAATTCCCATACACGAGGTAACTCGAGCAAAAAGGCACGGTAGTCCTGTCAAATATTGACATAGTTTTGAACAACTCAATTTTTCCCAAAACATATTCCTCTGAAACATGGAACAGTACTGACGATCTTCATAGCAAGGCCGGACTTGGTGCCAAAACAGATCAGTTAGTAGAGGACATGTGCCGAACCAAGTCAATAACACGGTTGCTGCAATACAGAAATAAATGTTGAAGAAAGAATTCTGGGCAACATATTATAAGCTCATAATATGGCATTCCACACCAGAAGATTACTGGTGCAGAAGCAGTAATCAGTTAGTAATTTAGAAAGGAAAAGAGAACAACAATACATTTATGTATATATTATGCTTAGGGGATCGACACAAAATGCGATGAATCTCTTCAGTGAATGCTCACCTGTAACCCCATTCATTGTCGTACCAAGAGACAACCTTCACAAAGTTTTCATTCAAAGCAATACATACCAGCTTTGGCGTCAAAAATACTTGACCTACCAAAAGATAAATTTATAGAGTGAATCATGTAAATAATGTTCAACTGCAGCAATAATAAATCAAATTGAAGGAAAAGGGCAAAAAGAATACAAGTGTTGAATCCAAATTAACTGAAGAGATTTCTCTTCTCCTTACCTTGAGTCACCCGCAAAGTCAGTTGACACAACATCATCCTCAGTGTAACCAAGGATTCCCTTCAAATTACCCTCGGACTCCACCCTACAAAATAATTACAAATCAAAAGATACAAAATAATTACAAACCAAAGGGAGCTCGAATAATTCATTTTGTGGCAGTAATAGTGTTAACCCAAATATTATCTAGCAAAATTTCTTTTCTTCTCCTCTCTCTCTTTTGTTCTTTATTTGCTGGTACAAACTCCGCAATAACATTTAAAGAATACCAAAAACTGGTCAGCTTTGGTTTATTATAGGACCATATCTCAATCAACTAATTCCACAACTTTAAAAAGGAAAATTCTGGATTCTTACTTGATAGCGGCTTTGATCTCATCATACGAAGCCTTCTTCTCAAGCCTTGCAGTGAGATCAACCACTGAGACATCCACAGTGGGAACACGGAAAGCCATTCCAGTCAGCTTCCCATTTAGTGAGGGCAGAACTTTCCCCACAGCCTTCACAATCAATATTGGTTATGTTAGAGAATAAAAATTGTGATGCCTTATATAAATAAAATTTAGATAAGAACTTTCATAGATGCAAGGTCATCTGGCTACCTTTGCTGCTCCTGTACTGGTGGGGATAATGTTGAAAGAGGCAGCTCTTCCACCTCTCCAGTCCTTCATTGAGGGGCCATCAACAGTCCTTTGTGTGGCTGAAGAGGCATGAAATGTAAGACAAAAAAGTTCAAATTTCTCCAAAGTAAAGTACAACAAAAAGTACACACCAGTAATTGAATGCACTGTGGTCATGAGGCCCTCAACAATGCCAAATTTGTCATGAATAACCTGTCAAGATTTATATCCAAAAGGCATAAGATCGCCATTTCAGTCTAATGTTATGATATAAAATTCCCTATTCATAATGGCCCAAATGACCGGAAATGAGTGTCAAAGCAACCTTTGCAGTGGAGCAAGACAATTGTTAGTGCAACTAGCATTGGAAACAATATCAATATCTGGTTTGTATTCCTTCTCATTGACGCCCACGACAAACATGGGTGCATCCTTACTTGGAGCAGAAATGATAACCTTCTTTGCACCACTCTGGCGATCAGCCAAAAATAAAAAAATAAAAAGAAAAAGAAGAACACACACAAGCAATGCTGTAATTAGATCCTTCTATCATGAACATCTGCAAGAACAATTACAAGACTAGGTGATGAAACAACAGAGTTCAACATTACTTCGAAGGTAAATTCAACAAACAAAACTTTCATGAAAAGAAAAGGGTAATGCATCAATACAGATGAAAGCAAGAAAACTATTTTCTGTTCAGAGAGAGTGTGGGTTTGATATCCCACAAGATTTCTCCCCCTCAAGGCGACCCACATAAGCATTGCCTGTACTCTAGGAAGTACGAATACTCTAAAATGGGTGCTGTATCCGTATCCGATACATATCGGATACATATACTCTTTAAATATTTCAAGATACGTATTGGATACGCCACATAACATATCCTATTATTTTATCATTTTTCTTCAAATATATAATTAAGATAAATCTAGATTTGAGCAGTTGAAACGTCTAAAATTATAAAATCTTATTATTTATATTTTGTATATTGAATTATATATTAAATTAATTTTGTTATGAATATTATATTTATATATATAACTAATAAAAATATACAAAATTTATATTTTTGGACCGTATCCCTACCGTATCTGTATCCTTATTTTTTTAAAATTGTCGTATCCGTATCCGTACCCGTATCGTGTCCGGATCCCATATCCGTATCCATGCTTCTTAGCCTGTACTTGCCCAACTCGTGGGTCTTGTTTGTTGGTTCATGAGCCCAGACTATATCTAGGAGAGGTTCCTCATCACCCCAAACAAAAAACCTATTTTCTTTGACTATTGTTATCATAGCAAGTATATGGTATGACTCAACATATCAATCCAGAGAGCAGAACATTAAGGCAAACCTTCAAATGGGCAGCAGCTTTTGTCCTTATCAGTAAAGACTCCCGTGGACTCAATAATGTAGTTGGCACCAGCTTCACCCCATGGGATCTCCTCTGGGTTCCTAAATAACAAGCAAAGAAGATAATAATAACAATCAGACAGGGCTGGCCCAGGGGTGAGCCCAGCAAGCCCTTGGGCTTGGGCAACACCATGAGCTAAGGGCAATCCTAAAAAAAATTTTGGACCGAGGAGAAAAAAAAAATTTTTAGGTTTGACTTGTGTATAAGTATAAAAAGGCAAAATTTTTAAAGTCAGGCTTGAGCAACCAAATTGTCGAGGCCGGCACTGCAATCAGAGGACATAATTTTGAGGAAACTGGCATGTAACTATGGAGAATCAGTTTATACCTCACACCAAAGACAGAGACAGGTCTGTCACCAAAGAGAAGGGTCTTCGAATCCGCAACCTTAAGCTCATGCTTTTTCCATTGGCCATGAACACTATCATATTTAAACATATAGGCCTGTAAAGCACAATTCACAATCAAAGTTAGTAAAAGATTGATACCTAGACACTGATTTCATAGGCTAACGGTTACTTGAGCAAATAATCTGATATGAAAATTAAAAGAGCAAAACAATTCATTTTTTAAGATTTTTTGCATAATCTTGATAATTCCATTGTATGAAGACTAAAATAAGCCCAAAGTAACTAATTTTCCAAACTATTTCTTTGTCAACAAGTTCCTTCAAAACACAGAGTTAACCTCTTTGCACCTCAAATGAGCCTCCCCTCTGGAGGCGAAGTCCCGGGGGGGGGGGGGGGATGGTCCCCCTAAATTTTGAAAAATACCACCTGTATAAAAAAAATTTATATTATGATCCGACCCTCCCTCAAAATTTTAAAAAATGGTTGATTTTAGTAAGAAAAAACACCAATAGTAATACATATAAATATTTGGGTTAAAAAAATTTACTCAAAAATATAAGTTATGGACTAGTGTTCCTAAAATTTAATTTTTTTTTCTTAATTGTCATACATAATCCAGAAATTAAAAAGTCAATTGATTGTACCATCTATGCATATATATTAATTTATTTTTATTTAACTAAATATAATTTATAATATCAGTTTATAATTCCCCCTGGACTTGAAATCCTACTTTATCCCTGCTCCGCTCACTCCCTCTGTACATTATGTGACATGAATTATATTGATTAGTTTTTTGCATTCAATAAAGTTCCTTCACAAAATGTAGAGACAAATATATTGATAATTTCCAGCTGCACAATGGGGAATAGTTCTATGAATGTAAATACACAAACTATACACACGCACATTTATAAATATATATATGTATGTATGCATGTATGTATGTATGCATGCATGACATTTACTTCGTCTGGCCAACTAAAGTGAGAAAAATTTAATGGATACAAAAAATCATGCAAAATCTGAAGCATTAACGAATTTTACATTTCATAAGGTAATCCTATCCCTAAAATCGTAAAAAAATTCTTTCATCACTAAGATTCAAGGATCAAATTAATATAAGAATTGCTCTGATCCAAAAGTAGCGTATAGATCAGAGGTTTTGAAGTGTCTAAAAGATCAAATATAGTAAAAGAATACGGCGTTTCATCTATTCATAAAATCAGGAACAAAGTATATCAGTAAAATAGCAGTGTCTTTACCATGTAATCAGTGGAAATGAATGGATCGTTAACAGCAACGAGTTCAACATCATTGCTCTCAAGAGCCACTCTCGCCACCAAGCGGCCAATCCTTCCGAATCCTAAACATCATATCAAAGAACACAGAGACAGCGTCGGATCAAAATAAGAAAATATCCAAAAAAAAAGGCAAGAAATGAAAGAAAGAAAAGTGATGAGCAGATCATATACCGTTGATTCCAATCTTGATTTTGGCCATGATTTCTCTATAACAAAAGCAGGAAAGGCAACTAGTGATAGAATTAGAGAAGGAAAAACAGGTTTAACGCCTCACACTGTAATTATACATATAACAAAGGATATGGTGTTATGAACTACGTGGTATAAAGGCAAGGCCGAGCCGATTTGTCGTGAGCGGAAAATGGAGATCGGATCGGGGAGCACTCGAATACAATAAAAGTAATTTTTGGATTATATTTAAATAAAAAATTTTAAATGTTTTGTACTTGATAAAAAAATCTTATATTACTTTTATTAAATGTAAAACTTCTAAAAAAAAAAAAAACCAAAAATTTAATTTTGCCTTAGGCCTTGCCATAATTAAGTTGCAACTAATTTTAATACTTGTATTTTTTATAATCAAATCAATTATTTATCCACTCCTGATATTATTTAATTATTATTAAAATATATACTATTTCTTTTTTAAGTTCGCAAACTTTTAAGTCAAGTATCAACATATTTGAACTCAACTTGAATTTTAAGTCAGTCATAAGCAAAAGATTAAATTCTATTCATTGGAAATAATTAATCAAATTTGAGCCCGACCTCAACAAAGTTGAGTTTGTAATCAAGTCATTATTCTTAGTTATTGGCTACTGCTCTTACATTAGGAATTTAAGATTTAAAATATATTTACACATGCATAATAAACAATTTCGCTGGCTCACAATTGGATCTTTATCACAAGGGATTTACGTCAAGGGCCCTCTTCTCTAATTCCAAACCCCTAATAAGAATATAAATTTTACCATTGCATTTGCATTTTTCCCCAACTTGGAACCCAAAATAAGATAAATTTGATCAGAGCACTTGGCTTTCTGTCAACTCAGAACCCAAAATAACAATATAAATTTGATTCTCTTTCTCGCCATCTTATTAACCGTCCATATTTATAGCCATTGAGCAGTTTTGTGAGGAAAAAAGCTACACCACTGGAACGGACAACTCAAATTGCAGGGTGAATAGAGGGGAGGTAAGGTCCTCCTGGTAACAAACACAAGTACCCCGTTTTCGCTTTTGAGTACACAACCTCACTATTACAAGGCTACTCTTGACACCACACACTATACTTCACAATAACGGACTCCTCAGAACTGTCTAAAGCAAAACTGGGTTAGTAAGGTAATCACATCATCTCAATCAGGTTTTCAAGCAATTCTGAAATAAAGTTTTGAGACCAAAAGTTAAAAAAAAAAAAAAAAAAAAAAAAAAAAAAGCCAGAGAAGCATAACACAATCACAGGCCTCTTTATTTCAAAGTCACATATGTACACAGCAGGCTTAATAAAGAAACATATTATTATTAGAATTTCCTCATAGACAAGTCAAGCCTCTTGAGGAAGTTGAACGCACAGTAATGCAAACCCCCAGATAGAATCCTTCATAGCTTACTGCATAAAACCAGAGTACCAAGGAGAGGGTTGTAAGCTTTTACCTTAAAGATTTGGTTGCATCACTTACTCTATTTGATTACTCAAGTTTAACCACAGGGCCAACTGCAAAGTGAACAAAAACAGCCCATGTACAAAACCCACATTGCATGATCCTAACGCGGTGTGGTATTTACATCACAACTTGAACGAAAAGAAGAAACCAGTCAGTGGCCACCGGGTTGATTAGTCAGTGGCTACACCTTGTTGATTTGTAACTGTGGGATGATGGTGGGCCAAGGGGGGATCAAAGAAGACAAAGAAAAGCGTAATACAAATATATAACAGAAGAATTTAAGCCCCTTTGAACCTCAATAACAAAGCTCTAGTCAACCAGAAGTCTCACCCCCTGGTACACTGCACCAGGCTGAAGATCATCCAAATTATCAAAGGTTCTATAGCCATTTATCTCCCTCAAACCTATAATGCCATTACGGGTGAGAAAATCTCGAAATTCATCTTCAGTATACAGGGTTTTGTCTTCTGCAGGAACTGACATGCGGTCGGACTCATCATAAAGATATACTTTTATCGAGATTCCTGCCAAATTGGGGGGAAAACTATATCAAACAAAATTCCTATTAAAAACGTTTCAGTTACACGTTTAAAGCTGTCTGTTTCATACCTTCATCAAGGTGGAGAGTATAATTGCCCAGAGGCATACCCCTGTCAAGACTCCTAATGACATTATCCTCATCCTCCAACCAAAACGCCCGCTTAGTGCGTAAGCAAAATGCAGATTTGATTGCCTCCTTGATGGCATCTGCAGTTCCATCAATACCAATCCTCCTAGTATATTCACCCCACTTGACTGTTATGACCCTCCCACCATAGGCAGACTGGCCCTCCGCACCTGCTACGGGGGAAAAACAAATAATAAAAAAACAATAATAATAATAAAAAAGAATTAATTAAAAAGGAATGTCATGCTTTTACTCTGAGGAGAGAGAAGACAAATTAAGTCAAAGCCCCACAAGCATCTAACAAGTGCCCTCCACCTTTTGAATTCAAAAATTTGCCATGACAACTTTTGCATACTTGTCAAGCCCACATTCGCTCTTAACGAGTGCACTAGGGCACTGATTAGCATTTCCCTTGTTAAATTGCCGTCTACTCAAGTGAACTGGTGTCAACAAGCTAAAGTGGACAAGCTAAAGTGGACAAGATGCGACGACAGACAGGACAAACCAGAGGACCAATTCTGCTTAACAAACTGAATGACTACAAATTATAGCTTACTCTGCTCTACATGGAGGCAATGCTGGTGCACCATTAGGTATCATAAGGCTAGAAAAAGTAAGACATGACACCAAAAATATATGTTCAGCAAATAAAATTATTAAAAATATATTTTCTACCAACTACACAAAAAAGGCAAATGCAGGACTATGAAGAAGCCAAAATAAAGCCAGAATGTAAGATTGTGAAGAATGAGCAAATGACTAAACACTATCACTAAATTCAATAGATGTATGCCTACTTCATTTGGAAAAAATAAATAAAAGACACAAAGAATTAGACGTGCACCATTTCCAGGGGTTTCTCTCCAGTTCCAAGGAGGTACTCCACCAGCTGCAACTGCGTCAGCTGTGGCAACGGCAAGAGGGTCAGCGTCATGATCCAATGGTCTTTCGAGGTTGACCGTTGAACGTCCATTAGCTGAATACAAGTAAAATCTTGGTTTAGATCTAGAGCCCACAAAAATTATAGAAACAAGAATCAGCAACACGGCCTTTGAATTCAAAATTAACAAGCACATGATGCAATTTATCTACCACAAACAAAAAGGAAACCAAGAAGGCCAAGTTTTAATGAAATATTAATCAATATGGAATGTATTATTATCATTGGTCAAAATGACAAGATTGAATCCTTTGATAAAAAATTCACATCCAACAAGTGAATTTATTTTTGTTTTGTTTTGCTTTCTTTTTCAAGAAGCTAAAGTTGCTGAATTTAGTGTAGAATATCATTAACCTGGCCCCTAATGCACACACAGTCTTATAGGCAGCATCAAGTGGGAAACCCATATGTCCAATTGGTAAATGGAATCGCTTCATGGGTAATACAGCTCAGTGGACTTGAGTAAAACCTTCAATTCGAGATGTTAAAGCTAATATTTTCCAACTGTTAAAATATTACAAAGGCATTACCTATTAAATAAACATTTTTTGGGATTGTAACACACCATAATATATTTTAAGGCTGAACATTGCAATAAATCATTTTTTTTTCTTTTAAAAAGGGAAGAAAATTATGATTCTGCCATAAGCAAATGGAAGATGAACCATTAATGGAAGAAAAAGATAATCTCAGGATGCTAGATTTTCAAACTGATAGCACCTTATAAGGGCATTTTTGCAGTTAGGATATACCCTGCTATTGATAAATCTTCAAAGCTTAATTATTTAAATAAAAGCTTACAGAGATTTGAGACTGTACATTCTAGTCAAACTCCTCCACGATTTAAAATATGTTACCCCTTTCTCATTGAGAAGTCATGATTTATTTACAAAATCACAAAACATAAGGAAACATCCACAATATTATGACAAAGAAACACTATGATATTTGGTGAAACCTACATTATTAGCTAAATTCACCCTTGAATTTTGTTATCGCTAGTTTCTTTTGTTTTCTCAGGGAACTCAACTCAACCACCCAGTTGAGCGATCAAAAATTGGCAAGGTAACTACAGGGCCGTACCTAGGAAATTTGGAATTGGGTGTAATTGGCTTGATTTGGCAACTGAACTGACAAAATTTTACTAACCGATTAAAAACTGAATACCAAATAACAAATACCGATACCAATACCAAATCTTTACTTGTTAAATAACCAATACTGAATTTTTACTTCTTAAATAACCAAAACCAGATCAAAAATCATATGACAAAACTGAACCAAGGAAGTCGGTACTGTCAACTAATAGATTAAATATCAAATCCCCTACACCTAGGGATGTAATAGGTTTGATTTCCGATACCAAACTGATAAAATTTTACTAACCAATACATACCAAATACCAAACTTTTACTAGCCAACTGAACAAAAAATCCTACAACGAAACAAAACCAAACTAATTGGTTATGTCAGTTAACCAATTACTAACCACTTCGCTTACACACCTAATTTGTGGTCTAAGGCGAAATTTTAGGTGAGGCCTGAGTAAGGCAAATTTGAGTTAAAAAAATAATTAATATGGGGCCTTATTTACTATGGGAGCCTATAATTATTAGGCCGTACTTAATATGGGGGCCTAAGGCAAAGGCCTTAGCTGCCTACCTCTAGGAATAGCCCGGGTAACCATCACGTGCACTCCCACTCATAGTATATTTTGTGTTGTGGGATGCATAAAGAGTGGGGCATGTCAGACCAAAGACCCATAATTTCTAATGTAACATGGACTTTGTAACAATTTTATCAAACCAATAGTGTGAAGATGACTATTTAGGCTTTTGTTTCCATATGTAATAAGAATAAGAAAAAAGAAAGCAACAATAAAAGTGAAAAAAGAGCAGAAAATAATGTGTATACTAGAAGTGAGATCTCACACAATGTGCATGTAATTTTTATTAATTTTTTATTTCACATAAAACAAAAAAATGGCAAAATTGTCTCAAATATTAAACAGCGTGTAGCTAAAAGATATATAAGTAGATATTAAGTAATAAAGGGGGCATTTAAAAGAAAACCCAAAAAAAAAAATTATTAAAAGTAATGCGTAGTTAAAGGGGCAATTAAGGAAGACAAAAAAAGAGGTGAAATTCCTAAGTTATGAAAACTTTATTTCCAAGACCATTGAAGTTATATGTAAGTTAGAAGGATATTAGAGGGAGAAGGAAAAAGGCTGAAATTTTGAAATTTCACCAAATACCCCTCCTCTTCTTGTATTACAATATAGTTATATATAATATCTGCACACGTGCGCACACACACACACATACATACACGCACACACGCACACACGTATGCATGCATAGAGCACTTCTATTTGGCCGATTGGCAGTAATAATTGATAAAGAACCTTTATTAGATCAAATGTACTCACTTTAGCCTACAAGTAATCCATCAGCATTTTCCATACTATAGCAATAAAGCCTTGAGATGATGAAAATATCCAACATGTAACATCTGGTTTTGAGATGATGGAAATGTCCAGCATATTAATATTTAATCTTATAAGGGAAAAATATTTGATTCGCTCTTATCAAAATGGCTGAAACATTTCTACTTCTTAGAAGACCAACTGGAACGATAGTAAAATAACAACTGTAATTTTTTTCATCAAAACATAGTAAAATATGCCACAATAATCTGAGAAATTAATTTATCATTCGCGTTTCATGCATTTAGACAGATTTAATCCAAAAACATACCAAAATAATGTTCATTCCATTTTTAGGGCATTTTAGAAAATAACTAATAAATGAGATTGCCAGTCTTTGACTTGGTAAACATTTCGGCTGTAGTGTTCTGATAAGTCAATCTGTAGTAAAGTACCTTCCACTGAGCAAAATGGGATATTTCCATCCTCAAGACCTGAGAAAATGTAATCAATCAATTAGTTACCTGAAGAATACTGACTTTGCAGAAGGGGTACACATTCACATTTCCGTAGTTGCCAGGCAATGGGTTTATTCAACTTGGTGCAGCACAATTCTATTAAGAAATTGGAAACAACTTGAACTGGCATCTCCCATTTAATAATAACAGAACACAAAAAGTAACATCTCATGATTATCAAATGGGCACAATTCACTAAGGGTAACCATATAGGTAGTCATTAATTTCTGCAAGGTACTTGACCATTATCAAACATGCACAGATAAAAATTAAATCAAAATGTGATCTACATGTCAAATTATAATTAAGGAACCACTAAGCCCTCTATTTGATTTTGCCAATAAGCCATGACCCCCCCCCCAAAAAAAAAAAAAAGTGAGTATCTACCCAATAAACAAGATATCGGAATTGTTTAATATAACCTTGGAAGTTCGTCTATCACCTTCTGAATCAAATTTTTGCTTAGTTCATCTTTCCCCTTCTCAAGGAAACCCCAAAAAAGTCTTGAAATGCAGTACACATTTTGTTCTCTTTTCCTAACATTCTATTTCCCAACTCGAAGCCTCAGATATTCTTAGCTAAAGCAAAATTATACCAAATACATCACATCGAACAAGTTAAATAGCTACCTCTATCCGAAAAGTGAATATACGAATCGACTTTCGAAGAACTGGGACTACTGTACGGGCCACTTTTGCACCTATCTCGGATTAAATCCTCGAGTTCCTTGTAATACGACATTTTGGCGGAAGGGCTGCTCCTATCTTGTTGCTTTGCCTTCTTGAATTCCTTCAACAGGTTCCTCCACTTATCAGTGCACATAGTCGACGACCGATCGAAACCCTTCTCTCTCATCTTAGCTGAGATCTGTTCCCATAAGTGTTTGTTCGACTTCGAAGTGTTGAAAAGACTATCCACTTCACGACGGAAACCAATCAGACTCCGAGTCTCTTCCTGAACCCAAGTCTCCGCTCTTTTCTTCGGTGCTTTCACTTCGTGCTCTTCTCCGCTGCTGTCGCCCAGAATCATCTGCTGTTGTTGCTGCTGGTGGCGATGAGGTGGCAGCTCGCCATTGGAGGAGGCTTCGATCACCATATCTCTTTCTCCTCCTACAAATACATGCCTCTGTATCATGAACATAAACCCTAAATTCGAAGGATGGTCTTACGATTGTTTACCAGAGAAAGCCAGCGATTTGATTTCGAGATTGATGCTTACAAATGCGATATTGCCAATAAAGCAAAAGAGAAGACATATATATATAAAGAGAATATACATACATCTACATATATGTATATATATAGAGCGAGCGAGAGAGAGAGAGAGAGAGAGAGAACGAGAGCGCAGAATCAGGACTGCGAAGATGAAGTGCGCGAGCGCGCGGAGCTGAGACTGTGGATTTGGGCCATGACGAGAGTATATACACTCGAGTGACAGTTGCCGTACACGTGGTAATGGATACAGTGATTTACTTGATTGATTAATACAGAATCCGTTGATCTATTACGGGTGCGTTCGAAGTGTAACTAAACTTAAAAGTTTTTAAAATTGTATTTTAAAATTATTACTAATAATTGTTGAAGGTTTACGTTTGATTTGATATAAAATTGTTAAAAAGTATATAAAGTGACACGTATTAAAATTTTAGTGGAGAATTTTAAAAATTTTTAGAATTTTATGTATTTTTTTATACAAATATCAGATATTTTTTTTTAAATTTTAACAAAATCAGTTAGAGTGGACCAAAATAATACGTTACAACAGTATTTTAAATTTTTTGACAGATCATAGCGACGGCTGACTGTGTCAGTTTTTAATTTTTTTTTTATTTTTTTAAAGCTCCAAACGAAGCCATATATGACAGTGCATTTTTATTTATTCATTTTTTTGGTAATTGTTATATGACAGTGCATTGGCCCTTTTATGGCAGCGAATGGAATCTCCCACAATTTGGCTAAACTCCACAGAGGTCACGATTCACAACAGTTGAGTGATTTTTTTTTTTTTTTTTTTGGGTTCATTTTTTTCATATGCTCAACACATTTAGACACGTTTAGAATGATAAAAAAATAAAATAAAATAAAATAACATGAGATAATTTATGAATTCGTAATTCGTGCAAAGTATATAACTTTGAAAAATTTTTAAAATTTTTCACTATTTGTCAGTGCGCCAAACGTACTCTTAATTAAAAGCTGACAATATTTATAGTCCACTACTAATTCTTCTTGTTTTGCATTTTTTATTAAATAAATTAAAATTCTTGTGAAAAAAACTAATAAAAATAAAAATATTGTCATTTTTAATTAAGGTTCCGTTTGAAACATTGAAAAGCGCTAAAACATACTAAAAATCTTTCAAAATTATTCACTTTTTATCTCACTATACGAATTACAAATTCAAAATTTTTATCAAATTTTATTACTTTTTATCACTCCAAACCCCCTAAATACTCTCAACTTTAGTAAGTTACTGGAATCAATTTAAGTAACATGAAAACAATTGATTTAAAACAAAATACATAAAAAATAACTTTCAAACCAAAAATTTTAGATAGTTGGATCAAGATAAAATATATATATATATATATATAGGGTCTGTTTGGCGCAATAAAAATTGGTGAAAATCTCTAAAAATATTTATTACATTTTTACATATTCTTACCTTCTTAAAGTTTAAAAAAAGTCCAATACTTTAAAAAAAAAGTTGATAACTGGAATTTAGTTAATCAAATAGTAAAATTTTTTTTTTACTATCCTCACCACGAACTCCCAAACTACCGAATGACACCTACTGTGTCTAATATTTCTAAAGTTGTTTTGACGAATTATAGAAACCATTTGAATGCTTTGCATTTTTTTCCTATCTAGCTCTGCTGAAAATCGTTCTGACGTTAAGTTAAACGTCGTTTGGACGGGTGTCACATAACAGGAATAATCGACTGAAGCAAGTGACAGCCATATCACGCGGAATTGTCAAATATTCACGAGGCTACCAATTGACTGAAGCATTATACAGTGGCTATTTTTATTAGAAAGAGAAAAAAAAAGGCATGCAAGACTGATTCTTCGTGTCAATCCATCAATTGATCACATCCAGAATGCTTCAAAAGAATTGCACAGCCTACTTCCATCCAAACAGACTACCGAAAACCGTCCTAACGGATCTACACAGTCGAATTCCGTCCAAATGAATATCAAAAAACCGTTTTGATGGTTTTGCCTGGTCCACTTTCTAACTTCGTCCAAACAGCCTAAAAATTTTGGTCGGAATGGTTAGCTGAGCACATTTGGGATTTAGACCGCAGAAGCGCTGGATTTATAGAATACAACTAACCAAAGAGATTTTTTCTGCTCCATTACAACACATAGGCTATGAATAGACTTGTAAAAAGAAAGAAAACAAACGTTCTCTACCCATTCATGTATAGTTTGGAAAGAGAAGTAAAAAAATCTCAAAACTCAATACCCACCATAACTAATACGAACTTTCTAATGACGGAAAATGAAAATGAAAAGTGTAAATGAAAGGAAATCCAATACGATAAGAACGAATGACAATATGGGTTCCTCCAATGCTGCATCTTCGCCAGAGAAAGAATTATCTTGTTACAGATGATCTTCTTATGCCTCTATTGATAAAGCTTCATAGCCAATATGGTGAACACTTCCTCATTTGATCTTGGTTGCTACGTTTGATTGATGGAAATAAGCATAAGTGAAGAATCTTACAGAAACAACAGATGTTTCTTGCAGAAGAATACGTATAAAATGATAACGTTTCAAGTTCGATTTAATCTGCAAGAAAATCATGACTGATAAAAAATTTTGAATTGGTCCAAATGAAAATCCAATCCATCTAGACGAAAATTTTACTATTCATCTCTAAAAAATACAGTTTGAAAAATGTACACCAAACGTCAAAAATTTTTCCAAACCACATTTTTCGTTGTTTTTCACCGTTTCAAACGGATCCATATATTTAAAAAGTAAACTAATATATTTAAAATTTTTGAGTATTAATGCATTATATATCACTGCAAATATTTAAAATATTGAAAATACGTACAAAATTTAAAAAAATGGGCACCCAAAAAAACTTTATTCCGGGCAAATACCATTATCTCATCTACATAATTAATGAAAACCTAAACAGACACAAAATTAAATATAGTCAAGCTCCAAACAAACAACTGTCCTCCAGATCTGTATAACTAAATAAATTCAAACGTGCAAGACAAGATGAACTCGCAAAACCCTATAGTTACAAGAAATGAAAAAACAGACACCAAAATGCCTAGGCACCATTATCCATACTCGGGGCCATTTCATTAGCAACGAGTTTATCAACAATCTTTTTAAGTGCAGGAGCACTCAACCCACATTTGTTGTCCTCAAAGCACGATCGTCCTTCTTCTGCTGCTTTGCATAGTCTAGGATCCAAAGGTACCTTTCCAAGAAAAGGAACACCCATGTCGCTACACATTTTTGCAGCACCACCAGCGCTACTATCGAATACTTCACTATAAGCCACCAAATCTATCAGTTCTGGCGCCTTCTCTCTCATATACTCTCTAGCCCATTCTGTTACATCCTTTTGTTCGCCCGTTTCTGTAATTTTCAGGAAGTTGAAATCAGATAACAATTGGCACAATCCGCTCATGTTCTCGACGACACCAAGAACTTGTATTCCAACCTTCTTGCAGAAATTCACTTCCTTCCTGACATCAATCAAGGAAACCTGCTGTGGAGTGGTCACGATAATTGCACCATCTATTCCAGTTGCTTGGAGAAATTGGACGATCGAAATGTGCTCATCAGATGTCCCAGGTGGGGCATCAACTACTAGAAAATCAAGCTCACCCCAGTAAACATCCTTTACGAATTGCTTGATGATCCCGTTTTTGCGTGGGCCTCTCCATATGACAGCCTCATCTGGGTGGGGCAACATGAATCCAATTGACATGACCCCAAGGTTGGACTCTACATAGACAGGAGACCAACCAAGGTTGCTCTGATGGATTTCTTGTCCTTCTAGACCAAGCATCTTTGGAATGCTTGGGCCACAAATATCAATATCGAGAAGACCCACCTGAAAATCCATAGCAGCTAGGGCAAATGCAAGTTGGGCTGAAAATGTACTCTTCCCAACTCCACCCTTCCCAGATAAAACAAGTATTTTGTGCTTTACAGTAGCCATTCGTTCTGCAATTGCAACCAAGTCTGCCAAAAAAGAAAGGGCATAATAAAGGACACAATGATAACAGAAGGTAATTTTTACTCTAATGCACATAATTAATTTCTTTAAAACTTTCTTATAAAGAGGGGAGAAAAATCTATAGGACTGCTTTGAAGTGCACAGAAAAAAGTTTGCCCCAAAATTATAACTTGTGATAGTTTAAAATTTTTAAACTCCTAACAATCCCTTTTAAAGCAAGGTCAACACATGCAATTATCATACCTCATTACAGTTGCAATGATAATAATAACAATAATAATAAGGCTGTCAAGACAGAGTTCAGGCACCTCAAATCGCATTTATTTATTTGATAAAATGTACCTCAAAAGTATGAAGGATACACTGTTGGAGAATATGAGAAACAACAAACTAACTTGAACACCAGCAACGGCAGCTAAACAGCAACACCTCCCCCCCCCCCCCAAAAAAAAAAGAAGGAAAAAACACCCATCACCACCCAAAAAAGAAAAGAAAAGAAAAACCAAAAACTTAAGCATAAATAACATCCACAGGGAAGAAGCAGATAAGATTTTTCAGACATATATATATATAAATATATAACACCACCAACCTGGGGGGGGGGGGGGGGACGAACTTAAGCATGAATAACTTCCACAGGAAAGAAGCTAGATAAAATTCACATATAAACCACTTGCCTAGCCTTGGAAAAACCATATCCTGAATTACTTAAAAAAAGGAAAACAGTGGAGGTGGATAATTACATGCTGATGAACACTAGCTAAAAACCTCAACCGTGGCATTTCTTAAATCCAATGCAAAACAGCTGCTTGAAAGGGGCCTCAGCCTAAACAACATTAGATAAATTGTGTGGGTGTGTTAGGGTGAGTGAGTCCAACCCTTTTTCGGGAATTATGCAGAGTATCAAGTAATGACGAGACCACCGGAGTCCGGCGGAGAGGAGAGAACCAGAGGTAATCTAGAACAAGAGAGAGAGAGAGAAGGAGTGGGGATGATCATGGTCGACGCTTGGTATATCCTTGATTGCCAGACCCCCTAGAGGAGGAGGGTTTATGTATATATATATGAAGATGGAGTCCCTCAAGCAGAAATGTCTAAGGACTCAAGGAAGGGCAAGAGTCGCCCGTTTAATTCTCTCTCTAGATTGGTTGGATGAAGTCCAACAGTCCTCTGGTTCTAGCCTCCAATCCACTAAACCTTCGATGATCCCACTATTTATTAATTTATTGAGGGAGAATTCTCGGATCTTGTTCCGAATCCAAGGAAAAGTACACGAATGGAATCATTAGTACTCATCATTAAATATTCTACGCGAAGGTGACGTGGCGTGTATGGTTTCACACCGTTGTACGGTGTAACAACCTTTGGATACTTTAACGACCTTAGGATGTTTTACTATAATTTGACTACCCACAAAAGTCCCCCTGTGCGTGTGCTGCTGACGACGTAGTGCGCGCACACAGATTTTTGTTATTAGTATTTTTTTTTAATTTCGTAACTAACAAGTATTAAATGCGCCGAATCATACTAAATATCCCCCAAATATTTATTTGAGGAATTATTCCATGCCCAAAAATCCTCCTATAGGTTTCCCGTTTCTTATTGGCAGATAGTAAATGTTTTACCATAAATAGTTCCAGACGTTTCATCAAAGCCCTTGGCTATAAAAGAGTTCGCTATATAGGTTGCAAAGTTGTGAACAAGTTTATGCCTTTGGGAGCTTTGAGAACTACCACGGGATCCTCAGAAAGGGAAATCATCGCAAGTTCTTGTCAGGTAATTTTGCTACGATTTTCCTTCCTTTTTTTTTTTTTTTTTTGAAAACTTTCCGTCGAACTTTCGCGGGACTTCTGGTAGGACTCTTGCCGCGGGAATACTGGAAGGGTTGCTTGCTGCGGGTCAATGAAATGCCTACCTAAACCACCGCGAGACTACATAGTTGCTGCGGAAAAATTTTGGACAAGTGTCAGCAGGACTTGAGGTTTTCAAGGAAACCATGTCTGCCGCAGGGGAGGGTTTGAATTTTCTTAGCTAACGTGAGCCTTCAAAACAACCTAAGTTAAAAATTAACTTAGGTTGAAATTCCATTTAGACTTCAGGTTCTTTCTCCAAGCTATTTACGAACCCATGAGGACATCTAAGGACAACAGCCCAAGTCACCGTCGAGCCAGATCCGAGTCATACATCGCCGCGGGAATCGGAACTAGCCGCTGGTCACCGCGGGAATTTTCCCATTGAGACTTCATCCAATTGTCGCGGGACTCTTGCAGTCTGCGGATTTCTCTAAGTTTGCCAGTTTAATATAGGTTTGCCGCGGGAATCCTTTTTTTTTTTTTTTTTTTTTTGCGCTCCACTACTGTGGTACTTTTGGAAGCCTTCTGGCCGCAGGGGGCATTTTGCTGCGGGGTGGCGATCTTGCCGTGGGAGGCAATCTTTTTTTTTTTTTTTTTTTTTTTTCAACCCCAACCGCGGGACTTTCGGCCATAGGAAGAAAATCTTTCTGCCACAGCATTTTAAAAAATTCACAACTTAAATAAGGAGGCCCCCCGCGGCATTGCAGGCCTTAAGCCTTACTTTGGGGTGTTGCAGGAGAAAGACTCCGGGCTGCCGGATTGTCGCAAGAAGAAGAAGAAGCTCTCCATCTTCATTGCCGCGGGTGCGTACTTTGATCAAAGGCTACCGTAACTTGCACGAGCTCCTAGTAGTTCACGACATCCAACGAGAATTGGGATCTTGCCGCGGGAACTTTCAAAACTGTCATTGCCGCAAAAATTTGCATAGGTAACCACGGGATTTTTTTTCAAGGGTTTCGTACAAGTTATATTAGGATTTCTTTGACTATTACAAGCCTCCGAAGCTTCGCTAATCCTTTTGAAACTCCTATTCGAATTCTAGGTAGCTTTGTGAACACCTAAACCATCACTGCCGCGGTGTCGAATTAAGCTTTGCTGCCGCGGGATCCTTGTAAGGTAAGTTCTCAAAAAAAGGTGTTTGCTTCGAAAAAAAAAAAATGGTAAAATCTATTTTACTTCTCCTCCTTAATTTGCTGCGGAAACACAAATCCGCTGCAGGATTTTTCTGAGTTTTCGTACAAGTTACATACTTCAATTTCACTGAGTCACTACACAGTATCACAAGGCTTTATTCGGGTCACTTCAGTTCTCTTCAAAGTATAATATCACAGGATTGAGAAACTCTATAGAAATTACTTGCGAACTTTTGGAAGGCAATGTGGTTGCAAGGTCTACTTTTGCTAACTTGAAAAACTTTTTCTTTCTTCAGAATACCATGATGGCTCATGCATCTGAAGGCTTGCTAGCTACGTCTCCATCTTCAACTGGACAAGTGGAAGTTAGCTATGAAACTCCTGCAGGGGATCTATCTAAAATAAAATTCAAGCGTGGAGCCGACCAACTAGTTCTAACGATTCCTAGTGAAGATGAGTGGTTCCGTGCCCCGTTTCTTCAAGGTGACATATTCTGGGACCAACAAATGTCATTCCCTGTAGATGAAGGCTCTCGAGATTTCTCGTACGCTCTGGAATCAGAACCTGAGAATGAAGTTCAAATATCACCTTCGTCCATACCACGATTCAATATTGAGAGAGGAGAGTACCCTTACTCATTTTATCACTTCTTCAATTATCTTGCACCTTTTGAAGGGATGGAGCATTGGACGGATTGGATTCTATCTCAATCTATTTTTAGAAGAATATTGAAGAAGACATCAATATTTGAAGCTATCCGAGGTTCTTTAGAATTATGTGTTACAAGAAATACGCAGGCGATCGAAGTTTTACTCTCTCGGTGGAGTATGGAGACACACACTTTCATAACTGCTTTTGGTGAGATTGCTCCAACCCTTGAGGATGTCACTGTTCTAATGGCTTTACCAACTTGGGGTACAGAGAACGTAATTCTTCATACCGAGACTTCTGAAGAACGAGCTATTATGGATGCCTTATTAGAGGCTCATTCTTGCCATAACAACTTGGCGTCATACTTCGATAGAAATGGCCAACGTAAGCCTGAACGTGGAGCTTCTCATTCAAAGTCCACTTTTAAGGGTTGGATGCATTACTGGTGGAAGGATTATGCGAATCCTCGCGAAGGAACAGGGGAATGCATGGATGGACTTGGCCTACACAGCCCTTATCACCTTGCAGCGTATATTGCCGCATGGCTCTCTCGTCACATCTTTGAAGGTCCTCCCGTGGATGGGGTTCGTAGTTATGTCTTTCGCATCGCTGCTACTCTAAGTCTTGGGCGAAGAATTTCTCTAGGTCCTTTATTTCTGGGCACTCTGTTTTATCGTCTTGACTTGATAAATATGGGGATGCGACAATCTGTGGGCTAGTATGATATTCCGACTTATGTTTCTACACCCTTTTTATAGATGTGGCTGTTTGAGAGGTTTAGCAGATTCGCCCCGAAGCCGAACCATTTTTCTGTGCTAGAGGATGAAAATGGGAATTTACAACCTTTTGTGGGGTTACGCTCAAATCGTTGGTCTTCAGCCGGCTTGGGAAAAAAATTAGCTCCAGTAATTGACCGTGTTGAGGAGTTTTGTTGGAGACCTTATGCGGAGCCTTTGATTGGCGAAGTGTCTATGCCTTGGTATTTCGAGGAAGACATTTTTATTGATTGCTCAAGTCAAGAGCCCGTGAATGTCTTCGTGGCTCTTTAGGCCGCATGGATCGTGCCTCGAAGCTTTCTTGCTTTAACAGATGATGGCTATACTTCTGTTGGATATTATCCCCATCGCGTGACACGCCAATTTGGGTTTAATCAGTATCTGACTACTTGTGCCGCGGAAGTGAAATCGCCTTCAGATAGCTTGATTCAGTTTTTAGAGGAGAATCGAGATGTACTGTTGTCTTCCTTGCATCGCCATACTCTTCCAAAAGCCGACCACGAGGGTTCTTGGGCTTTTATGGCTGAGAATTGGTGGCACCATCAACTGCAGCGGTTTGAAGAGTATATTTGTGGCATTCCTAAAGAGATAAAAGTTCCGTATGTTTTGAAAGATGATCCCCTACTCTCCCCTGCTAAAGCAAACCACTCACGAGGAGCTACCATTTCTCGATTTGCCAAGATATTATGGATAATTCCTGATGTTGCAACTACGGGGATGCCAAGTGGGGCACGTTTAATACCGGCTGTGGAGAGGGTAATAACTTTACCAGAAGCAATAAGGCGTGCCGCGGAAGAAACAACAAATGCTCCATTTTCAAGGAAGCGTCCTAAAAAGTTTAGTTCGGTTTATCCCTCTTTTTCGGGTGTTAACTTGTCATTTGTTTACTATTTTCGTTCTACCTATCCTTCTTTTGTTCCCAGGCCACCAATCGCTCTACTCCTCCTAAGACAAGGACAATTCGACCTCAAAGGGCTAGGAAGATCAATGTCGAGGATGATGAGACTTCTCCAAATATTCCAGATTCGGAATTGCAGGATATCGAAACTACGAGCACAAACCCGGACCCTCCAGTGACAGAAGCATCCAAAGAAATCCCTATAGTTGGGATATCTACAAGCATGTCATCTCATACGTCTCATGTTTCTCCACCAACGTCTCCCTATTAGACGTCCCTCTTTTGTTACTTCTGTTAGGGAGCCCAATGTTGATTCCGAGTCTGACCATGACTCTACGCTGATGAGGGCCAACAGGTTAAGGCGTAGAATATTACGTGCTCAAGCGGAAAGTGAAGAGGATTCGGCGGGATTTTCTCTGAGGAATGATTCCCCTGGTCTTGATGCTACCTCTGTGGAAATTGGTAACATCATTCAACCGTCACCTGAAATAGCCGCGTCTGATTCTCCTCTTACGATTGTTGTGGGTTCTCCTATCGCTGCGAGAGTCTTGCTTAATACATCCACGTTGGCTCATGGCGAAAAGGAGCTTTACATCAGTCAGGCTATTGAAGGTAAGGATTTACCATTCTTTTTTTTTTTTTTTTTTTTTTTAGTAAAGGACCGTTTTCTAAGAATGTTGATTTTCACAGGTTGTAGGGACCCTACTTTAGTACCCAATGCTTCCACCAATGTTTCTATTCCTCCTGCAGTCTCAACTTTTACTCCAACCATTGTGACCACTGTACCAGAGACATCAGGTGTAAATGCAGGCTCTAGAGTTCCAATGATTTTACCGAGTGAGGAGGAACTATTTGATGGAGTTGCTCCCTCTTTCCTTCTGTTCTTGCATCGACTATATCATTATCGAGGTAACATATTCAGTGGGATGATAACTCAGCCATGCTTCCTTCGTGTAATGAACCTCCAAATCCTTGGCTCCTTGATGCAAAGTTTGGGTAAAAAACCCTTAGAAAGCTTAACTCTTGAAGAGGTAGATGGGCTATGCAATGGCCTGAATGCAGTCAGATCTTGTCAGATAAATATTGATTGGTTAGAGACTGGTCCGCAACAAGCTCGCCACTTGGTAGAAGAGTCTCATGTCAAAGCCAAGTTGACCAAACTTCAACAAGATATCGATACAACTGAGAAGTTACTCACAGAGATGAAGAATGAGCGTGCTAAGTTAACAAGCCATGCTGAAGCTTTAGTGAGACTCAATACCGCCACATGGGCTTCTGATAGTAGTATTTTTGAAAATCTTTTAAAGTAGATTTTTTTTTGGTTCCTGAAACTGATTTACAGGATGTATGGATGATGTTATTTTTTGAAAGAATATTCTTATTTTATGAATGTTTGGGAAATGTGTAAATGATGAAATTTTGTATGAAACCAAGGCAGGATATAAAAACTTTCTTTTGTGGATGCTTTTCACAAAATCAGTTTATTATTATTATTTATTTATTTTTTCAAAAATTTGAAGAAGGTTTTTCTGTACATTTCCACGAGAGATATTCTTTTAAGAATAATCTCATAGTAGAATGCAAAGTTTTGGAATAAGAAGCCCTCTAAAAAAAAAAAAACCTTGGTGATTCTCTGGAAAAGATCCCACGGGGAAACACATCTGGAAAACTTTCGAACCAAGTATAAGGATCATTTAAAAAGGATGCCTTGGGGTTCTCTTGGAAAAAACTTCCGCGGAGAGAAAACACGCTTGGAGTCTTCGAACCAAGCATAAGGAGCCTCGAAAGAGAATGCCTTAGCGGTTCATTGGAGAAAATTCCCACGGAGGGAAAACACTCTTTGGAGTCTTCGAACCAAGCATAAAGAGCCTTGAAAGAGGATGCCTCAAGGATTTATTGGAGAAAATTCCCGCAGAGGGAAAACACACTTTGAAGTCTTCGAACCAAGTATAAGGAGCCTCGAAAGAGAATGTCTTAGGGGTTCATTGGAGAAAATTCCCACGGAGGGAAAACACTCTTTGAAGTCTTCGAACCAAGCATAAGGAGCCTCGAAAGATGATGCCTTAGGGGTTCATTGGAGAAAATTCCCGCGGAGGGAAAACACATGTTGGAGTTTTCAAACCAAGCATAAGGAGCCTCGAAAGAGGATGCCTTAGGGGTTCATTGGAGAAAATTCCGGCAGAAGGAAAACACACTTTGGAGTCTTCAAACCAAGCATAAGGAGCCTCGAAAGAGGATGCCTTAGGGGTTCATTGGAGAAAATTCCGGCGGAAGCAAAACACACTTTGGAGTCTTCGAACCAAGCATAAGGAGCCTCGAAAGAGGATGCCTTAGGGGTTCGTTCAAACAACAAATAAAATAAGTTTCATACAAAGCAAATCCTTTTATTGATGAGAAAATCAGTACATCATGGATAATATGCTTTGAGCCATTTAACATTAATAGGAGAACTTAATTTATTTGTCTTGGGATCTAAGATCTTGTACCATCCATTAGCTCCATGGGCTTCTTTAATGACATATGGACCTTCCCACTTGGGTGCAAACTTCGGCGCGGATAGTCCTCTCATCACATGGTTTGTTATTTTTAGCACTAAGTCACCTTCTTTAAACTTCCTGGGTTTTACCAGCGAATCATAAGCTCTACTAATACGGCTCTGATATGTTTTCAAATTTTCTTTAGCCCTATCTCTCCTTTCATCCAAAGCCTCCAAGTCTAGATGTTTGGACTCCGGGACTGCTTCACTTCGGAGGGCTATCCTTGCTGACGGTATGGCTATTTCAGCTGGTAAGACTGCTTCAGCACCATAGATTAAGGAGAAAGGAGTCATTTGCGTAGACCTTTTCTTAGACGTTCTGTAGGCCCACAAGGCCATTGGTAACGCATGAGCCCAATTAGAGTGAAAATCCTTCAGCATTCGGCTTAAGATGGTGAGTAGTGTCTTGTTTGTGGCTTCGGCTTGTCCATTTCCCTTGGGGTAGTACACGATTGACTTATGATGGCAAACATCATACGAGGCTAAGAGCTGTCCTACATGCGAGTTTACAAAAGGAGTGCCGTTATCTGAGAGTATCACTTTAGGGATTCCAAAGCGGCAGATGATGTATTCACGGATAAAATTTGACACTGCTGGCCCCCGTAGCCCTTTGAAGAGGAATTCCTTCAACCCATTTAGTGTACAACTCCGTTGCTGCAATAATCCAAATGTTGCCGCGAGAAGGAGGATTGATGGATCCAATCAAATCCATGGCCCAGGTATGGAATGGCCATGGAGTGCCCATCGTTCTAAGATCCACTATTGGGGCATGAATGAGGTGAGAATGTACTTGGCAAGAATGACATCTTTTTGTGTAATTTTTTGCATCTTCTTCCATCGTGGGCTAGTAATATCTTGAATGCAGCAGATGAGTGTAAAGCTTTCTTCCTCCTTGATGTTCCATCTCATGTCCCTTCTCAAGGGCCTTTTGTATTTCTGCTTCGGCTAAACAACGTAGGGCTTGCCCTTCAAATCCGCGCCTGTACAGCTGCCCTTCATGTACGAAAAAAGAAGAAGCTCTTTTCCTGATCACTGCTGCATCCTCAGCTTCTACAAGAAGGGATCCCTCCACTAGGTAATTAATGTAATATTGTCTCCAATCACTAGAATTAGAAACAAAATTGCATTCTGCCTTATTCGGATTCTCCTGACATTTGAGGCACTGTTGTTGTATTAGCGCGGCTTCTTTAGCCATGGATGGCCAAAAGTACCCGTCTCTGGGCTCTCCTATAAAGACTGATTTCCCCAGCTCCACATGTTCTTTCATGAATTCTCACCAGTTTTTCTATAGCTTCATCATCCCCTAAACATCTAGCTAGAATTCCTCCTAGTGCCCTAAAATATACTAACCCTTGGTGTAGGGTATAATGTTTGAGTTGAGCCATCGGGATTTTACCTTCATTAACTTCAATTCTCGAATGATGGGTGATCTCCAATCTTCCGTAGTCGCTTCTGGCAAAATATCTGCTACTGAGCATGGCAGTGTTTTCCTCATCACCTTGATGCTAGCCGCTTCCTCCCCAACTTTTATCTTGGATGCGAGAGCAGCTAATGCATCGGGATATCTATTACTAGACCTTGGGGCATGCTCCATTCGAACATGATCAAATTTGTCAACCAGCCGTTGAATGATTGTCCAGTAAGATACTAAGGAAGGTTCCTTAATGGCATATTCCCCGCTGATTTGTTTAATGACCAACTTCGAGTCCCCTCTGATACATAACTTGGTTGCCCCTGCTTCCCACGCAGCTAAAAGTCCAAGTAACAATGCTTCATACTCCGCATCATTGTTGGAACAACGGAATTCTAGCTTATAGGATAAATCAATCTTAACTCCTGAGGGAGAAATCAAAACAATCCCTGCACCTCCTCGTTCTGCAGTAGAAGATCCATCAAAGGCTAAAGACTATTCTTCCTCCTCTTCTGCGGCCGCCGCTTGAAAATCATCTCCCGGTAATTCCTCTGAGGGTGGTTCATATTCTCCTGAAGGAAACTTTGCTAACAAGTCTGCTAGAGCTTGACTTTTTATAGCGCGTGGAGCTTTACAAACAATGTTATACTTTGCTAATAGCAAGAGCCACCTTGTTGCTCTCCCGAATAAAGCAGGTCTAGATAGGAGATAGCGGAGGGGATCATATTTTGTTATTAAGTGCACTGGTGATGTTAACAAATAGTGACGAAGTTTCTGTACCACAAATACCAGAGCCAAACAATGTCTTTCTACTGGGGAATATCATGCATCTGCTCCCTGTATTACCCTGCTAATATAATACACTAGTTTTTCTTGTCTTTCAACTTCCTGAGCCAGCAGTGCTCCTATTGACTTATAAGTGGAAGTCAAATAAAGCAGCAAGGGTTTCCCGGGTTGTGGTGATATCATGGTGAGGGGGGAGGCCAAGGCATGCTTTACTTTCTCAAACGCCTTAAAATGTTCTTCTCCCCATTCAAACTCTGCATCTTTCTTTAGCAACATATTGAAGGGTTGCGTTACCTCGGCCAGGGCTGGGATAAACCTTCGAAGGTATGACACTTTTCCAAGGAATGCTTTAAGCTCCTTCTGGTTAGTTGGCCGCGGCATTTTCTTCACTGCTTGGACCTTTGCTGGATCTGCATCAATTCCATGTCAATGTGCAATACATCCTAGGAATTTTCCCATCGTTACACCAAAAGCACATTTGAGTGGATTCATCTTCAGTTTATACTTGCGACATCTATTAAAAACCCTCAGTAAATCCTCTACATGGGATGTTCCCTGTTGTGTTTTCACCACCAAATCATCAACATAAAACTCAACAGTTTTATGGAACATGTCATGGAAGATAGCTGTCATGGCTCTTTGATAGGTTGCCCTTACATTTTTTAGTCCGAAAGGCATAACAGTGTAAAAGAAGTTACCGATAAGAGTCCAAAAGGCTGTTTTCTGGGCATCTTCTAGGGCCATCTTAATCTGATTATAGCCGCTAAACCCATCCATGAAAGAAAACATATGATGCCCGGAGGTAGAATCAATTAGTGTGTCAATGTTTGGTAGGGGAAATTCATCTTTAGGGTAGGCTTTATTCAGATCCCGGAAATCTACACACACTCTGATTTGCCCATTTTTCGTAATTATAGGTACAATGCTTGACAGCCATGAGGGGTGTTATATGGGCTCTATAAACTTTACTGCTAATAATTTTTCCACTTCTTCTTTGATCTTGAGTTCCACACCTGGCTTGTAGAATCTGATTCCTTGTTTGATGGGCCTGGCATTAGGGATGATGTTCAAGCGATGCATGGTGACGTCTGCATCCAATCCAAGCATTTCAGAGTAAGTCCAGGCAAAGACATCTGAGTATTCTGTTATTAAAGCTATCAACTCCTCCTTTTCTTTATGGGACAGGTCTCTGCATATAAAAATTGGCCGCCGCGTTTCCCTTTCCTTGGCAAGATTAATTTCCTGTAATTCTTGCTTCTGCGGTCGCGGGCCATCTTCTAAACATTCTGGAGCTACTCGTACTTCCTTTGGATCCTGAGTGACTTCCATCGCTTCTTCCACTACTTTCTTCTTACTTTTCTTCTTCTTTCTTTTAGGGAGAGTAGACAGAGGAGTTAAGAACATACACTTTTCATCTTCTAATTGGAGGTCAGGTTCCCTTTCCTGGTTCCCTGACCTCTCACACCGTCATAAGCGATAAATCCCTCTCCCATCAGCACGCTTGTGTCTAGTCACGCAGGGATTGGCCGACTCATCCTCCTTCAGTGATCTTTTGTGTTGCTCTTCATCTGGCCATCTAGGAATAGGAACCCCTATCAATGGTGCCGGTTCTGGATCTTCATTTACTTCAGAATAAAATACTGCATCTGCCATGTAAGCTTCATCTACCCAGAACGGCTTGCGGGATGCATTAATTGTGACCACTTTATTATTCCATATAGCTTTCACACACTGATGGTATGTGGAGGGGATGACCGCAAATCGATGTAACCACGCACGTCCTAGAAGGACATGATATGAAGTGGCAGAATCAATAACATGAAATTTTGTAGGTGCAACAATCTCTCCGACTTTTAGGGTCACTTGCACGTACCCTAATGATCTTTGCCCTTGACTACCGAACCCATTAATGGTAATGGGCTCGCTTACCAAATGTGCCCTAGGGATTCCCGCGGCTTGAAACGTTGCGAGGGGGAGTATGTTGATGGAAGCTCCTCCATCCAGAAATCCCCTCGAAAATTCCATGTCGTTAACTTCTACTGGGACATACAGTGGACGATTTTGCGCCTACTGGATCTGTCTATCCCCTTCTATGAAATTCAGGGATAACAAGTTTTCTTTAAAAATTCTTCCCACCGATCCACTAGCCTCCATGCATTCTTCTTGGTTGTCTTCTACCACTTTGAGCAAGGCTTTGACTGCCTTCATTCTAGTGTTTTCAGTCAACCCCAACTGATTGAAGAAATTTTTAAATCTCGGAGTTTTGTTCATGGCTTCTGCTCTAACATCTTCAAATTCCGGACATGTTGCCCTTGTTGGTACACTTACTGCACATACAGGGATTTCTTGCTGCTCTTCATAATGAGAAATCATGATCACGTTCCTGTTCTCTTTGTGTCGAGGTAATGGATCTTTAAGAACATCCCTCGAGGTAATCTCTAAGTCTTTATTTCTTACCATCTTGTGAAACAAAGATCTAAACACCTAACAATCTCTTGTAGGATGCCTCATTGTCCAATGGTAGATACAAAATCCGGGTTTTCCTTCTTCCTGCTTTGTTGAGGATTTCTGGGTTCTGGTAAAGTAACTGTGCCGTCTTCAAACCATGCTTCAAGAAGAGCTTTTAAATCGGCATTGGAAATGTGGGCTGGAAAAGGGGCTGGCCCTTCCTTCGTTTTCAGACATTTTCCTTGGTCCCTGCCTTTCCTGTAAGCGGTCGCTGCCTCCTTGACTTCTGCTGCGTACATTCTATCTCCTCGACGTATCTTCCCCTTCCACGGGACATCATGATTGTTACGGGGCATTGTAAAAGAAGGTGTATTGAACATCCTAGGCGTTCCTTTTATTGTTTCACTGAGATTCTTTGCGGCTAAGCGAAGGCCAGAAAAGTCGGAGAACTGATGATTCACCAGGTGCATTTTGTACGCTACATGCATTCCTTCTATGCACATCTTCACCATTTGATCTTCTGAGAGGGGGTCTTGAATGTCCAATGCTTTTTCCCTGAAGCGACGAACGTAAGATAAAAGATCCTCCCCTTGCTTCTGAGTTTCTCGCATAAGATGGAGCGTCGTCAATCTTTCCTCCACATAAAAGAACTTTGCATAAAACTTCCTTACCAAATCATCCCAAGAGCTGACTGATTCTACTGGAAGATTTGCATACCAGGTATAGGCCTTATAGTTTAGGGATTTAGAGAACTCCCTTAGCCGCAAGTTACTGTCCTGAGCATACACTCCCAGGGAATCGATGAATCGGACAACATGCTCCCTTGCGTTTCCCCTTTTTCCATCAAACTTTACAAACTTCAGCACAACATATCCCTCAAGATATGGCATCCTAGCAATTGCCGCAGGGTACGGTGGACGCAAGTCTAAGTCTAACCCCATCTGATTAGTCCCACTCTCCTGCTGAACTATCTCCTTAACATGATACTTTAACTAATCCAGCGTTAACAACGGAGGCTGTGCTTGAAGAGTTTGGGACTGTGCGAGGGCAATAGGAGTGGGATGAAGTGGAGTTTGAGAAAAGGTAAGCAAAGTAGGGTTGGTAAGGGTTCCTTGTTCCACAGGAAGTGAGTTTTGACTCGAATTGGCTGGAGTTTGTTGAGCAGTGGGCACTGGGGTAAAGTTTAAGGCCACAGGGTTTACCTGGGATAGCATGGTTTGAGAGATTCCGTGACGCCCCAAGTTTTGTGGAATCGTAACAGGGTTCGATTGTTCTGGTGTAGAAGGTGGTGGAATAGAAGAGACTGAGGGATGAGTTGATGCCAGAGTCTGCTGGAGGGTTTTGAGGGCCTCCATCATCACCTGCTGTGTTTGCTACATAGCAGATTAGGCCTGTTGAGAAGCTAAGACTTGCTCTGTGAGTGTTCTTACTTGATCTGCTATGGCGGTTATTTCTGAAGATGACTCTCCATCTCTTGGCCTTTCTCCGTTATTGCCTCGATCGTTAGCCATCACTGATACGTCAATACTCTTCCCCAGTGGAGTTAATTGCTAGGTGTGTTAGGGTGAGTGAGTCCAACCCTTTTCCAGGAATTATGTTGAGTATCAAGCAATGATGAGACCACCAGAGTCCGGCGGAGAGGAGAGAACCAGAGGCAATCTGGAACAAGAGAGAGAGAGAAGGAGTGGGGATGATCATGGTCGGCGCTCGGTATATCCTTGATTGCCAGACCCCCTAGAGGAGGAGGGTTTATATATATATATATATATGAAGATGGAGTCCCTCAGGCAAGGAATGTCTAAGGACTCAAGGAAGGGCAAGAGTCGCCCGTTTAATTCTCTCCCTAGATTGGTTGGACGAAGTCCAACAGTCCCCTGGTTTTAGCCTCTAATCCACTGAACCTCCGATGATCCCGCTATTTATTAATTTATTGGGGGAGAATCCTCGGATCTTGTTTCGAATCCCCGGAAATGTACATGAATGGAATTATTAGTACTCATCATTAAATATTCTACGCGAAGGTGACGCAGCGTGTATGGTTTCGGGCCGTTGTACGGTGTAACAACCTTAAGATACTTTAACGACCTTAAGATGTTTTACTATAATCAGAGTACCCACAAATTGTCACACCCAACTTATTTTCGGGGTAATTGACTTCTGGTAATTTGTAGAGAGGTTTTGTATTTATTATTGATTTGCTTGGTTTATGAGTTCATTATTGTGGCGTACCTTTAAATTAATTTATTTAGATATTATTTATTAGCATTGTGATAAAAGGATTTAGTTTTCTTGTCATCTAAGTTTAATGGAGGCTTACGTGGGCCATCCTTGGATCCACATGGTTCACAACCGGTCTCATCCTAATTTGGCTCTAACAAAAATGCTGTGAAACTCCTCAGCAAATAATGATCAGCTTGCTTTTACCACTAAGCCAAATTTTTAACACTCAATTGACAAGATATCAAGTTATCCAGGATTCCAAGCCTCTTAGAGCACTCGAGCCATCTCTGAACTTGTATTGTCCCCCTATTCCAAAAACAAATGCACAATACAAAGTTACGGGGATAACGCTATGAAAGCGGCCCTAGGTCACCTACTGCAACTAAAGACATCTACTTCAAGAGGGAAGATGCTATTGCGAACAATCATATCGACCCCTAGTGCTCCATGTTGAAATTTTGATCACATGGATGCTCACCAAATAAAATAAATGTGCAAACAAACATGCTTGCAAATTCAAAAGAAAAAGGTGCAGCATGGTTATTTTTTTAAAAGCTATTTATTAAAAATAATTTTTTAATCTGAAGATTTATGAGGAATTGCCCTTCAGAAATTTCCAAGAATTATGGAACCCGTTACTGACGATCTTCAATTTTGAATTTCTAACTTGGTGCTTTTCTACTTTCTTATCACATATTAATTAAGAATATAAGGACTTTATAAATGCCAATACGTCACTAATTTCAACATGTAAATTTTTTGCATCTCCTGCCCTAACTTGAAAATTTTGGTTCGCTTCAAAACATAATAGACTTAAGTGCACGCACAATACGTGTGTATATCACTTTATTTGTAGAACTTAAATAATTGAGGGGATACAACAGGGAAATTCAGATACTAGTTACAAATGTGGACGATGAAATAGGTGTTCTGGTATATAAAATTTGAAGAATGGAGGGTTATGAAAGTAAAATTAAGGGAGTATTTGGTGCGATGAAAATCACTGAAAAACTCTGAAAATCTCTGAAAACCTCTAAAATTCTCTAATACATTTTTGCACTCCTCGTACTTCATGAAACAACTATAAACTTATATATATCTCACATCCCAACAATTTTTTACAAATCCCAACAAATTTTTTACAAACCCCAATAACATTCCACAAACTCCAATAACTTTTCTACAAATCCCAAAAGCTTTCCACATTTTTCAATAAATTCTTACATAAAACCGTTTTGATGGACAAAAAAAAAACCGTTAGGACAGTTTTTCTCTCCAAAAAACTGACACAATTTTTTTGACTATTTATCTCTGAAAAACGTGATTTGGTGGCTGTGCACCAAACACTAACAAATTACCCAAATCACATTTTTCATTATTTTTTGTCACACCAAACACTCCCCTAATTAGTGAAATTACCAAAACAAGTAGGTGTTTCTTGAAAGTTATTTAATCACAAACATTCAAATGGCAAGAAGTTGAAAGGTATTAAAAGAATTAAAAAAAGGCCCCACCGTACAAATACCGCTCATGATTACTTGTATAACAGTATAGATAGAATAGAAAATAACAATTCCCCCCCCCCCCCAAAAAAAAAATTGAAAACCAAAAAAAAAAGGAGAGAGAAGTTAAACTTGGAATACTCATTTACAGAATATTCAATGAGAAGACAAGAAATATTTTGATTAAAATGAATCTCTCCAATTACCTCAGATTCATACATCCCTTCTTGCCATAATTTTACAGCAAAAACACATTTAAAATCACCCTAGAAAACTTCAGCGAATGGATACAAAAACAAATGAAATGAGGGGGGGGGGGGGGACAAGTTTTCCTTCAACTGTGCCAACGGAATGGCAAATTGGCAATCGTTATGAAATATCAAAATAAGTCATTTTACATAGTTATTAAATCATTTCCTCCATCCACCTCAAGAAAAAAATTTTAAAAACTGAACTGTAACATAATCCCACAAACATCCTAGATTATGAAATTCTAGATTAATGCAAAACATGATGCAATAATTCATTAACAATCAACAGCACCTCTTGTCAACAATTGGCACCAAAAAGACAACTCCAACGCCTAAATAAAAGGAGAAGGAGGGAATGCAGAGCTAAAGTAAAAAGACGTGACTTTTGGACGGAGCATTCAGTGAATCAGCGCCCCCATCTCAGAGAGAATATACGCATACGAGCTTCATATATGTACATATATTGAATTGCAAAGGGGGTTAACGAATCTGAGACAGAGATCTAGAGCAAATTGACTAGGTTTTGCATAATAGGTTGAAAATTCACTGGAACAAGTCACGCACTTAAAAAAGAAGACTTCAAAACTAGTAAATATTGGGTTCATACGTGTATATACACATACAAGGGTGTAAAGAAAGTGGTAAAAGGGCAACCTGGGTCGGGGCCTTTAGGAGCAGTAGCACAAATTTGCTGATTAGGGCAACCTTCGCAGGCATCAGATTTACCAGCAGGACTCCGACTGCGGACCTGGGCAATCTGTAATTAGAAAAACCTCAAAATCAGTTCATCAGAATACGAAAGTCATAATACAGACATATATATATATATATATACACATCTCCCTGAGAGTAAAGAGGAATTACGTTCATTGGCGTTTTCAGGAATTTCGTTGTTATCCATCTCTCTATGGCTCTGGTGATACCGTTTCTTTATCGCTTCGTCCTAGATCTCTTGTTAGTAGAACAGCTGAAGAGTTCTGATCACCGCAAAAATAAGAAACAGTGAATAATAGGGGGTCAATTTCCCCTCTATTCCATTCGATTGGAAGATTTGAGAAACGGAAAGTCGTCGGATTGGACGGACATCCTCGTCCCGCCCAAGTCTCAACCGACTCCGTCGGCATAAATAGTCCACAGCAGTGCACTACGCAACGACGTCGTTGGAAGCTTAAAATTGAACATGTCGGGAAATTCAAATCACATCTACCACAATGGGGGAAAGAAATATCATCCAAAAACAAAAACAAAAACAAAAAGGAAGAAATGTTAAATAATTAAAATATTTATTATAAGTAATTATAACTATGTAGCACTTTTTTTTTTTTTTTGGGTATATTGGCACTATTTAGAGCTAAATAAATCTTATAAATCTCTACAAATACGAATTACGAGATAGTAAAATTTAAATTTTTCACTCACTGTACGAATTACGAGACATTTACTTGTACAATTTTATTTTATTTTATACAACTCCAACACATCCATTATGTCTAAACTCTCTCGACATTGGAGTAATTATGCTTAGTACCCTTCAACATTTAGTTAGTTTGCAACTCACTCCATTGATATTTTATTATAAAGACATTTATACCCCCTGACTTTCTATCTTTTGTTTCTCTCACAGCATAGCTCTCTCTTTCTCTTTTTGTCTGCGCTTTTCCCATCTCGAAAATTTATAATAATTTATTTTATAAAGTTAAAAAAAATTTATGATTAAAATAATTTATTTTATTAAATTAAAATTATTTATTATAAATAATAATATGTATAAAATAATTTCTTTTAGTAAAATTAAAATTAAAAATAATTGCATATAAGAATATTTATTTTTTAAAAATAAAAATTTATAATAAGTACATATTAAATATTTATCTTATTAAAATTAAAATTACTATTAAAATAATAATTATTATTAAAATAGTTATTTATTAAAATATTTTATTAAATCATGTTATTTATTATATATTTTATTAAAACTAATTATATGAAAATAATATTTTATAACATTAAATCAATTTTATAACGTTAAATTAATTGATTTAAATATATTTTATTAACTTAATTAATCAATAAATTTTAAAATATATTTTATTGAATTTAATTAGCTTCTCAACTTGAAGCAATGAAAGATGAAGGAGCAACATCAAAAAGTGGAGGAAAGAGAGAAAGAACCAAATCTTTCAAAACTATCACTTTCTTAGAACCCCAAAACCCATGATTTCTTCAATCAACCACAAAATAGAAATCTATATATATAATATATATGATTCATTTTCGTTCGCACACGTAGGCTCTTTTATAGATATTATTTGCTTTGTGAATTCTCTTGTAAAGACACTCACGCATAGTTTTTAAAACACTTGTTGTAGTGGGAAAATGTGGAGGTGCTTATAAGTTACCTTAGTCCCGACTCTTTTCCGATGTGGGACAGTCGTGGCATCATCAGAGCCCCCAGTCAAGGACTGAGGGATTGAGAATGGCGGGCTCGTGACCCTTTCGATTCCATAAACAATGCCAACTGATGATGATCTATTTTCGTCAGCACACCGTAGGTCCTTTTGATAAATATGTGTTTGCTTTGTGCACTCTCCCGTAGATATTCTCATGCACAGTTTTAAAACTTGTCCTTTAGGGGAGAGGTAGAGGTGCTTATAAGTTACCTCAATTTTCGACTCCTTTTCTGATGTGGCACAGTTATGGTATCATCAATAATATATATATATATGTGTGTGTGTGTGTATGTATATATTATGAAAGCAAAAAATGGGAATAGGAGGGGGGAGGAGTTAGAGAACCAAAACTAGTTTTTTAAGTTTGGGGCGGGAGGAGAAAAAGAGAGGCGGTCAGTCTAATGGTCTTCCCAACCTTCTCATGGTTGGCAATCAACATCTCAAACAATGCTCATGCCCTAGCTAGTAATGTTCGTGGCTCCGATGACATTAATGACTTTATTTTGATGCTTCCCAAACACCTTCATAGGAACTTCGACTCTATCCAGTTCAAAGGTGTAAATGCTTATATATATATACATATATATAGTACAGACAAGTTGTAAAATTGGTATATTAAATTTTTGGCTAATCTCATCATTTAATTGAAATCCTAGTAATATATTAACAGAGGAGGGTCAAGAGTTAGTAATATTTCAAAATAAGGAGATATTTGTCAATTTCAAATATTCAGAATACTAGACATAATTACGCAAATCTTGAGGGGGTCTAAATGTAATTTATCCCTTTTTTAACCTACCACACTGGTTGTTTTTTTTGGCATTTTTTAAATAAGTTGACTAATATTTTATCTGTTTTTTTTTTAATTTTTTCAGTCTTGTGTGTTTTTTTTTTAAAATCAAAGTTTAATTAGTTTTTTTTATTTAATAATTTTTTAACATGCTATTCGTATAATTTTTTAAAAATCCAAAAATAAATGCTTAGAAATAGCGAAATTCATTTTGCTCCTACAAGACTCTTTTTAAATATTTTTTTTAATTTTTTGATAGATGTGAATAATGTCCAAATGTTATTAAACAAAAAAATAATTTTTTAATAAAAAACAGTATATGAAAAAAAGCTAACATGCTTGAAACAAGTTGTGGGATATCAAACGCACCCATTCAAAAAATAAATTTACTAAAGTGTTTTTATGTTACATGTACCCATCAATCGGTAATGTTCCAATTTTATGGGATGTCCCCGACGGGTAGTGCAAATCGCTGTTAGTTCATTTTCAACTATGGGGCCGCGGATGTGTGTGATGCCTTTGAGCCGAGTGACGTTGTTCGTTATTTTTTCTTACAACAATACAACCTTGTACTCCGGGCAGGCAAGAGAGGAAGACAGAAAAGGTGGGAGAATTTCACGATGGCATTGTTGAGACACCAACATGAGTGAGATTTGATGCGGACCTGATCCAAACAATTCCGTTTGGTACTCTGGTTTTTATTAAAAAATGCTAAATATTTTTATTAATTATGTTTATTTTATCTCACTACATAAATTACGAATTTACAATTATCAAATTTTATTAACTTTTTTCACCTCAAACGCGCTTAAGTATGTGCTAAGAGATCTCCCCCCTCACGTATCTTTCGGCCCATACTTTTGTGATTTCAGGAGACTACGGTAAAAAAATAAAGGCTGAGATTTATTTTCACTTTAATGACGTGTGATTTTTTATTCTGCATTAATTGTGTTCCAATTAGATTTTTTTAGCTTTTATTTTTATTTTAAAAATAATTTAATTAAATTAAATTAGAACCATTCGATTAAAAACAATTAAATCTTAACTTTAATTTTTCACTACACCCTATAGTTGATTTCTTCGCTGCAGCCACATGTAACCCATGCTTCAGCCGCTGTACTCCATTGCTTTTATTCAGAATTACTACTTTCATGACAAATCAAATTGGTAATGAATTTATTATTTTTTATATTAAATATAAATGGGAAAAAGCAAGAGTTAGGCCAAGTTGTTGAGCTTTCGTATCCCAGCTCGTGGCCTCAGTTTAAACGGGGGCAATCTCATTGAAGGATACCAACTGGGCCAATTTTTTTTTTTCCTTCACAGTGACAGATAATTTGTTGAAGGCTTTGGTATGTTGTTTTTAGGGACAAAAAATCTTAGAAGGTAAAGTCGACTTAATGAATTATCTGTATCTGTGCATGTCTTTTTTTTTTTTTTTTTTTTTTTTCAACATCTTGCTTCGGCATTAATTATTAATCCTATGCATACTTATAATTGAAATATCACCAGAATAATTACCTTGTTTAACACTATCAAAATCTGCACTCTAAACTAAATGACTGTCGCTAATACTTAAAAGTGGTTGCTAATATTAAGTGTCAAAATTCATCAAATACATTAACAAAGTCATCAAGATTCATCACAGAATCATCCATATTTCAACATTCAACATAATTACCAAAAAAAAAAAAAAAAAAACATTCAACATTCAAGTCAACATTCACATTTCAACATCAAAATTCAACATCCATAGTTCAACAAAGTCTTCAACCCATTTCATTCAAGATCCTACTAAAATAATCTTGTCACTATCAAAATTTCAACCCAATTATCTATATTCATCCACATTCACAGTACCTCCAACAATTTCAAGTTACAAGGCAATCACATTTCTTTGATTTCCTAGCTTGATTGTCCAAGACAACCATTCCTCTTAGGAAAAGATGTTGGTAAGATTTTGGGTGAAACTTCAACTATGAAGAGATACCACCACAAACAACACGACAATTACCAAGTTATTAGCTTAGTCAGTAATTCCATTGAAATCACAAACCCCAAATCAAAAAACCTGTTATGAATCACACGCACAAAAACAAGAAAAACAAAGAACACAAGGATTTACGTGGTTCGGTCAAGGTGACCTACGTCCACGGGCAGGAAGAAACAATCTTATTCTTTTGAAGAAGTTCGTACAGATTACATTCATGTTGCCCTATAACTACAAATATATTATGTGCGATTAGGGTTCCATCCAAATACATGAGCCGGTCCATACCGCGGGGGACTTTGCCCCCGCACCCCCCAACAAGGTTAGTGGTGGGCTCCGGTCTCGGCCTATCGGCCCGAGACCTCCGCTTCCACCACAGACCTTAAAAAAAAACCACTTTCGGATCGCTCACATAATATTTCGGATCAAGCCACAATTTGGGTCAAAACAATAAATTCAGGGCACTTAACAAAACCCAATTAACAAGCCACCCCTACCAATCAACCCAAATCAAGAACCCTCACTCCCACCCGAGCTGAGACGAGGCACAAAAATGAGAGAAAAAGTGAGACTGGACAGCTGGTGGGGGCCGGCTGAAACAAGAGAGAGATCGAGAGACAGAGACAGAGTCTGAGGAGAGAGAGGGAAAAGCAAACCTGGCATTTGATCAGCTGCTGGTCGCGGGCACTAGAATGTGGAAGTCGGCGGCGGCGAGGTGAGCCGCTGGAGTGGCGGGGGCTAGGCGATGAGGGGCTGCACGCAAGCGAGAAAGGTGAGAGAGCTAGGTGTGAATTGTGAGATCGAGGGAAAATCAGAAAGGAGAGTAAGGGTTGATTTGCTGAAACTTTCCCGCACCCAATGAGAAAGGCTTCCGAGTGTTGCAAAACTAAGACCAATTAAGCAGCTTGTAAGAAAGAAACAAGCAAAATTATGTTGGCTAAGCAGTTTTATAAGTGTAAGTCTCCGTTTATTTTCAGTGTAACATATTTAAAAAAAAAATACGTACGTTTATTTATATTTTAAGAAAATATTGTTTTAAAATATGAATAAAGCTATTTTTCTTAAAAAATTTTACGTTAATTAAAATAAATGGAGCCCTAAAGTTAAATCCCTATAATTAAACAAAGTTCATTCCAACCCTCTTTCGTTAAGTTGAGGCAATTGTATTCCAAAAAACCATTCAACGTATTTATTATGAAGGAAAATAAAATGTAAAAAGTTAAAATTAGAGTGCATGTAACTCTTTTTTTTTTCATTGAAAAACATATCATTGAAAAATAACTAAAAAAGTAGTTCACGTTTTATTTTCATTTGATATTAAAATTATTCTAAATGAAACAGTGATTATTGGCCAATAATATGATATAAGTCTTTTTTTATTTTTGTTTATAGAATGAGATACTGGATCATGCATTCATCTCATTTTATTTTATTTAAAAACGAGACACTGAATCATGCATTCGTCTAAATCATGTATTCAACTACTAGATAGAAAAAAAAAATTAATATATATAACTAACTATCTTAGCAGAGCAGGGTAGGTAAATTTAAGTTGAGCAATGCTCTTAGGGTGAAAAGTGAAAAACACATATATATGAATTATACATGTGACAACATTGCAAATAAATTACATATTTGTTTTGAAACTCTTAAGAAATATTGCAACATATATAACTTCCATATATTTTTCATATTAGTTAGCTGCAATATTTCTTGACAGAAAACAGAAATTACATAAGAAATTAACAAACACCAGAGTTACATGTTTATATATATATATATATACACGCCACTTAATGAACATGACCTGTAAAGTGCAGACAGCTAAAGGTCTCCAGGAAGCCTTATCATTTGATTACAGGATTTTGTTTTACCATAGATATTCCAGAAATTTCATTTGACGTAATTTTCCTCTTGGGGCGCGTGGGAAGATTTGCTTAGGAAAATAACTTGCGATGCTTTAAGTGAAGGACCACTCGCCCAATCCCTCCAATAACTGGTAAAGCTCTTAAAAGAGTACCCAGTACAACGCAGATCTGAAATTGATGAAGCCAAATCAAAATCAATTGAGTTTAAAGATCAAAGCATAAAGATGGAAACTGAGCTATATTGTTCGAAGTTGCTTATACCCAGTTAGCGAACCAAGACAAGCTGAACCTCCTTGGTTTTTTTATTTTAAGCCACATGATGCAAGGTAGCTGCAGAAAGAAAGGGAATGAGAGACAAAGCAAACATATGATCTTTGTTGCAGAAAACAATTTCATGTATGTATAGACATGTATATATATTTTTTTCTTTTTATCATTCAACAAACAGAAGGAATCAGATAAGCGGCTTACCGTAAGTTATGGCGAAAAATTCACCTCCAACGAATCCAACAAGACGGCCAAAGAAAGGGAAGAAAATGGCAACAAGCATTGTGAATGCTGCACGAAAATATAACATATTAACGCCAGGAAAATGTGTAAATTATCCTTCGGTGAGACCTTCATGTGCGTAATGAAGTTAGTGAAGTTAAAATTCACTTGCCCACGTATGTATTTCGTGCAACTAAGCGAGGGGTTCCCCTGAGATGGAGGTGAAATCTTCTTTCCATAAAAGTTTCTATCATTTCAAACACAGGCATTGCAAAAATCTAAATCAACAGGAACGATGAGAAGTCAGGCAAGGAACCATCGAAACTAGCATAAAGGATCAATTGAAGCAATTTGATCAGACAAAGTTTAGTTTTTAGTTTTCACCTGATAGCTTCCAATAACGTAAATGACCACAAACATGTTACCCATTGCAATAAGCCATGGAGGGTTGTCCAATTTGTTGAGGATATTGTCACCAACTCCATTCCCAAACTTCAAATACCCAATTATGGCCACAGAGAAGTAGCATAAAGCCTCAACTATATAGGCAACTATTACACCCTTCATCATTGGGACCCTGGAAGGCATCTCAGGTGTAGAGGGGATTGTTGCTTGAATCTCCAAGGCCACATTGTGCCCAGAGTGGGCAAAACCTACATAACCCAAGGCACTGAAGAAGTTGAAGACTTTTCCTAATGTGGTTGCAGCTTCGTAGCTATTGTCCATAGCTGGTTGCACACCCGTATTGAGAGAAGCAGTCCAAGCAATTGTAGTATAGCTGTATGAGAACAACAACATCAAACAAGTCAGTTGGCTGTTAAATAACCGATTGTCCCTCAATACTAAGCTTAAGCAACTAGGTGGACACAGCTCCGCCCTTAACCAAAATAGAACATGGTGCAGAAATAAACACAATATCATAAACCTCAATTCAGACCTCCTGGAATCAGAACAAGTTAAGCTACCACTTGTTTTAAAAATTTAAATAGTTAGAATCAATAATATATATCAAGCTAACTTAATTCAAGCAAACAAGAAAAATCACATATAGTTGCAATAAAATGTGGTGCAAGGGTGGAAATAAATGAATCAAACAGTTGAACAGATTAATTGTGACTTATTTGTTTAGTCTAAAAAAACTTAAAAAAATAATGTAGATCTGTATAAAAAAAAAAAAAACTTTTGTTAATCAAAATCTCATGAATCACAGTCTTCTTACCCTTCATTGCAACGGTTTAAATAGAAAAACAAAATTCGGAACTAAGAAACAAAATAAAACAAAAATTAGGCAATAGAACAACTCCCAAAGTTAGAAAATTCCTAACTTCTCTAATAAGGCAAATATTTTAAAATTAATGCTAATTAAAATAAATTGACATCTAAATATGATTTTTTGACAACTAAAACAAGTAGGATACTTTCTTAGGATGTGTTTGGACCTCGAAAAATAATGAAAAATGTGGTTTAGGTAATTTTTTAGTGTTTGGCGCGCAGTCACCAAACCAAGTTTTTCAGAGATGAGTACTGTAACTTTTTTAACTTTTGTGTTAAAATATTGGAGAGAAAACCGTTCGAATAAATTTTTGAATCCATTCTGAAGAATTATATTAGAATTTTCTTGACAATCATTTAACTTTTTAAATTTTTGCGTCAGAATGCTGGAGAGAAATCATTCTGACAGATTTTTGTCAAATTTTTTAAAAGTTATTAAAAAGTTTTTGAGATTTGTAAAAAAATTATTGGAGTTTGTGGACTTGTTATTGAGGTTTGTAAAAAATTTATTGGAGTTTGCAAAAATTTATTGGGATCTGTAGATATATAAATTTATAAAAATTTCATGAAATACGAGGAGGACAACATGTGTGAGAAAGTTTTAGATATTTTTAGAGATTTATCCACTTTTTCAGCATGCTAAACACATCCTTAATATAAATTATTATAATTCTTAACTTACATCATTCTCCCCGTATTGAAAAAAAAAATTCATTCTTGAATTTGAACTTGCATACTCCATTGATTTGTGAGCATGGGGATATGAATTTATAATTGTAAAAAATAAATTTTCACCAAAATATCTATTGTAATCTTCACAGATTTCTCCAATTGCACAATTAAGGATTTTTCAGAAAATCCATTTAGAATGGATCATTTGTAGGAGGATATTTTTTATAAGATTTGATTTGGTTCTTTATTAATATTTTGCCTTTTCAATAAAGTGACAGATGGTTTACTCCAATCTATGATTTGATCTGAAATAATTGTTGATTTAAATGTCAAACTCATTATCAACTCATTCCTACTCTGAATATTCTTCTTTTCTAGAAGAATTATCAAAAGAATTGAGTATAAATTCTCTTTTTGAATACTCTTCGATCTCTAAAATTGAGACAGGGATAGATCATGAGATTGATTTTTTATAGCCAAAGCTGTCCCGATCATCTCTCATAACAGTTGAAAATGTTTCCCCCACCACATCTTTCAAGCAACTTTATTGCATTTCAAAACTTATTTAACAACTGCAACTCGTGTACCATTACCATGATCCGTTTCGATATCCCGTGATGCTGTGAGCTTTGATATTAATGGTGTGTTTGGAGTGATAAAAAGTGAGATAAATTGAGATAAAATTGAGAGTTCGTTATGCAGTAAAAGAAAAAAGTTGATGTGATATAAAGTTAACATAAATTTATAGAATTTTTTATTATTTATTTGCAAACCAAACGGAGCCTTAGACTGTGATTTTCTATTAATCAATGACTTATGAATCAAAGTCTTCTTAGCCTTGAAGACTTATGGCGGTTTAAATAGAAAAACAAAATTCAGAAGTAGGAAAGAGATATAAAGCAAAAATTAAGAAACAGAAAAATTACCAAAGCTGAAAAATCCTTAACTACTCTGGTAAGAAAAAAAATTCTAAAATTAATATTTTAGCCTACATAGAAGAAAAAGGAGCCATACCTCAGGGACATGACTGCCGCAGCCAAAGACGCACCAAAGATGGATTTGAAGTTGGGAAGATAGGAGAGTAAAAAGTGGAAAGTGGCGAGGACCAAGATAAAGTAGGTAAGCTTGAGATCTAGGCAATTCTCGCAGACGGAACGGTAGAATTTCCGAAGCGAATGCCCCCCAACGACCATGTGGGTTATGTTCACGCCAACGTTGACAAATAGCTGTTGGGGCATCACATAGTAAAGACCGCACTTCCTCCCGATTGTACGCTATCCCAGCTCGTAGTAACTCTCAAAACGCCTACCAGGCTCCGTCTCGGTGGGCTCCGTCTCATGCATCTGAATCATTAGAAATAAGGTGTACAAAGAACCAAACCATGACACAGCCAGCACAATTACACCAGGAACCCTGAAAATCAAATGAAAGCAAGTTAATTAGTTTGATATTGTGATGTAACTTGCCTCTGCATACAGAATTACGATTTAATTTTTTTTATTTTGGTTTCAAAATGAAATAAAAATAATTAATTTTGAAGACAGTTATATCTCAATGGTTAAAAAATGACTTATGACCTTTGAAAACCTTCAGAAAATTAAGAAACATTCAAAAGTTCAAATTGAAAAACTTGAGATCTGGCTTGGAGAAGTAATTACGGGAATTAACGAAGGGACTCTAAAGGAACGTTCCAAGAACATACTGAAACAAGTAGAGTGCATTTTCAACTAATAAAGGCTTTACTTAAGCAAATTTACTAATTATTGAATTCAAGTAAATTGTTTGGAGATTATGAGCATGCATAGTTGCATACAATCCTAGCTCTGACATGGCATAAGGGAGACTGAGGACTCCAACTCCAACCATGGTAGTGACATTGTGGAAAGTTGAGTACCACCATTTTGCATTTCTTGAAGAAGTGATTGGAAGCCGAGCATCTATTGCTGCCCTCCTGCTCTGCTACTTGTATCAGTCTGCTTTCCAAACAGATTTAAATAAAGAGTTGGTTAGTTGATATTTTGGAAGTTCCGTGAATTGTGGACCATGGGCGGAGGTGTATAGCTATGGTGAGCTGTAAGCCAGATAAAATTTCGGTTCAATATTTTTTAATATTAATAGTATATAATATCCTAGTTTAATTATATATGGTCCTACTCAACATTAAGTTATAATTCAGTTTAATTCCTAATTCATAATTCAAGATGAGAAAAATTTTTAGTCTCATTTGATGCTCAATAATAACTCAGTTTAATATCAAACTTGTAGGTGAGTGCGAAAAAAAATCCTAGCTCCACCTTGATTGTGGTGGTTTGAAAATTGGACTACTTGAGCAGGTTTCAAGGTCCATCGCTCGGAATCATCTTCAGTTATGAATTAAGAATACTAGACCCCTTAAAACAGAGTCCACACGTTGTGACTAGGTTATAGAGTCTACATTTTTTGGTGATTAGTTTATACCGGCCAAACTTTTGGCGTGAATATGCCACAGAAAACCTGCAGGGGACAGCCTTCCATTTGAATTTGATTGGGAATAACTTGTGTTTGGTTTGACTGGAAGAGAGATGGAAAAGAAGAGAAAATTTTTCTCCTCTTTTTTTGATTGTTGAGTTTAGCAAGAAAGAGAAGAGAAAATTATGTATAGAAGAGATCCCAGATATTTTATCTCCACTTTTCCTTCTCTTTTTTTTCTCTTTCCTGCAAAACAGACAAAGCCAAAAGTTGGAAAAAAAAAAAAGAAAAAGAAAAAAATTCTCTTTCCTGCAAAACAGACAAAGCCAAAAGTTGAAAAGAAAAAAAAAAAAAAATCATCGTGTTACAAGTTAAAATTGTGTCACAAACTCTCATGCATCTGAAGCATATCGCAAAAAGAGATTATTGGCAGAAAACATAGAGAAAGAGCCCATACGTATCAGATATATGCACACATGCACGTTACTTGCATGCAAGCAGAAAGCAGATAAAGAGAAAAACTGAGGGACGTCATTATTACGAACTGAGATATTGAGGGGCAACTGAGGGACATTGCTTATTTTGTTGAGATAGTTCATACCATTTTACTGATGAGCGAGAGCCAAGATCAGCGGGAAGGGGAACTGAGATAGAGAAAGAGATCACGGGAATTGAGAATTCCTCAGTCTTCCTCAGACCGAGTACTGGAGATTCCTCAGGTGCCTCAAACCTTCCTCAAACCTAGATAAATATATCATTTTATATTTTATTCCTCAGGATTCAAATTAACCTGAATTTTATTATATTCAAACTGTAAGTCATTTTTATTATTTTCATATGTCATTTTATATTATTTTCATATATCATTTTATATTTTTTCCTTCCAGAGGCTGCTGTTTGTGCTGGTTATCTTCACCGCTGATTATTTTATCCATGTACTCATTTTCTTTATATTATTTTATTGAGACATATTGAGGCATATTGTGCTAATATTAATTGATGTAAACCTGACTGATCGCCAACTTCTCAAACCTTTAAGCTCAAACTTAAACAATGGCTGATCCTGGGACTACTAGGTGGAGATGTCCTTGCTTGGCTACATTTTGCTGGCCCTCCCCTTATTCCAACCATAGAATATATAAGCCACAGTACTCACTTTCTTTTCTTTCCTTTCTTTTCTTTTCTTTTTTTTTTTCAATGTGGGAGTTTAATTAACTATTTTTCTAAGTGTGTTGTCATATTAGAATTATTTCTTCATTAATTATGTATTTATTTTAAACAAGTAAACATACCATGTTAATTTCCTTGTAGAGTGACACTTGTTTATACAGATTAATAACCTAATAGGATAACGGATCTCTTTTTAATTTAACTCAAAAATTACTGTTTGAATGCAAATTTAAAAATTATTTTAAACAACAGCTAATTTTTAAGAATAATTTTTTAATTTTTCAGAATTTAAAAATGATAATTCCACTTCAAAACAGATTTGAAAAATTAGCCCATTCACTACACTCCACTACGTTTACTCTAAAAACTCCTCGTCTCTTCTTAATTCTTCAATCTGAACATAAATCACATATCACAATAATATAACTGTATAAGTTGAAAATATTTATATTTTTTAATTAATTTTTCACATTCTACAATATCTTCAATGAGAATAGACTAATGTAGAGTAGGAAAGTTAATGAAAAGTTACCTTTACCATTTTCCTGTAGTATAATGTAATACAAGTTCTTATTTATATTCTTGTAAATCTATCTTTCAATACTAGTTTTTTTTTTTTTTTATCTTTGCTTCCGCTTTTTTTATTTGAATCACATTAAATGATCAAAATATCCTTCGAATCAATAATTTTACATATTAATTTTATTAAATTATTAAAAATATAACTTATCCATGCAATTTAATTTTTTATAACAAAAATTTTTAATTTTTATAACAAAAATTTTAATTTTTTAAAAAATTGAATTAGCAATTACTCGACCGCTTATCAAAAAATTTGAAATTTTATTTTAATAATTATTTATTTTAAAATTTTTATTATTAAAATAAATCATTTTAATAATAATTAATTCTAAAAATTTAACTATATCATAATCTTTATATTAGACTATTTTGATAATTCATATGACATCCATATAATTTAGGTCACACAGATCTTTATTTTTGTTTTTTTTAATTTAGTATTAATAAAATATTCATAATTTTTAGCGTAGCGATGCAATTCATATTCTACAAGTAAATTTTTTAAAATTCAAGTTGTAATTTTTGTTGTTACTTTTGTCAGCGCTTGAGATGAACTTACATACAACTCTTATATTATGGGTTTGTTTGGCACGGTGAAAAACAACGAAAATATGATTTGAGAAATTTTTTAATATTGACGCGCAACCACTAAATCACATTTTTTTAGAGATGAACAGTCAAACTTTTTGACTTTTGCATCAATTTTTTGGAGAGACAAACTGTAAATGATTTTTTTATTTCCTTAGAATAGTTTTATGTTAGAATTTATTGGAAGTGGTTAAAAAGTTTTTGAAATTTGTAAAAAGTTTATTAGGATTTGTAAAATGTTATTGGAATTTGTAAAAAAATTTTCAAGATTTGTAAAAATTTATTGGGATATATAAATATATAGAAAGTTGTTAGAGAATTTAAGAAGTTTTCAGAAGTTTTCAAAATTTTTCAGTATTTTTTAGAGTTTTTTGTTATGTCAAACAAATCCTATATAATTATAATAAAAATACTGACTAGCAAAATGATAAAAATTAAAAATATTTTGATAAGTTGCCTTCTTTACAATTTTTTAAATTTCTTTTCATATCATAAAATTTAAATTATACAAACTCAAAAAACAAAAAACAAAAAAAAAAATGACATGAGTCACTTATTATGACAATCATTTAAGAGTATTTTGGTAAGTTGCGAAACCAAGGTTTCTTAAAAATTATTGTCTATTACAAAATTTTAATTATATTAATATGTTACTTTAAAAATAAAATTTAAAATGTTTATATATAAATTGTATAGATATAATGATAAAGGAATGGCCTGCATTTTTTGCGTTATTTTGGTTTTCAAAAAAAAAAACAAACGGTGGTGTACGTTTGGATGATCGATACAAAAAGTTGAAATAGTCAGCTGTGTAAGTTATTTTTGACGTTTAAAAGAGTAATTAAAATTTACCAAAAAAATTTATTGAAATAATAAAATATATTGTTCTAATGAATTTAGTCAAAAATCGTGTCTGACAAATGTTTAAAAAAAAGTAAAAATTTTTTATAACTTTCTATAATTTTTTTAAAATTTGTAAAGTTTAAAATTTAAAAATAAACGTACAAAAAATAAAAATAACAAAATTTGGTAAAAATAAATAAATATTTATAATTTTTTCTAAATTTCAATAATTTTCGAACAACCAAACGGCACCTTTACTCTTTCTTCTGCGGGCTGAAGTCACCCCGATTTCAGGACAACCCCGGGGCGTCCCCTGAGGCTGCACCCAGTGCATCTCCCTTCAATTTCAAGTTTACCTTTCTTTCTCTTCGCTTGTGGGGCCCGTCCGACCACCCCCCCGGACTGGCAGATTTTCTTTTCAAGTTGTTTTTCTTTCTCGCCTCTCTGTGGTCCCGCCCCCGCCCCAACGCAACGCACCCCAAACCCACAACCCCCCCCCCCCAAATTTAAGTGTAACATTGTGATTCATTTAAGAGTAAAATAAAATAAATTAAATTAAATTAAATTAAATAATGAGATAAGTTTTGAGTTTATATTCGTATAATAAGATAAAAAAAAAATTTTTTAAATTTTTTTAATATTTTCAGAATTTTTTTATCACTCTAAACGGAACCTATATGTTGTGATATTTATATTTTTTTCACTCTTTTCTACTGTTTTTCTATCCTTTTCTTTAATATCTTCAAATCTCGGATGCAGACACACCATTGGTATTTGATTGGCTTTGTGACTAACAAGTCAATATTTACCTAATTTAAGTGATTGTAATGATCTTATTGTATGTTTATGGGAATTTTTTCTAGTGAACAGTCCAATGCAAACACACCCTTGGTATTTGATTGGCTTACTGACTAAGAAGTCAATATTTACCTAATTTAGTTGATTACAATGATCTTATTTGTATATTTTGAGATTTTTTTTAGTGAACAAGTGGGTGGAATGTATTATCAAAATATAATTTTTGGGAAGAGATTTTGAAAATAACAATCCAAATGCATTTTCAAAAATTTTACTTTCAAATGTGTTGTAAAATGTAATTATCAATTTTCAATTCTAAACTATTCTCAAAAACTAGTGTTCAAAAACTTGCTTAAGAAAATAATTTTTTAATTTAACAATCAAATGGTAATCTTCGAGCATTTTGAGAGTCAAATTAAAATAAGACTCATTATCTTATTAGGTTATTAATTTGATGAATTTTAATTCCTAATAAAATTAAGATAATATATTTTTTATTATTCCAAATAAGTACAAAACAAATAACAAAAAGAATTCTAAAATACTATACATGAAAAAGTGATTAATAATAATCGTAATGAGTATGGGCTTAGCCGGTCAAAGTCAGCAACCAAATTGCAAGACGCTTCACAACCAAGCAAGACTCGAGATGAAAGACTTGCAGATGCAAAGACACGAAGGTCATGAAAAATGTGTTTGGACGACAACTCACAATTCGGGTCATCCCAATGACGCCAAAAAGATACCTCTTCGAATTAAGATATCTTAGAGGGTGTTTTTTGATAAAATTAATCAAACTTTACTAATTTTTTATATCTTCTTCAAACCAAATTTTACCACATGTTATTTTACATCAAATTTTTATACTTTTTGTCATTTTTGATAAACTTTAACTAACCAAACGCCCTTTAAAGACTGCCTCTAAATTCTACAAGGTGCACCTAATGACCCCAAAAGATGTGGAATTATCATATCGAATGCGGAATAAGTTGACATCTTGAAGAATGACCAAATGTGCGTTAACTAAATTATTTATTATTCTTATTACTGAAATCTCTTTGGTAGTCTTTTTAACTAAAAATCTACCGCTCTGAGAAAAATTAAACTAAAAACAGATTGAGATTTAAAATCACTCATCATATCTATTTTGTGATAAAAAAAATTAAAGAGAAAAGATATAAAATTTGAAAAATTGAAAATGTGTCTTTTATTTTGTTATATTTTTTATTTATTTAACTATAAAATTATGCATTTGCAATTTTATATATTTCCTTTCACTTTTTATAATTATTTTCCTACTCTTTTTCCTTTTCACCTCCAAATCTCCGATGCAAACCGGCCCTTGGTATTTGGTTGGCTTTGTGACTGATGGTAAAATGCTATTTTTATTGTATTACATTTTTTTTTCTGGGCCCAAGTAATTTGCACAATGAGTTTGAGTGAATCTGCATGTAATTTTGTTTTAATAATTTGAAGTTGTTGTCGCTCTTTTCATTTCTTTTAGAAAATGTAAAAGGGATGGGCAAAGCATGCAAGGCCTCATTCTTTGTCAATTATCAATGAATAAACAAATCCCCCGGTAAATGTTGTATTCAAATTGTAAGCCTCCCGCTCCAAGAGAATGAAATAACTGTTTCTGGACGCATTTGCTAATAGCTAGCCAGCTTTACCAATTAATGGCCAGACTAAGCTTTAATCACGGGCCAAAAGGTCAACCAGTGTGGCATAAGGCAAAAACACGCACTGGGAATAGGCCCAGCTCATCTAAAGACCAACATGCTAATTATCTAAAAAGCCTAGTCCATACCCAAATAAGCCCAACCGATTAAAGAAAGCAGGGTCCGGTTTGATTCGATTTAATGCCAAAAATCTAAATCAAATTGCTAGTTACCCGTTTGACAGATTTTGGAACTGTCTATTAAATTTGAAATTATTAAAACACGAACAAAAGTTTTTAAATATTCTGCACCTAAACAATATGATTATTTTCCAAGCACAACTATAAAATAGAAAGGAGCAATGATTCAATATCCTAAAATATAAATAACCCTCATAAAAGTACAAATTCTTCGATCTGAATATAACACACAAATAAGATTACTTTTGTTAACGACTTTTATATACATACACATCTTTTGGGAATTATGTTGGGTTTACGGGAATCATAAACTTTAATGGGTTTATTGAAGACTTCAATTTTTTTTTTTGGTGATTTATCTAATTATAGAACTATAAAAATAAATAATCGAGAAAGAAAGAATTATATATATATGATAGCGAATAATCCGTATCAATGATACTCCTTAACTAAAATTAAATGTGCGTGCAAAATAAATATGTTAGCACATTTTTCTTTTTCAAAAACTCAAAATAAGTTCTCTTTTCAAAAATTCAAAATTTTTGTCTTTTTCAATCAAAATTTTCAAATATTATCATTAAATTCAACTCAATAATCTATCGGAATGTGAATTAACCCAAAGACTGGATGAAAGTTTGATGAGAAGTTTTAATTTGTAAAAAGATCTTAGTCATTCGTTGACGAATAAAGTTGAATCTCAACATAATTTGTAAAATGAACATTTTTGAAATGTGTTGTGTTTATTATATAGATTTAGATAAAAATTATATTAAAAAAATCAAAATAAGAATTTTGTAATAAAAAATATAAAAGAAATTGTATGAGATTTGAAAAATTAAAAATTAACTAAATTAAAAAATTAAGTTGTTAATAAATGTCTTTTATTTAATTATATTTTTGATCTATTCAAATAAAAATTTGTAATAAAAAATATAAATGAAATTGTAAGAGATTTCAAATTTTAAAAATTAACTAAATTAAAAAATTATTAGTTAATAAATGTCTTTTATTTGATTATATTTTTTGATCTATTCAAATAAATACATTTATTTAATATTTTATTTTTCTTTCCTATTTTCTTACTCTTTTTTTTTTCTTCAACCAAATAATCACTGTAAACAGACCCTTGCCAGTGTGTGTGGATTTTATAAAATATTCATTCTAAGCTGTGGATGTATATGGCAGTTCGTCTCTCGATAAATATATAACACACACACACTAGTAATTAAACATTAATTAAATTTTATGTTAATATCACTTAAAAAAATAATTTTTATTAAATTATATGTAAAAAATAATTAAACTATTAAATAACGATTTAATTTATTAATAAATTACATACATAATTAATTTATTTTTGCTACTTAAAAAAATCACATAATAAATAAATTATGATTATCACTAAACATTGCATAACGTTTCCACCATAAAATTAATATATGTTCGGTTGATAATTAGGAACATTTTAAGCAATTATTCCCATCAAAAAAAAAAAAAACATTTTAAGCAATTATACTGATAAAATTTCCAGTTTGCATATTTAATGTAAACTTATCATTACTTTCTAACTGACAATTTCAAGCAACTTACATTGAAAATTTATAGTTAAACTGTAAATATATTCCATCATCAAATGCATCATGGAACGTAATTATGATAACAGGAGAAATCACCAAACGGTTTTACTCCCTAAGCTACAAACTCTCGGGGAACTAACACAGCAATCCACCGCTACGGTCTCCTACTTAAATCTTGACCGCTTCAGGTGAGAATCGAACTTGCGACTTGGATATATCACCCAAGTCTTAAGCTTGACTCCCACTCCACTGGACCAATCAAAATAGGTATATCGATCATTAACTGTTTAGGTGTTTTTATAAAGTTTTCCCTTTGAGTAAAATACAATTCTATAAACCAAGTTTTCTGTGAAAATAATTTTTTTTTTCTTATTTTTGTAAGTTTAACTTTGATACTGTAAAATTATTACGCAAACGAATTTCAAAGCATGATATGTATTTATAATAATTTTTTATATTTACTATTAAAAAATAAAATTAAACTCTTTATATACCAAACTTTTACAACAAATTAAAAAATTAATTACATGATGGCTGGATTTCAAACCGTTGTAAAACTATATCATTAATTAATTAAAAGTATATGCAGTTCCTGGTTCAAGTTAATATATATTTCACTCCTGAGTCACGCCATTTATGCATGAAAAATCTAAAGCAAGGTTGTTAATTCGTTGACATTAATGGAGACAAATTTTCAGTAAAAGGTGATGATTTCACAGCTTCACTAATATTATCCAAAGCTCAACGATTTCTAATATTTAGTAGTCGTTGGTATTTTAAATTTTTTTTAAAAAATTTTAAATTTTTCGATCAAATTTAGTCACGTGTCACTTTTATACATTTATTATTTTTTTTGGCACTTTGAACGCTAATCTCATGATTGCAGTAGATTGCATGTTTGAGTTAAAAATATAATAGGATAAATCCTTATGTCCCTTTAGAGATGTGTTACATGCCTTTCAATCAATAAATTTTATATAATCTGTTCATAATTAATTATATACAAATATCATCAATAATTCGTATATTACTTAATTTTTCATAATTAATTATTGGGTACGGTGACCAGTCACCGCTTTCTCTTGGGAGTTTGGGAGTTCTCTCGAGTAATGCTACATTTACAACACTTTTTTTTAATATTATTTTATAACATCCAAAATGAACTGGTCATGACGGATCATGACCAGTATAGTGTAAAAAAAGTGTCAGAAAGATGGTGTAAGAATTTCGGGTAACGTGATACATTGATCCAAAACGACATCATTTTTAATGTTATAAAATAATATTAGAAAAAATGTTGTAAATGTAATATTTTTCGAGCTGTCACAAGACTGGCAGACGAGATCCAAAATTTATTATTTAAATGGAGAGGTCCAACTTTGGGTGTAAAAGACGATATCCTCGCCCTCAGGGCCCCTACCTCCGGCCCAGGGGAGTGATGGAGGAGTTAAATCGCGGCACACAGCGACCTCCTAGATAGGAGGATCAGCGCCTGAAGTCTAGAAAGAGCCCCCTCACAATGGTGAAACTCCCATGCTGCAGACCCCAAGATCGAACCTACATCGTTAGGTGTAATCTGCTACTCGAGTATCAACCGCACTACGCCCGCGGGCTGAAGAGGACCAACCTAAAGTGAACAAAAGAGATTTGATGAAGGTGAGATGTTCATTTCTTATAACTGGGATGATTAATTTAAATTTAATAATTTAAATGTATTTATGATTGTTTTAAATTAAAATAATATAAATATATTTAAATTATTAAATTTTAACGCAACGATTACTCACTCATGCCAATTGCCAAAGCAGTTAACATAACCTGCCCTTTTTGAATAAAAGTGCTAAAGTGCACAAGAAAAATGGAGCACAATTATCCAGAACAATCACAACAATAAAGCAACATTGGTGGGCTATAAGGAACTTCATCGCCAGCACACCACATCAAATCACAAAGTAAAAGCTTATTATTTCCACGGGAAAACACGCCCCCCCGGCCGCCCCCCGGGGGGGGTGCGGATCTCTCCCATCATCATTACCAACTTCTACGCCTCACAGTCGTGAATCCACCCCGGAATCAAATGCCATTACTCCAAACATGGGTGTGCAACAGTTAGACAACAAAAATAAATTTTAAAATTTTAAAAAAATTTATATTTATTTTTATTATGAATAGTCGAATTTTTCGAACACCTAACAATTTCAATGCCATGGGACTAACATCACAGTAATCTTAGCTCCTGATCCCTCTCCCTCTCTTCTAAACAAAACACATTTTCAAATTCAATTAGAACCACTTATATGTTTGAAATGATAAAAAGTGATATAAAATGAGATAAAATATGATTTAGAGAAATTTTTTACATTTAGTACACAAATTTCAAATCGTTTTTTTGAAACAAACAGCAAGATTCCTGTTCCAACGGATTAAATTTCCGTTTGAATGGATTCAAAATTTTGAGCAATCATAACTTCTTTGTACTATAATTCATCTAAGCAGATTGTAAAAAGCGTTTGAACGGAAGTTGACTGCGCGAATTCGTCGAAACTGTTTATACAATCCATCGGGACGATTTCTAAGATTCAAAAAAAAAAAGGTCAAAATAGATATTATTCGATAGTTTAGGAGTCCATGATAAGAATAAAAAAATTATTATTTGATTAACCGAATTCTAGTTATCAATTTTTTTTAAAAGTATTAAATTTTTTTTGAACTTTGATAAGATAAGAATGTATAAAACGGGGCTGTTTGGCCTCTAATTAAATACCAAAATTACCAAAAGTTATAAAAAATTTATATTTTTTTCTAATTAAAATTTACGACATATCACATTTATATCAAATTTTTATATTTTTACTATATTTTTTTAACTAAATTTTTTTTAATCAAATACGCCGTAATAAAAATTTTTAAAAATTTTTATGCACCAAACGGACTTAAAAACCTCTCTCTATCTCTCCTCCAACATCATTGCCGACTCCTACGCTTCACAGTCATCAATCCACCGCCGAGTCAAATGCCATTAATACCAAATCGTTGGTGGGTCTCTCTTGTCTAACTCCCCCCCCTCTTCTCTCTCTCTCTCTCTCTCTAGACACAACACTGTTTCCAAATGCAATCTGGACAACTGATGGGATGGGAGTGTACTGTACGTGCATTTCATGGTAGAAGGCCGGGTGCCTTATTGCTCTGTAGATGCCTTTTTTTTTTTTTAATCCTAGCAGTTTTATTGGGATTTATTTGGTCACACTAAATTTCATTAAAATTTATTAATTTTAACTAATTTTATATTTTTTTCAATCAAAAATTTTCACTTATTATCTTTATGTCACATTTTTTCACTTTTATTGTACTTTTTTCTTTACTTTTTATCTACTAAACACTTCCTTAACGTGTGTGGACGAGATTTAGGGTTTGGTTAGTTTTAAGGAAATATTAGATTAGTTTAATGAATTTTTGCAATTATTCCTAATCAATCTGATGAACTGAAAGTTAGGGAGGCCACCACATGCATGGATATTTTGCTATACCTAACTAGAATAACGTATAAGTTCTGTTAGTTTATTGTAAATTTCTGAAACTTTTCTTTAAAAATTTTTTAAAATTATTTATTTTTTATTTTATTAAATAAATTATAAATTTATAACTTATTTACTTTATTTTACTTTTTCGTTTCAAAACATACTTATAGGTGTTTGAAAATTCAAAAAAAATTAATTTTGAGATTAATGTGATGTAAAATGATATATGATAAATTTTGATTAAAAAAATTTAAAAATTTTAAAAAATTTTAAATTTTTATCTTACTTCCAAACGGGCTTAGTTGGCAAATTCTCAACTGTCAATGAGTCAAAATCAATGCCTGTCTTCTTGCCTTTCAAACTCGGCCACTCGAGGACAAGAGATATGAATAATCATTTCATTTGAATGAAAACCTGTAGTTCGCAAATTCTCAACTGTCAATGAGTCAAAATCAATGCCTGTCTCTTGCCTTTCGAACTTGGCCACTCAAGGACCAGAGATATGAATAATCATTTCATTTGAATGTATGCGCGGAGATCTAAGGCATATATAGAATTATACAAACATAAGCCAAGGCATGCCATAACAATTCGCTGCACTGAGATTTCAGGGTGCAGTCAAAAAGTTTATTATTGAAATTATAGTGAATCAATTAACGATTATAATTTAATTATATTTTAATATAATATAATTTTTATACTCTTTACTATTATATTCGATTTTATTTAACTTTTATTTTTATTTTAATTAACCCACTACAGTCGCTTAAAGCATGTACCAAAACCAATTAAGCAGCTTTTTAAGGAAGAAAAAAAGTAAAACTTTGTTGGGTAAGCAGTTTTTTAAATGAGAATAAGGGCTATTCTAAGTCGGGATAGTTAGAATGTGTGTGCTACCATATATTCTTCACTTGATTTTTTAACTTTTTGAGTTAGAAAGTTGAGTTGTGAGTTTTCTTTGTTAAAAAAAAAAAAAACCAGTTCACGTGTGCGTGCGTGCGTGCGTGCGTCGTCCAGTATTCCACTCTTTCTATAGGCTGCTTCGGTCAGTCTAGGCCTCGGCCCGAGAGATTGCAGTAAACAGGCTATCCCACATCGAGATAATTAGGGTGCGTGTGTTACCATATATCCCTCACCTGACTTTTCAATTTTTTGAGTTGGAAAATTAGGTTGTGGTTTCCTTTGTTCAAAAAAAAAAAAAAAGAGAATAAGGCTCCCTTATTTTAATGTAAAATATTTAGAAGAAAAAAAACATGTTTTTATGTTTTAATAAATTATTATTTAAAAATATGAATAAAATCATTTTTTTAAATATTTTATGTTAAAATAAATGGAGCCCTAAATTTAAATCCCTATAATTAAACAAAGTCCACTCCCTCCTCTTTCATTAGGTTGAAGCAATTATTCACATTGCAACCTTATTTAAATTGTAACATGTTTTTGGCCGATTATGATCTAGCTGGCCAGAATTTGCAACCCTTGTGATTCTCTCTTCTTTCTCTTAAATGTGACTTATGAAACCATTTGAGTTTAGGCTTTATATATATGTGTGTGAGTTCACGAACTCACAAGGGAAAACATTCTCTTTAATTTTAACCATCCAGTCGTGGGTTTACAAGGATCACACACTCATGAATAAACGGTCAAGGTTAGAGAAATCGAGATTCACGTGTCAAACAAGGCTTAAGAGTCCATTTATATCAGAGCTTAAAAAAATGGGTGTCAATCCATTCTCTCGGCCAAACCCTCTCACAGAAATTTCGCGAAGACCAATCGAGTTCAGAGCAAAGTAATTAAACAAGTGCTCAAAAGATGCATTCGGAGTAACAAAAAGTGAAATAAAATGAGATAAATTGTAAATTATAATTTGCATGCAATGAGATAAAAAATAAATAACTTTCAAAATTTTTTAAAATTTTTCACCGTTATTCAGAATTTTTGTCACCTCAAATAGAGCTTAAATGTGCAAAACACAAGTATTAGAAACTTTGAATGATCGACCTATGAATGAGGACATGTTTTCAAGTTTCCTTTTTTCTTTTTTTCTATTCTTTCTTTTTACAGTTATTTTGTCAGTTAAAAGTTCTATTTAAATTTTTCTGCGTGACTTGTTAAGTTGGAAAATTTTTGTTTAGACAAAAATCTTTATTAAAGAAGAGTTTTCTCAGCCACTCTTGTTGTAGGCCGAGCGCTCTTGTTATCCGATATAAAATTTTAATATTAGGTAGTAGTGCCTATTCTCCTTTATATGGTCTGAGAAATTCCTTTTTTTTTTTTCCCCCCTGACGCAGAATGGGCCGTAACATGCTCTGCTTAGAGTGCGTTTGGCGTACTAAAAAGTAAAAAAAATGAAATAAAATGTAATTTAGAAAAAATTTATATTTGGGTGCACACCACTCAAATCCGCATTCTTTAGAATGAATAGTAAAATTTCGTTCCGACAAATTGCATATCCATTTGAACGGATTCAAAATTTTAGGTAATCATTACTTCTTTACACTACAATCCATCCAAACGATTTACAAAAGTTGGTCACGCGATTCTGTTGAAACGGTTTCTACAATTCATTGAAACGGTTTTAAAAACGTCACAAAAAATAGTCAAAGTGGTTGTCATTTGGTAGTTGAGAGTCTACAGTGAGAATGAAGAAAAACTTTTTACTATTTGCAGGGGCGGAGCCAAAATTTTTGCCCAGGGGGCACCGGGCGCCAGGGGCATCATGCGCCAAGGGGGCACTGAACACCCAAGAAAAAATAACAATCGACTTATTTTTCAATTGAGAGTAGGAGAAAAACGATGTTATTTTTAGAGAGAAAATAAATTATTCTTGAGTATTAACTAGTAAATATATTTCTCACAGTTAATGGTTCAAGCACCTAAGTTTATTAGAGATATCCCTTACTACAAAAATATAATTATTATTAAATTTTATTATCCATAGAATTTATTATGTTATATGCTAAATTTACTGATAGTATAAATAAAATATGCAATAATATATTAAAAGATACACTTTATTTCAAAAAATATCAAGTTTGATTCTTTTAAACTTCTTATATTTAAAAAAATTTAAGTTAACTTTAAATTTTTAATAAAATCAAAATATCTTAATTTTTAATTAATTTAATTTTTAAATAAAATTAAAATAATAAGAAAGGCATTTTAGTAATTTTATCTAAAAAATTGAGGGAGGTCACTTGCCTCCCCTTGCCCCAACATAGCTCCACCCCTGACTATTTGATTAACTGAATTCTAGTTATTGATTTCTTTTGGAAAAATATTTAACATCTTTTGAATTTTAAGAAGACGGAAATGTGTAAAATTTTATAGAGATTTTCATCAAACTTTGGTACACCAAACGCATCCTTAAAATAAAAAATAAAAAATAAAATGCGAATGCTCACCAGCTAATATATTGTAAGCAATCCTCTCTCTGTTGTGAAGTTGGTTTGAGTGGTGGTTCCTTCGCTCCATTTCTTACCAAAAATATATTTATCTACTGTTAATGGGACGAAACTGTTCTATCAAAATAAAATAAAAAATTTATTTTTTTCAAAAACGTAAATTAAAAACCATGCGACTTGAAATGTAAAAATGATAGTTTCACTTCACTTTAAATTTTTTATACTCCAAAAAATTCTATCAATGTATTTATTGTGAGGGAGAATAAAATGTAAAAAATTTAAATTAAAGTGCATATAACTTTTTTTTTTCAATTAAAAAACATATTATTGAAACATAACTAAAAATGTAATTAATAGAACTGAGAAAAGTAGTTGAATTTCAAGTTGAGTAATGTACTTAGTGACGTCTAGTTATGGTGAAAAGTGAAAACACTATCCAAGTTATATATGTGACAATGTTCTAAATAAATTGAATATTTATTTGAAATTATAGGCTCTTATTTAACCATTTATGATAATGTTTCCCACTTTTTTAACATTGCATACTTAGGTGGGTCGTGACTTGTTGATAACATTCCAAGAATTCAAATTGAACAATTGATTAAGGACAAACTTAGAATTTGTAATTAATAGGAGCAAAGATGTAACAAAGTAAATAAAGATAGTAAGGACAAACGTTTAATACTAATGAGAAAAAAAAAATAAAATTTACGAGAATAAAATCAATAGTCTTTTGTGTAATTTTTCAAACCTTGGTCTACCATGTAGCTGATGCTTTACAAATTAAAAAAAAAAAATATCATCTGATTGTTTTCAAGCCTTTTTTTTTTTTTTTGCCTTTTAATAAAACTCTTCTTTTTCAAAGAAATATTCGAGAAGATATAAAATCCACCAAGTACCACCAAGCTCTTCGCATGGGAAGATTCATTCAAGAAAAGAACTTATGGTGCTTCGCTGAAAGTATGATTTGCCCTAGCCCTCCAACAGCTGGTAAAACCCTCAAAAGCACACTCATACAATGCAGATCTAAATTGATAAAACCAAATCAAATCAAATCAAATCAAACCAACTGAGAATTTGAGATTAAGATCAAAGCATAAAACAAAGTACGAAAACAGAGCTATACGTTCTTTAAGTTACTCATACCCAATTAGTGAACCAAGACAAGCTGGACCTCCTCGGGTTTTTTGTCTAAGCCACATAATGCAAGGCAGCTGCAGAAAGAAAAGGGATAAGAGACCAAGCAATTGTATATATGAAAATTTATGGCAGAAAACCCTCTCTCTCTCTCTCTCTCTCTCTTTCCCACCATTCAATAAACAAAAAGAATCAGATAGATGCTTACGAAGAATGATGTTGCGGCAAATTCCCCTCCAAAGAATCCAATAAGACCACCAAAGAAAGGGAAGGCAATGGCAACAAACATCGTGAATGCTGCAAGAAAATATAATATGTTAACTCTAGAAAATAATGTGAATTCACCTTTAATAAAACCTTTGTGCATGTGAATAATGAAGTTATTGAAGATTAAAATTCACTTACCCATGTATAATTTCGTACAATAAATCGAAGCATTCTACTAGGATTGAAGTGCAATTTTCTTACAAGGAAAGTTTCTATTGTGTCAAACATGGCCTTGCATAAATCTAAATCAACACAAACAAGGAGAAGTTAGACAAGGAACCATCAAAACTAGCACAAGGAATCATTTGAAGCCACTCGACGAACAAATTTAGCTTAGTTTAATTTTAGTTTTCACCTGATAGCTTCCAATACTGTGAACAACAACAAAAATGTAGCCATTGCAATAAGCCAGGTGGGTTCATCCAATGTGATGAGTATATTGTCACTAACTCCATTCCCAAACACCAATATCCTACTAGAGCGACGGGGAAGTAGCACAAAGCCGCAACTGCGTATGCAACTATTACTCCCCGCCACATGGGGCCCTTGGAAGGCCTCTCGGGTGTAGAAGGGATTGTTGCTTGAATCTCCAAGGCCACATTGTGCCCAGCAAAGGCAAAAGCTACGTTACCCAGGGCACTAAAGAAGTTGAAGACGTTTCCTTCTGTGGTTTTAGCCTTGTAGCTATATTCAATATCTGGTTGCACACCCTTGGTGAGAGCAGCACTCCAAGCAATTGTAGAGTAACTGTATGAAAACAATAACATCAAACACGTCAATAGGCTGTTAAATCACATATACCGATTGCCCCCCAAAGCTTGAGCATAGTGTATAAGAAAAAACGGGGAACAAACTATCAAAACTCGAACCAAGGGCCTTCCAAAAACATAGCTAGTTATAAGTTACTATTTGTTCCAAAAATTTAAGCTAGTAGAAGATGGCCCAACAATGTCTATGATCAAGCTAGCTTAACAGAGGCTAACAAGGAAAATGACATGTAGGAGCCACCATGAAATGGCAAAGAAGAAGAAGGAAGTGTACCTCAAGGACATGACTGCTGCAGCCAAAGATACACCAAAGATGGAGTTGAAGTTGAGAACATGGGAGAGACGAAATGGAAAGAGGCAAAGATCATGATGAAGTAGGTAAGCCGGATATGCGAGCAATTCTTGCACACCAAGTAGTGGAATTTCTGGAGTGACTTCCCTCCAGTGACCATATAGATTATGTTCATGCCAACTTCAATAAAAAGCTGTTGTGGCACCACAATCCAAAGACCAAGATTCTCCCCGAATGCATGCTGACCCAGCTCGTGTTACCTCCCAAAACGCTTACCAGGCACCATCTCATGCGTCTGAATCATCTGCCATAAGGTATACAAAGTGACAACCCATGACATAGCCAGCACAGTCACACCAGGACCCCTGAAAATCAAATGAAGCCAACTTAATTGGTTTGATATTGTGATATCACTTGCTTGTGCATATAAAATTACAATTTTTTGTTTGAAAATGAGATGAAAATGGTTAAGTTTAAAGATATAATTATGTCTCAGTGGTTGAAAAATGACTTATGACCTTTGAAAACCTTGAGAAATTAATTTATGTTGTAAGAAACATGTAAAAGTTCCATTGAAAAACTTGAAATCTGGTTTGAAGAAGAAATTATAAGAATGAAGGCACTAAAATAATTAACGTTCCAACATATTGAGCCGAGTAGAATAAATTTTCAACAAATCAAGGCTTGACTTAAGTAAATTGATTATTGAATTAAATTTAGTTGTTTGGAGATTATGAGCATGCATAGTTTCATACCATCTTAGCTCTGACATGGCATAAGGGAGATTGAGACTCCAACTCCAACCATGGCAGTGACATTGTAGAAAGTTGAGTACCACCATTTTGCATTTCTTGAAGAAGTGATTGGAAGCCAAGCATCTATTGCTGCCCTCTCCTGCTCTGTCCTTGTATCAGCCTGCCTTCCAAACAAGTTCAAACAAAGAACAAAATAAAGCAGTGAAAATGTGGTCTTGTAGCCAAGCCAGAGCTATCAGAAGCATGAACCTTATAAGGAGTTACAAAATTAAGAATACGAGACCCCTAATAACAGAATCTACATGTTTCGGTGATTTGGTTGTACTGGCAAAACCTTGGGTGAATATCCCACAGAAAACCAGGGCTGTATCAAGTTATTTGGGGGTCTAAGACAAAAAAATTTTTAAAAATTTTGGGTTTAAAAAATTTTTGTGTGTAGTTTTTGAGTTGCAAAATTAGGAATCAAAGTCTTACGTGGTTCAAGTTAAGAATACATAATTCTTCATTTGTTCCCAACTGAGAGAAGAAAAAAATAAACAAACCAGAAGGATTGATAACTCTACCAATTTCATTTTTAGACTCAAAATAGCAGAACCTATACTGGTGCCTAATAAAACTCCTGCTAAGCTGAATCAATAATTTTGTTATCTGTTTTCTTTTTTTTTTTTTTTGGCAAGGTATAATTTTGTTCTTTCGCCAACTAAAAAAATCAAAATGTTACTTTAAACAAACAGAGAATTATAACCCAGTATAGAAGGATAGCATCGACCCATTTTAACCCTGGACACAGCCAACTGTATAACCCATATGCTAATGGAAAGAATAAAACTTCAGAAGATCCTTCAAACAAGTTCTAGTATTCTAAAATAACCATTTTAGACCAATTTCAGCTTAAACCCAGAATGAACTTCTCACAATAACAGACAAAGTTGAAGCAAATGACGAAGAGAATCCTTTGTTTTCTCCTTCTCACATTCACACACACACACACACACACAAATCGTCGCTTTAAATCGGGTCAATACTCTTATAAATCTGGAGCGCATTGCAAAAACAGATCATTGTCAGAACAGATCATCGACGTTTGGCATATCTACACACACGCATGTGTGTGTAAACAGAGAGAGAGAAAGAGGCTAAAGAGCCCCTACACTATAGTGAAAACAAAGATAAATTAAGAGCCCTTACACCATGGCTCTGTTCTACTGCTGGAGCTTCAATTCCAGTGGCCATTCAGCGAAGAGTGAATGTACTGTCGAAAACGGGGGGAAATACCAGAGGCACACAGAGAGAAAAATAAGAAGAGGCTTCAACTCCCATAAACTACAATCGTTGAGGGAGATAGCTCACCATATACATGGTTATGGCCTTTCCTCTTTCGAAGAAATTTATGTGTTGGTTTCTATTTTCAGTTTTCTGTTGTCCTTTTTCTGTTGCCCCTTCTAGATGCAGGGTTATCGAGATTTGGTATTGTTTTTCTGGTCAACAAGTGGAATATGAAGCAGAATGCATTGTCAAAAGACTCAAAACATAACTTTTGAGATGATTTTTGGATACAAAAAACCAAACATACTTCCAGAAATTTTTGTTTTCAAACGTATCTATCATTTTTTAATTCTAAAAATTCTTAAAAATTACTCTAGAAAATAAGTTGTTTTCAAAAAAATATTTTCTCCTTTTACTTTTTCTTTTATCTTTTTCTCTTATTTTTCTTATCCTTTATTTTGTCTTTCGAATTAATAAAAAAAAAAGTTAATCCTTTTTACTCTTCCCTCATAATTAAAGATACAGAGAGCTGTCGGAAAAATAGACTCAAAGGAGAGAATAGAACAGAAGAGATAAGATAAAAACAATACAAAGAGAAGACACATATTAATAAATATTTTTTAATTTTTTGAAATATTTAAAATATAAATTTAGTTCAAAAATGAGTTTAAGAATAAAATAGTTAGTTTATAGTCTGAATTGAGGTCGGACTGAAATTTGTTTAACTAACCAAACCATACCAAACCAAACCAAGTATTTTTCCCACTAGGTGAGGTCAGCCATATGAATTTGTCGACGCTAATTAGATCTGTTAAGGGGCATATCCTCCGATAAATCTAGATAGGTCAGGTCATGTTTAATGGTTTCTTTCCAGCTTCTCTTGGGTCTTCCTCTACCTCTCCTACTCCTAGCAATCTCCATACTTTCACACCTTCTAACAGGTGCCTCTGCTGGACGTCTTCTAACATGGCCAAACCATCTTAATCGATTTTCTCTCATTTTATCTTCAATCGGTGCTATTCCTACTTTGCCCCTAATCTCCTCGTTCCTAATCCTATCTTTCCTTGTAATCCCGCACATCCACCTTAGCATCCTCATCTCCGCAACTGCTATCTTCTGACCATGATTATGCTTTACTGCCCAACACTTTGATCCATATAGCAGCGCTGGTCTAACCGCTACCTTATAATACTTTCCTTTCACCTTGAGGGGGATTTTTTGGTCACACAAAACCCCCGAAGCACTCCTCCATTTGGTCCACCCAGCTTGAATCATGTGACTTACATCAGTATCAATCCCTCCATCTTGTTGCACCATAGATCCAAGGTACCTAAATTTATCTTTCTCTACAATCTTTTGTGTGCCAAAACTTACTTCTATACTACTCGTTATTCTATTTTAACTAAACTTACATTCCATATATTCCGTCTTGCATCGGCTTAGCCTAAACCCTTTTGTCTCTAACGTATCTCCGCCACAATTCTAGCTTAGCATTCACTCATTCTCTCGTCTCATCTACTAAAACAATATCATCTGCAAATAGCATACACCACAGCACCTTATCCTGAATATGTCTTGTAATCTCATCCATAACTAAAGCAAACAAGTACGGGCTTAACGCTGAGCCTTGATGTAAACCAATCGTGATATGGAACTCATTAGTCTCTCCACCAGTTGTCCGTATAGATGTCATGGCTCCATCATACATGTCCTTTATCGCCTCAATATATGCGACACATGCTCCTTTCTTTTCCAATACTCTCCATAGAATCTCCCTAGGAACCCGATCATATGCCTTCTCTAAATCGATGAACACCATATGTAAATCTTTTTGACCTTCTCTATACTGTTCCATTAACCTCCTCAAGAGAAAGATAGCCTCCATAGTTGATCTTCCAGGCATGAAACCAAATTGGTTATCTGAAACGTTTGTTGTCCTTCTTAGTCTTCTCTCAATAACTCTCTCCCATAATTTCATCGTATGGCTCATCAATTTAATCCCGCGGTAGTTCGCGCAATTCTGAATATCTCATTTGTTCTTGTATATGGGTATAAGGATACTTTTCCTCTATGCATTAGGCATCTTCTTGCTCTTTAACACTACATTAAAAAGTTTTGTCAACCAACTTATGCCATCCTCTCCTAAACACCTCCAAACCTCAATAGGGATACCATCTGGTCCAACCGCTTTTCCATTCTTCATCATTTTTAATACTTCTTTTACTTCTTCCCTATTGATTCTCCTATAGAACATAAAATTTAATTCTTCCCTAAAAGTGGTAAACTGCCCCAAATGTATGTCACTATTACTGCTTTCGTTAAACAACTTATAGAAGTAGCTCTTCCAACGCTCCTTTATCTCCTCTTCCTTTACTAATACCTTTTCATCCTCATCCTTAATGCATTTAACTTGGTTTAAATCCTTGGTCCATCTATATCTAGATTTAACAAGCTTGAATATCTCTCTTTCGCCCTCCTTAGTGTCAAGTCGCCTATAAATCCTCAAATGTTTTTTCCTTAGCCTCACTAACTGCCTTTTTGGTTTCTCTTCTAACTTCTCTATACCTCTCCAAGTTCGCTTCATTTCGGTCGTTTTGCCAATATTTAAAACACTCTCTTTTAACTCTTATCTTGTCTTGGACGGTCTCGTTCCACCACCATGCCTCTTTTTGTGCTGGAGCACTCCTTTTGGATTCTCCTAAGACTTCTTTCCCTACCCTCCTAATACACTTTGCTACCTTATCTCACATAATATTTACATTCTCATTTACCGTCCAAAATGGTCTAGGGGTAAAATGGCCACTTTAAAATTAGGTTCGGATTGAAATAAAATTTTCTTAGTTATTAAGAATATCGATAAATATTTTTCAACCTTTCGGGAAGCCAAAAATACAAATTTGGACAAAAAAGAATTACGGGTAAAATAAGCATTTTACAATCTGAGTTTATATCGAATCAAAATTTGTTTAGTTATTAAGTAATATGAATAAGTATTCTTATTAGTCTTTTAGAAACCCAATACGAATTTGGAGGAAAAAAACAAACTTAAGGGTAAAACAATCATTTTACAACTTTAGTTTGGATGTAGTTCGAAAATAAGGTTAACGAGTAAAATGGTTATTTTACGATTCAAAAAGTAATTGAGAGAATTTTTTTTTTAGAAAGTAGTTGCTTATTTTTTATTTATATTTTTTTAATTTTTGGATCAAATTTTTGTTATAATAAAATGATTATTCTATCATTTTAATTATAAAATATATTTTCTCATTTAATATTAAAATAGCTATTCTCATGAAATAACATTTCGCGTTAATTATTTGATGCCAAAATGAGAATAGGCTAAATTACATCCTCTCCTTTTAATTTGGAGTTCAATTTTTTTTTTCTTTTCTCCTCTTTTTGGGGTTCAATTTTTTTGTTTTTTTCTTTTCTTTTTGGGACCCGCTCCACCCACCTCTCTCTCTCTCTGTCTCTCTCTCTCGCGGCTTGCGGCTTTTCTTTTCAAGTTTTTTTATTTTTAGCCTTTTTCTGTGGGCCCGGCCCCTGTTATCAGACTGCGATTGATGATGAACATGCTTTCCAAACAAATTCAAGCGAAGAAGAAAATAAAGCAGTCACGAAAATGGTAATTTAGTCAAGCCTGAAATAGCTCATTCCATTTTATTGACCAGCGAGAGCCAAGATAGAGAACATCAGCAGGAGTTTGAATAAGTTCAGGTTAAGTCTCCTTACCCAATCAAGTGCCTTCACACATGCAAGCACTTCTCACTTCTGCCATCACTGTTGAGGGAGTTGGAATAAGTTCAGCTTTTATGGAGGAAGATACGGAGAAGAGAAAGTCCTAATCATATATCATTCTATATTATCTTATTCCTCATCAGGGTTAAAATGCTTGTGCTCAAGTGTCATTTTATATTACATTTTTATACTATTAAAAAGTAAACTCTTCATCAGCCATTTTTATTCTAGTGGGTTAAAAAGTGAACCTTCAACCAACAATTGGTCAATAAATGTAATAACTATATTATTATTTTTATAATAATTTTTAGTTTTGATCGCTAAAAAATTAACATTTGTTTGACCAATTGATCGTTGAAAGTCATCATTTAATGACTTATGTTAATTTGATCGAAAAAATTTTACTTTTGTGTCCAATCTTAATTTAGTAAAAAAAAAACACCCTTTAACAATTAAATTATTTGATCCAAAAAAGTAGTCCTCAAAAATATTTTTTTTCTTGCAATGCCGACACAAATTCACATGTCAGCTTTATTTGTGCATATGTTAGCTGATTTGATTTTTTAACTTTTGTTTGGTTCTAACAAAAAAAGGAAGATGTGTATATATATGTATATATTATACATATAAGAGAGAGAGAGAGGGGGGGGGAGGAGAGCGCATCAACTGGGGGTGCCTAGGGGAGGCTGTTGTTTAGGGTCTTGTCAGTATCCATGTGCCAATTGTCTGAATAAAGCTCCAATTGCCTGTCTGTTGAAACTTAAAAGAAAGAAAAAAAGGCCCCCCGGGGGGAGTCAGTTCTCATAGTCGAATTCAGGGCACATGTTAAGGTTTTGATTTTAAAATTAATTAAAATTTATTGATTTTTTATATTTTTTTAATTAAGTTTCATCTCATATTATTTTTATATCAAATTTTTATATTTTTACTATATTTTTTAATTAAATTTTTGCTAAACACTTTATAAGGATTTAAAAATTCACAGACAGAGAAAATCATAAAGCCAGGCAGGTCTCATTCATGCAATTGAAAGGGCATTTATTAAAAGGAAAAAATATGAAGAATCACATAAAACTTGAATTAGACTTTTTATTTGTTTAAAACAAAAAAAAATTAAAAATTTTTTAAATAGTTATTATTAATTATTCTAATCAATATTTTTAAAAATTAGCATTTACCTCATAGAATAATTGTTTTTTTATAATTTTAAAGGTATCAATGTATTCTAATTTTGTCAATTTAAATTTTAAATTCGAGACATATTAAGCACAATCATACATAAATTCATATATATAGTCTTTGACACAAGATCGATAGTGACAAATGCCGAAATTATTTGTACTTGGGTTCTCTAATAAGGAATAGTTGAAATTGCTTGCAATTTTTAAGATTAAGTAATGCTACACAATTAAAAATAATAATTAAAATGGCGTAAATATTTATGAGTATGTGAATTTACCATCCAAGAGAATAAATGAAGAGATATTTTACAAGCCCTTTTGAGGTTAGGTTTTGTTGGTCACCCAATTTAATGGCACATGGGGGTGTGTTTGTTTGTCACAAATTTTACCATTTTTGGATGCTCTAAATCACCTTAAAATTTTATTGCAAAGTGATATTTGGAGTTATTTGGACGCCTAAAAAAATACAACTTTGAATGTAAGATTAATAAGTGGTATTTTAGTATCTAGTAGATGTTTAGTAAAGAATTATAAAAATTGAATAAAGTTGATAAAAGTTAATGAGTATTTTGATTTGTGAGGTTAGCTAACACTCTTTCTCTTGAATAGGAATTGTGATATTTTGAAATTTTTATTATTTTTTAAATTACACTCCTAATTTAATTTTTATTTTATATTTAAAAATTTTAATTATGTTAATTGAATATTATTAAAATTTATTTAGTCGTAATTTTAATTAATTAATAAATTAATTAACTCATTAACATATTAGTTAGTTTTAAGTTAATTGCGTTGGAGGAATGACGCGGCAAGTTATAAATGAATTACGTATTATATTGAATTTTTGTACAAGAATATTTATAATATTATAATTATGTAAAATATATGATAAAAAAAGAAGAAGAGCAATTATATAATTTTAATTGATAAAAAATAAATAAATAATTAGTAAAGTAATGATAGGCTGGCGCAAAACAAATTATTACAAAGGTAACTAAAAAGCAATGTGCCGAATTTATTTTCATTTAATCCAACTCGAGTTACTTAACATACTATATGCACATTAACAAATATTTAAATATGCCATAAATGAGACGATTCATTAATAATATCATATAACACATGCAATGCTTTAATCTTTTACCAAAGAAAAAAATAAAAACGAAGCTGTGAATCAGCATTAGATAATTAATACTAATTAACATTCTGTTTGACTAATCAAGTATTTCAAAACCAATAATTTAAAATTAAATTGTATTAAAATACAAATGATAGAGTTTAATAGGTAATAAGAGATACATAAAATTTTTAACAATTACTATAAAAAAAATAAGGTGAGTTTATTGGGCCCACATACTTACTTTTTTTTTCATTAACCAAAATTATAAAATTTTTCTTTCTGGCTAGTTATTCTTATCTATTAATTTGAAATGATAATATTACTCTTATAAGAGAAAACATTTATGAATTGAACAAACACATTTAGGCTTATAAGAAAATAGAAAAAAAATTATTTCTAAGAGTAAAAATAAATTTTATTTTATTTTATTTCTCACAATCCTAAATTCAAAATAGAATACTATTTTTTTCTCATCATTTCACATACAAAAAATACAAATAAACTACCAAAATTATCAAAATAGAAAAATCAATGTACAAAAAACACCATCATTTATTTAAAACTTAATTTGATTTTTATAATAAAAACCATGTTTTAGAAAAATTTTAAATTAAAATATTCTTTATCGTAGGTAAGGTAACTCAGATTGCAAATGATTTTTTTTCAAAAAAATTTAGATGATATTACCCCCTACTTCTTATAGATCTAGAAAAAAAAATTTGCAAGTGCTTGCTCTCATAGTATTTTAAAAAAAAATTAATTTTTATTATAAAATAAGGATATATAGGTATTATAAATATCTTGAATTGCATTTTTATATAAGGGATATGTATGATATTATAAGCATGTAAAACTATGATGAAAAAAATATGAGTAATCGTACAATTGAATTTCAATTAATGGAAAAAAAATAAAGCGAAAGAAGTTGTTTATGGAGTGCAAATCAACTCACTTTAAAAAGAACAATGGTAATATTATTTTTAAAATGACAAAGTCATTATTACGACGTATTTTAAATAATTACATTTTTATAATAATGTCAAATTCATCACAAAGTTATCATGTCAACTACTCTAATTCACAGTAGATTATTATCGAAATTAATAAAATTATATATAATAATTTTTCTTAGGCTCTGTTTGGATAATTAAAAATTTCAAATTAATAAACTTGAGTATTGAGGGACCCATGCATGTAACATCAATTAAACAGGCTTCACTGCAACTGCAAGGGTCCGGCCTAGCGTTTTTTCAGATTAATGGGGTCCAATTCCCCTGACTAGGCCATGCCATCCGCCCATGTTGCAAGAAAGGATGGAGGGTAACTAGAGCAAGCTAACCTGAAGATCAGTAGTATACTGCTGGCTGGGTTGAGAATCCATTCAAATCTCAAACCACCGGAGCATTCAATGTGTTTAGAGTTAGTATAAAATTATATAAAATTATAAAAGTTAATATCTCATATTTTATACAGTGAATAAATAATTTAAATTTTATTATCTTATAATTTATATTTGTAGAGAGTTGTAGAATTTTATATTATTTTGTTGAATGCTAAACACACCTATTATTATCCCCACGTCTTGATACTGCCATGGTGGCTATCTCAAGGAGAAACTTGTCATTTCAGCTTCTATTTTGCATTGTTTTCAAGCCAACAGCTTATTACATTGCTTACCCCCCCCCCCCCCAAACAAAAAAGAAACAGCTTATTACGTTCACTGATCTCACACAACACAAACCATGCTCTGAAGTCTGGATGAACATTCTCAGAAAGGTAGTTACAGTAGTGTACAAAAGCTACCATGATAAGGTGGGAGGGGATCCATATGTAGCCATGTGTTTGACATAACCAGCCCTTTCCAGCAGCTGATCCCGCTTCTGCTGGGCCTCGACTGCCTGGTGGTACGGAATTGGCGTGAATTCACCATCATCTATTCTGTGAGCAGAGGTTGTAAAAAATCTCCCAAGCACCTGGCAATTTAAAATATATATATTATATATGCACACACACAAATTGTTAATGTCTCAGATTTACTACCATCTTCAATGGGTTGATAATATAGCGTGTGTGTATACCTTCACTCATCTCGGCGAACAAAATGCTGCTGATCTCCCCTTATTCTGAAAAAAAACAAAAACAAAAAATCCCAAACACAAATCAAGCATGTCTAGCTGACTATTGCGACTACGATTACTACTATTGTTAATTATTGTGTGTGATTTTGACATCCAATAGATCATGTATCACAAAAATACTACTACAAAAATACATAAACATCATAATTTTTAAGCATAATGTTTTATTTTTTATCTCAGTTACAAAAACGCGATTGATCCAGGTGAGATTGTAAGTCAGCTCTTTTAAATTACAAACAATCACACACTAAAAAAGCGTAATCTTTATGGTAAAAACTGAAATGAAAAAAAATCTCGTGTAATCTTTATGTATTTTGATCTCACTTTTTTGAAAAATCGTGATCAAATATAGACAGATAATCACACTGAAAAAAATGGATTAATTTAAAAATAATAAAAATTCACATGGCAAACCTACTATCATGCCATCATAGCACCGTTTGCCACCTCGTCATTATAACAACCTTATATAATTCATATTTTTTTGTTTCTGCTGAGAATCGAACCCATACAATTTCTTTGGAAGTTAGTAGTTGACTGCTAATCCAAGCTATCATTTACATGTACATTTTGCATATTAATATACATAAAACAAAATTTATCACTTTGGGGTTACTAAAAGTAATCAAATTATATTATTTTAATTTAATTATTTAAGTTTTTACAATAATTTATTATGACTTTTCTAACCAATTAGGTAGTTAAAAGTTGTATTTTTCCTGATCAATTGATTGAAAAAAATGATAAAAAATTATTTTTATTTAATTATTTTAACTTTTGAAACAACTTGAAATCATAAATATATATAGAATAATGCGAATACTTAATAAATAATTTATGATATCTATCATATTTAATTAAAAATAATCTTAAATATTTTTCTTATTTTCCTTTAGTCTTTGTGTATAGTATACATTCATTATGATTCACTATTTATAATATATTTTCTTCATTCTGTATTATATTTTTAAAGTAAATTAAGTCACGTTTAGTTTTAGTTCTAGAAAATTATTGTTCAAAATAAAATTTCTGAAAACTATTTTAAAAATTGATTTGTAATAAAAAATATTTTCAATGTTATATTCAAATATTAGTTCTAAAAAAACAAAATTATGAAAATTTTTATTATTTTTATTTCTAATTTTTATCACTTCTAACAAAATATAAATAAATATCACTTTTAATATAAATAATATTAAATATACATAAATATTTATTAGACTATTAAATATTTAATTTCACCTCGTTATAAGTTATACAAATTATTGAAGACTACTTCATATATTTACTGAAAAAATAATGATTATATATTTAGCTTTATTTAAATTTGATTTGGTAAATTTAGTTTTAACATAATTTAAAAATTTTTATTTATTGATCTATGATTATAGTTTTTATATCATATTCAATTAATTAAAAGTAATAAATAAACGTTACAATAAAGTTTACAAAATCAAATTTAAATCATATAAAGTGATAAACAAAATTATTGGAGAAAGATATAAAGAAAAAAATAACAATATTGTTTCTCATTCTTTTAATTATCTCGTTTTTTTTTTTTAAGATATGATTTTCCTCACTTTTTTATCTCAGATTTTTCTAGAGATGTTTTCGCTGATCTTTTTGTCTCAGTTTTTTTCTAGAGATAGTTTTTCATTAATTTTTTATCTTAGTTTTTTTCTTGAGATGCATTTCTACTGATCTTTTATCTCGTTTTAAATACAATCACGATTTTAACAAAAGTAAGATAAAAGTTTAAAAATAACTTTTATCTCAATTTTTTTAATTAGACTGAGATAAAAGTTTAACTCATAAATTTTTATCTTATAAATTTTTATCACACTTTTTCTAAAATCGTGATCTTTATAAATTTTTTAGTGTGATTTTATCAATTATTGTAGTAGCGAAAAGAGCGTAAAACTAGAGACAGAAAATACAGCGTAAAGGGTAAACAAAAAGAAAGTTGACATAATAAAGGATTTCAACCGTACGTGTCAAGAACTAGGCGTTCATAAGCCTCCAGTATGGTAATCCCTTGATATCGTTGCCCGTATGACAGATCTAGTTCACTTTGGACCGTTGACATTTCCAAGCCTGGCTGTTTGACCTGCGTGAGAGAGGAATCAAGTCACAATAAATGGATGAATTTGAAGATACTTCTACCAATGACCCTCTAGAGAGCTTATTTTGTAAAACATTTATGTTGTGTTTGGATTCAGTATTTGTCAAAAAGGAAAAGAAAATGAATAGGAGTTCAAAATTTCTCCTCTTATTTGGATTGTGATTGAAAATGAAAGGGAAAAACGTAAAATTTAGAAAATTAAAAATAATCATATTAAATAACTAAAATTTTTTGAAACTAAATAACTAATATATTAATGAATTCCTTTTATTTTATTCTATTTTTTAAACCATTTAGATAAGAATATATTTGAAATTTTATGTTTCCTTCATCTCTTTCTTACATATTTTCCTTCACTTTTCTTTTCTCTCACCAAATTCTCACTCCAAACATGCCTAAGGAGCGGAAGATAGGGTTAAATCTAAATAACCTAACCCTATGTATGGAATATGAATTTGTGGAGAGAAAAAAAAATGTAGGAAAATAGTTAGAAAGCAAAGTGAAGAGAAAAAAAAACCAAATTTATTTCATTTTTTAGTTTAGTCAGAAAAATTAGAAGATAATTGATAGATATCGTAATTTTTTGCTTGCTTAAGCATAACAAAATCAATGGTGAGGAAAAAAAATTAATTTGATTTCATTTTTTGGTTTAGTTAGAAATATTTGAAGATATTTGATAGATATTTTAATTTTTACTTACTTAAGCATAACAAAATAATACAAACTAAAAGTTTTCTTTTCCCTCCACAAATTCAGGTTCCAAACATAGCCTAAAAAGCAACTTGAATTTAGTACTAACTAGAATTTAGATACCAACTTTCATTATGCAACTCTCTTAAACCTTCATCATTTCAACAAACAAAGATCAGAAAGAAAATTTTAATTTAATATGTAAAACCTTTATTAAAACAAAAGGTGCTACAGCAAATAAGTATTTATGCACGTGTAATTTTCCTAAAAAAAAAACTAATTCAGTTTGTGAAAATCAATTCCCAGAACCAGAATAATTGCATAAGCTTAACAGTAATTTTCTTAGTTGATTGTCATAATATTTGTATTTCAAGATATCGTGAAGGACTATTGTTTTAACCATATCATGAAGATTTAGTGTCATGGGCTTTTTCCAGCTAAGACTTTTGGATGATAATGTGTCAACAATCTTAGACGATGAAGTTTCAGAAGTACCGTCAAGATTCAAGAGCACCAAAAGCTCTAGCTTGGGTGGTTTGTGAGCACAAAGACAACAAACAAACATGACACCATGCACATGATACCTATGACAACATTACCACGAGCTGCCTCGAGCATTATGAGAATTGACATAATTTATAATCTATACTAGAAAAATCATCACAAAGTAACATCAACAACATACATATAACAACGATGACAACAGACATACCGTAAGCTTCGTGTAAATGGCCTCCTTAGGTTGTAGGCATAATACAAATTCATTTCTCCCTTATTTTTGACCTGAAAAATAATATGGCTAATAAGATTAAGGGAGATTATTAGAGCAAAGAATTGATTGCTAATATGCGAAGCAACAAATATTTGGATTTGTAAGGGTGAACAAGGTGAAAATAAATAATTACATCTTGTATTATATAGTAGGAAGCAGACTCTATGGGGCCTGAATTCCTCAATTGGAAGTTATGGGCCCCCCTTGTACACTATCTGAACTAAAGCCTTATGACCTCTCAAAATTAACCTAGAAGACTTAATTAAAGTGACCAGAAGCTAAATCGTTCACTATGCTAGTAGATTTGATAACATACATTTGAATATATCACCAAGAACATCCTTAAATTAAACACGAATTTTTGCTTTCCTTGAATTTAGGGCCTTTCCCGCCTTTACTATAAAAGGCACACCTGAAACAAGCATTTCATTATGATGTTAGGCAAAAAGCAATGGCTTGTCGACTTGCCATGAAGTTAGTCTAATGTTTAATAAATACATAAACAACATAAATGTAAAAGCGAAGTCTATGCCAAACATAAAGAATAATTTCCTCTGGGAGGTTCAGATAATTTTTTTTTTGGTTAAACCAAGACGGAAATCTAAAATTAAATACAAAGAACATATAGTCCAATAAAAAAAAATTATTACACCTTCCCATCTTTCATTGTGAATTCGAAGAATCACAGTTGCAAAAGTGGGAGTATTTGAGTTGTCAGGAACTGTTGGGTCATCTCTATAGCCGTTGTATTGCCCAAGAACAACTTCCTCATCTTTGATAGGAATCATTGATGGTAGAACCTGGATTTTACAACAGCATTATTAGGGAATACTGGAAAAGACATGCGTGTCTGGAATTTACAACAAAGAACTATGAAAGAATGTGATATATATTATAAAACTGAGAATTTTATAGCAAATGAAAAGTGAGGACATAATATTCATACCCTTTCAATTTTAATATCTGAAAAAAAGAATCATATATCCTTCTAAACTAAATGCTTATTTCAATTAGTTTTCTTTCCTTTACATAGATTTATCGTCCCATTTTGCAGTGAAGAAATGCAAAGAAAATGGCCAAATGTTATATTTTATCTTATATGCAGTTTTCTTTGCAATGATTGGAAAGGTATTAGAGAGGTGTTTGGTCAGGATAATATAGCAAGGAAAGAGACTGACACAACAGAAATCTTGGTTTGCTTTGAATTGAAAGTTGTCAAAACATATATCAATAAAACACATGATCAAGTAGTTGTCCACTTTCCGTAAGAAATATATATCATGTTACACACTTTCACTTTCTCATCTCGGTTATGCTCGGGTCTAAGAGAAACAGGCTTCTCCATGGACCAGGCAAAGAACCTGCAGTTAATATGATATATATTTGTTCTATCTTAAAGAAAAGTGAGAAGATAAGAGGAGAGAATGTAAGTGATAAATCCATCCTACAAAATGTCATTAAAACCATGGCCATGCAAACCCAAGAAAGCAAACTATTCAATCATTACTAGAAAATACTTTAAATTTCAATAATTATTAAAAGAAGGGTAGCAAGCAAGTAGGTGGCAGATGCGTGGACTTCACAAAGCAATTACTAGATCAAATATGAATACTACTTTTTATCTACACGGACACGGAGAAACAGCTTCAGAAACCATTACTGTACAAAAAATAAATAAATAATCTAGGTAATTACGTTCATACAAGTTCAATAGGCTACATGCTCTCCGCAATCGCCAGAAAATTCAAGACATTATGACTTTTTTTTGCTAATTATATGCTAGTAGCCGTACTTGAGTCATATATGAAGCTGGTTTATCATTGAAAGACAACAACTAAGAATGGCATATCGCATATTGCATATTGCATATCAGTTAACCATTTTTCAGGCATTGTTTCAGCAGAATGAAATGTATTCAAGAAAACATATATTGCATGTGATTAACGCATATCTGCTGTAGTTTTTTATTGCTAAGGCAGGCAGGCAAATGTGCTACAACCAACAATGGATGAGCAGAACATGTAAATTCCCAGGATTAAATGGATTAATTTGTGCCTAGCAATCCATAGATAATAAGAATCATCGTATAATCACTGGGAAAGTAGAAAATTGAAGTCATATGCGGGGCAGAGATGTGATTTAAGTAGGCTGTGGAAGATAAAATCCTCCCAAATATTTAAGATAAAAGACCACAGAGTATTGTTACCAACAGTTAAAATGATATGATATAAAAAGCATACTGTATGGTCCAGCCTCCAGGGACCAATGTCCCCATAACTATCAAGCAATAAGTAAACACCTATACCACAATAAGTTATAAAATATAGAAGTGTGTCACTACTTGAGTCAGACTTTAAAGTTGACAAAATAAGCACATCAAGAAGGCTCTAAGCCATGCAATTACAGTTCTAAAAAATGGTCAGATACTAGTAGTAGAAAAATCACAAACTCCATGGTGGACAGCTAACAATAAGACACAAACAGATTTTGGGCCTTAACAGACAAATAATGGCGTATGTTAAGAGATGAGATGTTTCTTACAAACACCTAGAGGTCTACCCATTTTTTATCAATAAGAAAATCATATAACAAATGGGTATAAGCCAAAGGAAGAAAACACTACCCAGGACACAAGGGTATGTAAATGTTTTGACATCCAAAATTCTCACTTTTATAATAGTAGTTTCAAAAATGAAGAGAAACTCAATGATTCAAGTGTCCTAATATTGAAAATTGAATATTATTTACAACAAGATATTTTGTCCTCACCTGCAATAAATGGTTTTGAATAATATCACGGATGATACTGCAAAAAAAAAAAAAAATAAGTTAGTGGTCAGTTCCTAGAAACATGAAGAACATGGGAGATGGACTGCATAACTGCCCAAGTTGTTTTGTTATATACAACTGAATTCTGGATTTACTTTTAACAAAAACAAAAGCAGTCCACGGTATGAAATTTCAAAGTGAAAGATTCCTTTTGAAAAGAAAGTATTTTGATAGATTGTAAAAACTTGATGCTTAATTTCTAAACCAAATGAATGGATAAATCCTGCAACAAAAGAACCGCAAGCTTCAACAGAACATACCCATATTCATCAAAATATCCACCACGACCTTCAGTTCCAAAATCCTCCCTGAACACAATCTATAAGAGAAAAAGAAAAATAATAGGAAAAAGATTAACTTTCAATATTATGGCACACTGCCATTACCATTTGCTTTAAGCATATTGACATAAGTATTCGGGGACAGGGCAGTAATATTCTAGCATGGCTATAATTGTTAATTTAAAATAAATTAAATTAAACTAAGGGCAATAACATTTGGAGTGAGGCTCTGAAAAATAAGAATATAGTTTATGGAGCCATAAAGTTCCTTAGAAATAAAAGCCCACAAGCTATAATCCTTGACTGACTATATTTTATAAGCAAACCGAGCCCCATGTAGCAAAATAATTAAGATGCATAAACAGTAACTGCTTTCTGAGTCAACTGCTTGACCCCATCACCAACAACAAGAATGAAAGGCTTTGACCCTGTCAGTGTGCTCCGAACCAAGAATAAACCCATAAAAATTGATATCATCCTATAAGAAGGATAACCATAGAATGGAAATGGTATACCAAAGTATCCCCAACTACTAACCCAGTTTTGCTTAACCTTTGCAGTAATCATTTACTTCCCCTAAATCACCAATCCAGAAAACTAAAGGGATTAAGAATAAAAAGAAATAAAAAGGCAAAAAAGACGGTTACCTGTACATTATCAATGTTGTCATGATTCCACAAGGGAAGAAAGAAGCGATTCGCAAAACGAAGAACCAACTACAAAAGTCCATTAAGGTATAAGTAAAGAATGGCAGCTTAAAACAATCTAGATAAAGTAGGTTCTGGAAAATTGAGATGCCAATATTTACCAAGTTTTGCACCAATTCCTTTCCGAAATAGTGATCAATACGAGACCTTTGGGATTGGGACGAGCTGACCTCGGACATTTTGTGGAATATTCTTAGGAGCCAATTTCCATTTTCATTTTTTTAAAAATTTAAACATGAAAATTTATTTGGCAAAATTACCTCCAGTTTTCGATTTTCAAAAAAAAAATAAAAATTATTTTCAAATTTTTTTAAAACTATGACAACATAAAAAATGGTAAATTTTTAAGTTTACTTTTTTATTTTTCACTTTCCTCCACAATCTCTACCATCACTAATAATCACAACCAACATCCATTATCGCTCGGCTATTACCTCTATTGTTGGCCATCGGTCGCTATCTTTGTCGCTAACTGCCATCCTTCTAATATTATAATTATTAATTAACAAATGTTATTATTAAACATATTTTTAAGTTTTGTTTTTTTTATTGTGAAATAAAAATCAAAAATTAAACATGAAAACTAGAAATTAAATAAAAAATAAAAGTTTTGTCAAGCAGGCGTTTAGTAACTGACTTTTCGGAGCAACTAATCTTTTCAAACCAACAATGCTTAATTACTTTCAGAACTATGTTATCCTTTGTATAATATAAGTGAATGTGAATAATGGCAAATTTATTAAAGAAACATAACAACAGATAAGAATAGGAGTATAATATAAGTAATTGTGAATAATAGTAAATTTATTAAAGAATCCCAACACATAAGAGTAGGATTTCTCATCCATCTCTTATATGGGAGATTTTTCTTATGGGCTGACATAGGACAACTTCTAATAATCTCCCTCATGTTGGCCCATACTAATATAGGTTCAACGCGGATTGTAGTGAGACCCAAATGAAAACCAGCTCCGATATTATATTAAAACTAAAAACACATAAGAGTAAATGTCTCAACTTAAAAATTAAATGTTAAGATAAGGGGAGTCCATCTCTTATATGAAACAAATAATTTTTTTTGTAAATTAATAGAAGACAACTTCTAACAAAATTTTCGTATATAATTTTAATGTAAATTATTCAATTTAAAACATTAGGGTACAATCTAACATTATTATTGTACAATGCAATCGTATAACTTTGAATTACATCCTAATCACTATTATTCTCAATTTTGGAGAATCAAGGCCTCCTGACATTAACTATGAGTACGCCATACTTAACTCTAACTTCCAGGGATCACCACAATTTGGTGTACCATCAATATCCAAAATATCAAAATCAGCGCAACTGGTAAATAGAGCTAGACAAGTTAATTATACGAGATCTCATCCCGGACGCTTTTACTGTATCTATGGTTCTTATCTCATCAGTAGAAACGATAAATTATACCTAGACCCACACCCAACGTTAAGATAATTACACATAAATTTTTTTAAATATTTAAACTTTACATTTAAACATCTTATTGTCAATGTTTATAATACTTAGGTCTATTTATTAATTTTCTTCGTTAATTACATTATAAAAAATAAAAATACTCCTATCTTATCAGTAATACTCTCTCTCTCTCTCTCAATTTTCTTTATTATTGAAATGATTTTTTATTAAATTATATTAATTTTATTACATCTAATAATAATTTATTATTAAGTTAAGTTATAATAATACATTTTATTAAAACTAATTATTGTAAAGAAGAAATATTTATAACATTAAATTAATTAATTTTAAATATATTAAATTAATTAATCAAATAAATTTTAAATGATTTTATTGAATTCAAGTAATTTTAAATTTTTTAATAAAATTATATCTTTTATTTAAATAAAATTAATTACTATAAATAAAATTATACCACCAATCAATTTATGTTTTTATTTATGATTTGAGTCTGTCAGCAGCGAACAGATAGGAAGCAGGATCTTAGAGATGGTAAAAGCGGGACACCATAGCTTTTTAAGGATATCAAGTCAACAGAAGTCCTAAAATGCACATAAAGGGACATAATTATCCAAAACACTCGCAACGGTAAAAAGCAACATTGGGGGCTAAAGACCAGGAACTTATTAACATCACCAGCACATGGCATCAAAACACAAAGCGAAACCTTTATCCCCACGGGAAATCTCTCTCTCTCTCTCTCTCTCTCTCCCCTCCAATATCATCGCCAACTTCTACGCTTCACAGTCATCAATCCACCGCGGAATCAAATGCCAAATACTGAATCACTGGCGGGTCTCTCCTGTCTAACTAATTCCCCTCCCCCCCTCTCTCTCGTCTCTCTCTCGACACAACACTGTTTCCAAATGCAATCAGGATCACTGATGGGGTTTTTGTGCGTGCGTGTGTGTGTTTTTTCCTGTCACTTTTATTAGTGTGTGGACGACATTTGGGGTTTGGATAGTTTTAATGAAATATTAGATTAGTTTAATGGATTTTGAAATTATTCCCAATCATCCTGATAAACCGAAAGTCCTTTTTTTTTGGAAGGTGATGACAAACTCAAAGTTATGGAGGCCACCACATGTGCATATACATTTCGATATACATGACAGTAACGATATGGAGTTATCAAATTCTCAACTGTTTCAATGACTCAAAATCAATGCCTATTTTTCTTGCTTTTCGAACTTGGCCACTCAAGGAACAAAGATATGGATAATCATTTTATATGAACATACATGGAATTATACATGCATGTGTCTATAAACCAAGGGATGTGAGAACAATTGGCTGCACCATGCATGGTGGCAAAATCTTAAATCCAAAGCATCTCAAAACTTATAAACTTTTTTTTTTCTTTTTCTTTTTTTTTTTTTTTTTGGTCCCCCGAAATGGTATAAAGTATAAACATTATTTTTGTACAACTAGAATGTCCAGTTTTGTCAGTATATACAAATCTAAACAAATTTTTTACAAGCATTTAGACCATTGATAGTGTACTTAATTCAGCACTCCCCGTTTGAAAGCTTCTCTGCTAATTATATGGACCAACAAGACTTTTGCATCTGGTAGCTAGACACAATCTGGTGATGGCAATTAACTTTCCCGCACCCAATGAGAAAGACTTCAAGTGTTGCAAAACTAAGACCAATTAAGCAGCTTTTAAGGAAGAAACAAGCAAAATTTTGTTGGCTAAGCAGCTTTTTAAATTAGAATAAGGCTCCGTTTATTTTCAATGTAAAATATTAAAAACAACACGTTTATTTATGTTTTAAGAAAATATGTTTTAAAATATGCATAAAATTTTTTTTCTAAAGACATTTCACGTTAAATTAAATAAATGGAGCCCTAAAATAATTAAATCCCTATAATTGAACGGAGTCCACTCCCTTCTCTTTCATTAGGTTGAGGGAATTATTTACATTGTAACCTTACTTGAATTGTAAGATTTTTTGGTGGATTACGATCAAGCTGGCCGCAGTTTGAAACCCTTGTGATTCTCTCTCTTACTCTTAAATGTGACTTATGAAACCATTTGAGTTTAGGTTTTATTTAGTATGTGATGAATTCACGAACTCACAAGAAAGAAAGGGAAAAAAAAAAAAAAAAAGCACTCTTTAATTTTAACCATCCAGTCATGGGTTTGCAAAGATTCACAAACACGAGCAAACGGTCAAGACTAGAGAAAAAATATTTTCTCTAATCCTTTATCCTTGCAGTGAGGTTCGTGTGTCAAACAAAGCCTAAGAGTCCGATTTATGTTCAGAGCTAAAAATAAATGGGTGCCAATCATTCTATCGGCCAAATTTGGACCAACCTTAACAATTAATCCTGCTCATCACTCCAACAGTGCGCCCAAAACTCCTTACTAAAAAATATAAGTGTTAAGAGAGCAACCTGGATTCTTGTTTATGTATGTACCTTAATTATGGGGGATCTAAAGGCAATGGAATCAGTAATAGTACTTGGGTGACAGACATGCAAGCAACCCAGCATCGTGTGTGTATATTATATATATATTAAAAAAAAAACAAAAACAAAGACAAAAACTATACGGCACCCAGCAAGACGACCCCAAGCATCTTAAACTAGTTTTGTCAAAACAAGACTTCTCTCAAGTCACAAACATTTCGTGAAGACCGATCGAGTTCAAAGCAAAGTAAACAACTGGCCCAATATAAATCAGCAAAACCCAAGTATTAAAAACTTTGAATGATCGACCTCTCAATGAGGACATGATTTCAAGTTTCCTTTTTTTTCCTTTCTTTTATAATTCTTTTGTCAGTTAAAAGTTGTATTTAATTTTTTCTGCATGACTTATTAAATTAGAAAATTATGTTTTTTTTTCTCAAAAAAAAAAAAAAAATCCCTTGAAGAAGAGTTTCTCGGCCACTCTTGGCATAGGCCAAACGCTCTTGTTATCTGATATAAAAATTTAAGTATTAGATGGTACTGCCTATATTAGATGCTACTGCCTGTTCTCCCTCTATGGCCTAAGAAAATCCAATTTTTTTTCCAATGTAGAACGGATTTTTTTCCGATGTAGCTACATTGGAAGTTCCTCTCTCTTTTGTGAGAATGAAGTTGGTTTTGAGTGGTGGTTACTTTGCTCTTTTCCTTATCCAAATAAATATATATATATATATATATAATATTTATTTATTGTAAATGGGACGGAACTGTCCTATCAAAATAAAATAAAAAATTTATTTTTTTCAAAAACATAGGGTACGTTTGGAGTCTCAACCAAATACAAAAGTTTTCAAAAGTGTATTTTGAAATTATTGTATAATAATTGTTGAATGTTTATATTTAATTTGATATAAAATTGTTAAAAGGTATATAAAGTGACACGTATCAAAATTTTAGTGAAAGATTTTGAAAAATTTTGGAATTTTGTGTATTTTTTTATACACTTGTCCGATCATTTTTTTTTTGAATTTTGGCAAAATCCGTTGGAACGGACCAAAATGGTGCGTTCCAACAACATTTTAAATTTTTTGACAAATGTATCAACGGCAGACCGTGTCAACATTTAAATTTTTTTGAATTTTTTTGATCTTCCAAACGAAGTCATAAATTAAAATCATAGGACTTAAAAAGTAAAAAATGATAGTTTCACGTCATTACGGAATAATTTCTGACAAGGTTTCAGTTTTGCATCATTACTTAGATGAGTCATCATAACTTGTTGATAACATTCCAAACTGAGCAGCTATTGCTGTTTTATATATGTGAGTGTGTGTGAAAAGCACCTGATGTTTTTTTAAGCCATTATTTGATAGCCTTTTCCTTTTGCCTTCTATTAAAACAGGTATCTTTTGAAATAAATTTCACGAACATTTAAAATCCAACTCATACCATTTAAGGACATAATCCTACAAAAATAACACAAGAAATTAACAAACACCGCCGACTTACATGTATGTGTATATATATATCCACGCCATTTAATGAAATAACCTGTAAAGTGCAAACAATTAAAGGTCTCCAGGAAGCCTTATCATTTGAAAATATTCCAGAAATTTTATTTAATGTAATTTTCCTCTTGGCGCGCGTGGGAAGATTTGCTTAGGAAAATAATTTATATTGCTTTATGTGAAGTATCACTCTCCCAAGCCCTCCAATAAATGGTAAAGCTCTTAAAAGAACACCCAGGATAATGCAGATCTGAAATCAAAGAAACCAAATCAAAATCAATTTAGTTTAAAGTCGAAGCAAAAGGATGAAAACTGAGCTATGTTCGAAGTTGATCATACCCAGTTAGCGAACCAAGACAAGCTGAACCTCCTTGGTTTTTTTATTTTAAGCCACATGGTGCAAGGTAGCTGCAGAAAAGAAAGGGAATGAGAGACAAAGTAATTATATGATATTTGTTGCAGAAAACAATTTTTTCTTTTCTTTTCACTATTCAATAAACAGAAGGAATCGAATAAGCTGCTGCCTACCAAGTATGTTGTGGCGGCAACTTCACCTCCAAAGAATGCAATAAGACACCAAAGAAAGGGAAGAAAATGGCAGCAAGCATTGTGAATGCTGCAAGAAAATATAATATATTAGCGCTAGAAAAATATGTAAATTCTCCCACAAAAACCTTCATGTACATAATGAAGTTATTGAAGGTTAAACTCCACTTACCCACGTATATAATTCGTGCAATAAAGCGAGGCATTCTACCGGGATTGGGGTGAAATCTTCTTACCACAAAAGTTTCTATAATGTCAAACACGGGTATTGCATAAATCTAAACCGACAGAAACAATGAGAAGTCAGACAAGTAACCATTGAAACTAGCATAAAAAATCATTTGAAGCAACTTTATCAAACAAAGTTTAGTTTTAGTTTTCACCTGATAACTTCCAATAACATAAATGACCACAAACATGTTTCCCATTGCAATAAGCCACAGAGGGTTGTCCAATGTGTTGAGGATATTGTCACCAACTCCATTCCCAAGCTTCAAATACCCAATTATAGCGACAGAGAAGTAGCATAAAGCCACAACTATATAGGCAACTATTACTCCCCTCCACAATGGACCCTTGGAAGGCCTCTCAGTTGTTGAGGGGATTGTTGCTTGAATATCCAAGGCCACATTGTGCCCAGCATAGGCAAAACCTACATAACCCAAAGCACTGAAGAAGTCGAAGACCTTTCCGCTGTGGTTGTATCTTTATACCTGTAGTCCATATCTGGTTGCACATCCGTCTTGAGAAAAGCAATCCAAGCAATTGTAGAGAAACTGTATTGACAAAATAACATCAAACAAGTCAATAGGATGTTAAATCACCGATTGTCCCTCGAAAGCTAAGCGTAAGCAGCAACGTTGACACTGGCCCAACCTAACCAAAATAAAACATGGTGCATAAAAAAATAGACAATAGATAAACATAATATCACAAGACCTAATCCAGAACTTTCACAAGACTTAATCTTGGACTTTCAGAAACCAGAACAAGCTAAGCTAACATTTGAACCGACAATACAATATATATAAATATCAAGCTAATTTTGGAACCAGAATGAGCAAAGCTAACATTTGATCCAATCAACCTAAGTTAACATAGAAAAATAACAAAAATGACATGTAGTTGCCATAAAATGGCATGGAAGAAAAAGGAACTGTACCTCAAGGACATTACTGCTGCAGCCAAAGACGGACCAAAAATGGATTTGAAGTTGGGAAGATGGGAGAGTACAAAATGGAAAGTGGCAAGGATCGTGATAAGTAGGTAAGCTTGAAATCTGAGCAATTCTCGCAGACCGAATGGTAGAATTTCGGAGTGAATTCCCCGCAACCACCATGTGGATCATGTTCACGCCTACGTTAACAAAAACCTGTTGTGGCATCACATAGTAAAGACCGCACTTCTCCCGATTGCATGCTGTCCCAGCTCGTAGTACCTCCCAAAACGTCTACCAGGCTCTGTCTCAGTAGACTCCATCTCATGAATCTGAATCATTAGAAACAAGGTGTACAAAGAGCCAAACCATGACATCGCCAGAAGAGTAACACCAGCAACCCTGAAAATCAAAAGAAGGCAACTTAATTTTGTATTGTGATATCACTTGCCTGTGCATATAGAATTACAATTTTTTGTTTGAAAATGAAATGAAGATTGTTATTGAAGATCTATGGTTGTTGAAGGTTGTTCAAATTGTTGGGAGATTATGAGCATGCGTAGCTGCACGTGTACCATCCTAGCTCCGACATGGCATAAGGGAGACTGAGGACTCCAACTCCAACCATAGCAGCGACATTGAGGAAAGCCGAGTACTACCATTTTGCATTTCTTGAAGAAGTGATTGGAAGTCGACCATCTAGTGTTGCCCTCTCCCGCTCCATCCTTGTATCAGCCTGTGATTGATGATAAACATGCTTTCCAAACAAATTCAAACGAAGAAGAAAATAAAGCAGTGGTGAAAATGGTAATTTAGTCAAGCCAGAGATAGCTCATACCATTTTGTTGATCAGAGAGCCAAGTTAGAGAGAGATCAGTGGGAACTGGGCAAACCTGAATTCCTTACTTGTATCATCAAGTCTCAAACTGCTCACGTACCCTTAAAGTCTCAAAGTGCTCGTGCTCTCAAACTGCAGTTACTGCTATTCTCAAAGTCCCTGACCCTCAAAGTGTTGGAAAATAATTAATTGTGGGCCAAATATTTATTTGTGTGTTATAGCCTATCATAAAGATTAAATTCATTTAAAGTTGTCTGTTAAGGTTTTAAGATTTTGGGCTTTATAACATCTCAATTTTGTATGGGCCTTTAATGTGTAGATACCTAAGCTTATATTTCTATTTTATGATGGGCCGAATAGAAGTAGGGTTTCTACAATTATTATAAATAGGTTATGGTCCCCAGGTCATACGTAAGAGTTTTCTAATCAATCTGAGATCCCATCGTCAAAGAGAATTAAGAAAAGAAACCTACGTATTGGCTTGAAAGATCAAGAACCACAAAATTATATCAATGGATTCAGGTACGCTTCCGCATTAATTTATTTTCTTGATGATCCGATATGAATTAAATAATTAACACAAAGTCCCTGACTCAAAGTCTCAGTTGTCTGGGGAAGAGTGTGGGGGAGTGCGGCTACAGTCACCGTAAGCCCCGTTTAACATAAAATAAAACTCAAAAAAATTCTATAAATTTCTAACAATTACTCTATCTATAATTTTTTGTCATCATTAATTTTAAAAAAATTTAATATTTGCTAAGAAAAAAAAATCTAAAAGTAAGTTAACCGAATGTGTAAATTTTTTATACAATTATATTTTTCGTGTCGAAAGTTTTCAAATGAGTATCATTGTCGCTATTTTTGTGAATATTTTTGAATCCGTGAGAACGGATTTGAAAAATCGTTCCCACAATTTATAACTTTTCAAAAAAAAAAATAACGCTAAAATTAACTCTAAATTTATTTTATCTCAATTTATTTTATTTTTTTTTTATCCCAAACGTTATATAAAACGCCACGGTTTGGTTCTTTATTGGCGCTCAAATGACCTTCAAACTGGCCTTTAACTTTTGTCATGAATGAAGGTGTGGGTCCCATTCGGGTTTGGACAGAATCGTTCTGGTGGCCAAATAATTTCTCCCTGCGAATGGAGCCATTTGCAATAGAAATGTCTTTTTTTTTTTTTTAAGTAAACACCGTGTTAATTTTGAGTCGGTGCTGACCGTGGAGGATTCATAATTTTCAGATGCCTGTTGTGTGCCCCATTTGACTAATCCAACGTACCGGGGTCAAAGCCATGTGAGAAAAGAATTTGGTTCAAAGCCTGGGGAAGGAAGGCTGATGTCGACCCCGTGATTTCAGCGGCTGCGGTCGATCGGAACGGCGTGATTTGACTTTAAACGGCATCGTCTGGGCTGTTTCTTTTTTTTTTTTTTTTTTTTGGTTTTTTTCGGTTTTTTTTCTGAGGCAACGTGATATCTTGAGCGCCTTTTGAGAGAGAGGGGTGTGCGAACTGAGACCTTTTTTTGTTTGGGGGGGGGGGGGGGGGGTGGGGGGGGGGGGGGGGGGGGGGGGGGGGGGGGGTGGGGGGGGGGGGGGGGGGGGGGGGGGGGGGGGGGGGGGGGTGTTGGTTGGGTATAATATCGGTGATTGTAAAAATGGTAAATTTATTAAAGAAATCCAATAATACATAAAAGTAGATATGTATAAATAAATGATTATAAATAATGATAAATTTATTAAAAAAACTAACAACGCACAAGAGTAATAATCTCATCCATCTCTTATATGGGAGTTTTTTTTTTTTTTTATAGGTTAATATGGGCACTACTACAATAATTGATAAAGATCACACTAAGAAATTCATAAAGATCACGGTTTTAGAAAAAGCGTGATAAAGATTTGTGAGTTAAACTTTTTATCTCAGTCTAATTAAAAAATTGAGATAAAAAGTTACTTTTAATACTTTTTATCTCATTTTTGTTAAAACCGTGATTGTATTTAAAACGAGATAAAAGATCAGTGGAAACCATCTCAACAAAAAACTGAGATAAAAAATTAGTGAAAACTATCTCTAGAAAAAACTGAGATAAAAGATCAGTGAAAACATCTCTAAAAAAAACTGAGATCAAAAAGTGATAAAATTATATCTTAAAAAAACGAGATAATTAAAAGAATGAGAGATAATATTGTTATTTTTTTCTTATATCTCTCTGAAATAATTTGTTTATTATCTTATATGATTTAAATTAGATTTTGTAAACTTTATTGTAACATTTATTTATTAATTTTAATTAATTGAATATGATATAAAAACTATAATCATAGATCAATAAACAAAAAAATTTTAAATTAATGTTAAAACTAAATTTACCAAATCAAATTTAAATAACGCTAAATATATGATTATTATTTTTTTTCAGTATGTGGAAGTAGTTTTCATAATTTGTATAACTTATAACGAGGTGAATATTAAATATTTAATATCTAATAAATATTTCATGTATCTTTAATATTATTTATATTTATTAATTTTAATTAATTGAATATGATATAAAAACTATAATCATAGATCAATAAACAAAAAAATTTAAATTAATGTTAAAACTAAATTTATCAAATCAAATTTAAATAACGCTAAATATATAATTATTATTTTTTAGTAAATATATGGAAGTAGTTTTCATAATTTGTATAACTTATAACGAGTTGAATATTAAATATTTAGTATCTAATAAATATTTAGTGTATCTTTAATATTATTTATATTAAAAGTGACATTATTTATATTTTGTTGGAAGTGATAAAAATTTACAAATAAAAATAATAAAAATTTTCATTTTTTTGTTTTTTAGAACTAATTTTTGAATATAATCATTGAAAATATTTTTTGTATTACAAATCAATTTTTAAAATATTTTCAAAAATTTTGTTTTGAACAACAATTTTCTAGAACTAAAACTAAACGTGACCTAATTACTTTTAAAAATATAATACAAAAAATGAAGAAAAATATATTATAAATAGTGAGTTATGATTAAATATATGCTATACACAAAGAGTAAAGGAAAATAAGAAAAAGATTTGAGATTATTTTTAATTAAATATAATAGATATTATAAATTATTTATTAAGTATTCACATTATTCATATATTACTTACAATTTCAAGTTGTTGCAAAAAGTTAAAATAATTAAATAAAAGTAAATTTTTTATATTTTTTCAGGTCAATTGATCAGGAAAAATGTAACTTTTAACTACTAATTGGTTGACAAAAGTATAATAAATTATTGTAAAAACTTAAAATAATATAATTTTATTACTTTTAGTAACCCCTAAGTGATAAAAATTTGTTTATATATATTAATATGCAAAATGTATATAAATGATAGGTTGGACTAGCGGTCAACTACACTAACTTCCAAATGAATGGCAGGGGTTCGATTCTCAGCAACAAAAAAAATGAAATATAAGGTTGCTATAATGATAAGGTGGCAAACGGTGCTATGATGGCGTGATAGTAGGTTGCCATGTGGATTTTTATTATTTTTAAAATTAATCCATTTTTTCAGCGTGATTATTTGTTTATATTTGATCACGATTTTTCAAAAAAAGTGAGATCAAAATACATAAAAGATCACACGAGATTTCTTTTCATCTCAGTTTTTACCATAAAGATCACGCTTTTAGTGTGTGATTGTTGTAAGTTTTCGATCACGGTTGTAACTGTGATAAAAAAGAGGTGACTTACAATCTCACTTGGATCAATCACGCTTTTGTGACTGAGATAAAAAGTAAAACATCACGCTTAAAAGTTGTGATGTTTATGCATTTTTGTAGTAGTGGGGATAACTTTTAATAATTTTCCTCACGCTAGTCTGCATTGATATCGGCTCAACATGAATTGTAGTAAGACTTAATTAAAAACCCACTATTATTCTATATTAAATAAGTTCAAGAGTATATAAGAGTAAAAGGCTCAACGTTAAAATCTAAATGTTAAGATGAGAAGAATCGATTACTTATATAAGACAAATAATTTTTCTTGTGAATTAATATGGGATAATTTCTAACGAAATTCCTCATATAACAATTTTAATGTGAATTGTTCAATTTAAAACATTAAGATACAATCAAACACTATTATTGTATAATACAATAATATCTCTTTGGATACATCCTAATCACTATTATTCTCAATTTTCGAGAATCAAGGCCTCCCCGCATTAACTATGAGTACGCGATGCTTAAATCAATAACACCCCATGACCACCACAATTTGGCGTACCATCAATATATATCCAAAATATCAAAATCGGCAAAACCGGTAAATATAACTAGTCAAGTTAATTATACGAGAACTCATCCCGACACTTTTACTGTAATCTATCTTACTAGTAGAAATAAAAGTATCAATGTCGCTACCGATGGTCGCTAAAATAAAAAAATGATTGTTAATAATCTTTAACAACTGCGTGGTATAAATCATGCCCTTTACTTCACTATCAATTTATATAATAATATATGCAGTTATTATTTCAATAATTGAATAATAGAAATTTAAGCAATAATGAATGTGTGCATGGAAGTAACTAAATAATTGTTCAAATATGCAAGATAAACCATTTAAAATATTTTAACCATCTCCTAGGCCCGCCCATTAATTATGCAAATTAATATCTTACCGTTATTCAATTTACAGTAATATATGATATATGTATGCCAACCAAGTAGAAATTCACATTATAAGGATGGGCCATGCACGTTCTAACCTTAAGACTGAATTTCCCGCTAAAACGTAACGTTTGTATGAAAAAACGAAAGTACATATAGGTATATAATTAACACATGGTGTGTTTGGAGTGATAAAAATGAGATAAAAAATAAAGTAAATAAAATAAATTATGAGTTCGTAATTTGTATAATAAATAAAAAATAAATAATTTTTAAAAGTTTTCAAAGATTTTCAAAAAATTATAACAAACTAAACGGAGTTATAATAAATTATCTTTGATATATGAACTAATGGATTGATAACACGAGAAATAATTTTATAATTATGGAATGTGAATGATTGGTTATAATTATTGATGAGAAATGACATAGAAATTAACTGGAATTTGGCATGGTTTAGACAAGAATGAGAAATTTAGTTATTTGAAAACTGATGACTTAGATATTACTAGTCTAATTTAGCTAGTCAGAAATCGATCGCAATGACTTATTTTTGCACATTGAATCAATGGTATACTTACAGACGGAGCCTGAAGTAAGTATTTAATGTGTCAAACTGACAGTATACTTGTGGGTAGAGCTTGAGAAGGTGCTAACTCTTAAAGTGTAAGAGTAGATAGATCGAGGTTTAAGAATTAATCAAATTACATTGGATTATTGGAATAATTAAACTTTAAAAATTGTCAGCATAACTATTGTTCATTCAGTATGATTGTATCATATGGTTACTATTTCTTGGTAGAATTAATATGTGGCATGCCACATATCACAATACACTTCACTAGGCATTATCTTTACCGTATGAATGAACTTAAGAGATTTGGCTAGTCAGCTTAATAACTCACCTCTCCCTATTATAATTTTCCAAGTGGTATTGCTGGTATGGTTGGCGTTGGCGGTGGAGTTGAGGCTTATGAATAGTTTCATGACTTCCGATTGTTTTTATTCGTATCTGGTCTGTAGGTACATCAGACGGGATCCCTTTGTACTATTATTGTGATTAGCTATTCGTATGGATGAAATACATGTGAATGCACTTATAAATTTATATTTGATACAAAAAGTAGTCATCAGAAATATTTTTTCTTGTAATGCCAACACAAAATCACATGTCATGTTTATTTGTGCATACGTTAGCTGATTTGATTTATAAAATATCTTTTTCAGTTATTACTAATTGGGTAAATATATGCCATTCTGTTTTTTTATGGTGGATTTAGTGAGCAACTGAGTAAAGGATTTATTTAGAATGAACTATACAATTTGGTCCCCTGGCGTCCCTGAGGGATTTAGAATGCCAGGTCCTGTGAGGGACATGACATTGGCTAATTAGTGGCTTATTTAAAATTACTGATCCTTGTTCCAAAATTCTTTCAGTGTGTTGGAATTAAAAATTTGCGGATGAAAAATGGAAATGATTGAGATTGAAGAGAAAATGTATGAAATTTTAGAAAAAATTAATTAAATTACAAAAGTAATTTATCAATAAATATCTTTTTTTTAGTATTTTTTAATTTATTTGAGTATAACATTATCCCTATTGTATTTTATATTTTCTTCCACTTTTCTTATTATTTTTCCCATCTTCTTCTTTTCTCTCTCCAAATCCCACCACCTGTATTTGATTGGCTTTTGTGACTGAAGCCAATATTTACCTCATTTAATTGATTAGAATAATCTTATTTGTAGGTTTATGGAGATTCTCGGAATTTTTTTTTTCCAGTTAACAAGTGTGTGGCAAGATGCATTACCAAAACATAATTTTTGGGAAGAGTTTTTGAAAATAACAAACAAACACATTCTCATAAATTTCACTTTTCAATTCTTTTGCCAGATGTAGCTATCATTTTTCAATTTTAAAACTTTTGAAACCAATTCTCAAAATCTTGTTATAGAAAATAATTTTTTAAAGTGTGTTTGGAGTAAAAAAGTTAGTGAACATTAGTAAAACTTATTATTTTGTAATTTGTATAATGAGTGGAAAGTTAACATTTTTTAAAATTTTTAATATTTTTAATAAAATTTAAAATTTTAATTGGAGTCTTAATTTAATTAAATAATAATTTTTAAACATTCTTTGAATCAATTGCAAGAGTGAGAAATGAGCTTGGGCTTAGCCGGTCAAAGCCAGCTGACAGAGGTGCAGACGCTTCCCAAGCAAGCAAGCCTTCCAGTGGCCAAAACGACGTTGTTTCGATATTTTTCTCCTCAAACTAACGTCGTTTCACTTAAGTTATCATATTCGAATACATCGATTCATATTTGAATATGAGGATTTAAGTGGAATATATCATTTTAAAGAAAAAAATATCGAAATGATATCGTTTTGAATCGGTTACTGCGACTGTAATCAATCCCCTGACTGTAGCCCCCTCTCCTAGCCTCGCGATGGCATGCAAGATCCTGCAGGTTACTCTTGCAAGTAAAAAGCAATTGCAATAGTCAAACCTCTAAGTTGCCTAATCTTGGCTTAGGAAAAATGTATGTTTGGAGTGATAAAAAGTAAAATAAAATGAAATAAAATGTAATTTAAGAAAATTTTTTGTATTTGGTGCACACATCTCAAACTGTATTTTTTTGGAGATGAATAATAAGATTCCCGTTCTGATAGATTAGATTTTCATTTGGACAGATTCAAAATTTTGAGCAGTCATGATTTCTTTACACTACAATCTGTCCAAACGGATTGTATAAACCGTTTGGACGGAAATTGGATGCGCGAATCCGTTGAAACAGTTTTTATAATATTAGAACGGTTTTTACGACCCCAAAAAATAGATAAAGTGAGTATCATTCGGTACCTTAGAAATCCATAGTAAGAACGAAAAATTTTTTTATTATTTGATTAATCAAATTCTAATTATCGACTTTTTTTGAAATGTATTGAATTTTTTTTGAACTTTAAGAATATAAAAATGTGTAAAAACGTAATAGAGATTTTTAGATATTTTCACAAAATTTTTATGCACTAAACGCACCCTAAAAATTGATTGGCTAAGTAACTATCAATTAAAAAGTTAATTTTTTTTATTTAGAGAGGGGGGAAATTAATTTTTTAGTAATTATTTTTTTAATTTTTTATTAATTTAATAATTTTATTCTTTAAAGTTTGAAAAATTTTAAATAAAAAAGACAAATTTGACTACTTTAAAAAAAAAAAAAAAAGCATTTTTGTCAAAGGCAGGTGGACCCAACGACACCAGGAAGTCACAGCGCTATCTGATTACAAGCCAGGTGAAACCCCTACGTCGCACATCGAAGTCACATCGAAGATGACCCAACTTGCACCCTGGGAAGAACCATCTTCTAAAGATCCTCCAATGATTTTGTTTGGTAGCACACCTCCCCACTTTATTTTAGGAAGCTTCTATTTGTAGAACACGATTACACGGTTTATTGCCTCCGTTTATGGAAGAAGATAGGTCCGGTGCAATATGCTGTCTGTATTACTATATATTTATATGTCATTGTATTAAATAATAACAAATTATTTAATGGTGTGTAAGTGCACAGGACATCGCACTGTACCGAACCTATCCCTTTTCTCCGTTTAAGGTATTAAAATTTATTAATTTTAATTAATTTTTCATATTTTTTCAATTAAATTTTTCTACGCGTTACATTTATAGGAGTGTTTAGTTGACAAAGAATTGGACAAAAGTACAATAAAAGTAAAAAGATGTGACATAAAAGTGATATGTGAAAAATTTTGATTAGAGAAAAGTATAAAAATTAGTTAAAGTTTGTGAGTTTTTGTGATTTTTGGTGCCATCAAACAGGGCTTATGTCACACTTTTCGACTTTTTTATACTTTTTAACCAATTTTTTATCAACTAAATACACCCATTATTTAAGGTGGTATTTAGATAAAAAATTAATGTAATTATGACACGTGATAAATTTTAATTAAAAATTTCATAAAAGTTAAAATTATTTTATTTTTTGATAAATCAAACACCTTATCAAATTACTTATTCCTATACCAAAATTCCTCCGGTTTAAATTTTTGTAAAAAAAAAAAAAAGAAATAAAATAAATTTAAAATCTCTAATTGACATAGGATTTAAGAAATTAAAAATATGTTTGGTATTTTTTTATACTTTTTATCTAATTCAAATACAAAATTATGCATTTATTATTTTATATTTCCTTTCATTTGTATAACTATTTTTCCTTACTTTTTTTTCTCTTCCATCTCAAAATCTCCAACGCCTACCCGCCCTTGGTATTTGATTGCCTTTGTGACTAAGGTTCCCCCATCTTCTGAAAAGGTGCCGAGAAAAAAAAAAAAAAAAAAAAAAAAAAGAAGAATGAGAAATAGTTAGTATAAAAGTGACACATGATTAAATTTAATTAAAAAAAATAAAAAATTTTAATAACTTTTTATAATTTTTGGTGAAGTTTCGTCTCCTAAATGCCACCTAAACGAGTAAAAGGATTTTTTGTGATTCAGACAAAAAATGGGTAATTCTGGTATCCTCGGCAATAGACATTCAAAAGAAAGCACTAGTGTTAATTTATAATTAGTGGCTACGTAGCCCTTCGCCTACTGATATTGTATGTGAATGAATACCTGAAGAAGAGCCTTGGATTGGAGGTGATCCGGTCTCGCCTCAATGCCAAGCGGCGGTAAGTAGCAAGGGCGCATACAATACTTTCGTGTCTGAGGGTGAAATGGTCTTTCTACTGCATTACCCTTTTTTTTTTTTTTTTTGTCGAGTAATTTGCCTTTTGAAGAGTTTTGAGTTAATCTGCATGTAATTTTATATTTTAATAATTTGAAGTTGTTGTCGCTCTTTTGATTCTGTTAAAAGCATGCAAATTCCAGTGCGCCTGAAAAACAGTTAAACCTTACATAGATGGGGCCAATTGACGGCCAATCAGTCTGGCCTAAGTGTCCCACGACGAGTGCATAAGGCAAAAAACACACACAGGATTAGGCCCAGCTGATCCAAAGACCAACACACAGCCTGTTACCTCAATAATACGCCCAATTGGGAGGAATATCACCCTAGATAGCCCAATTAGGGGACCAAATTCTAGAGCCTAGTCCATACCCAATAAACCCAACTGATCAAAGAAAGTAGGGGGCATACTGAGTCCGGTTTGCTTCGATATAGTACCAAAATCTAAAACAATTGGTAATTATCGGTTAAGAAGATTTTTTTGAAATTGTAACCAAATCTTTCAATAAGTAAACCCATACCCAACCAAATCAAATCATTTCTTTTTTTATTTTGATTTGGTTGGATTTGCTAATTTTAATTTCAGATAATTTTAGGGTTAAATACTTTTACTTCTGTATTTAAATTCATTTTCACTTTTATTCTCTCAATTTTATAAATGTACACTAATACTATTGTACTATACATAAAAGTGCAACAAACTTTGAACGGTAAAAAATTATTTTTGCCTTTCTATAGATAAATGAAAAAATATCCTAAACTCCTATGACATTCACACCCCAACGAGATTTCAATCAATGGAGAGTGGTATAGGGATAAACCCTTTGGGGGGGGTACAAATAAGGCAATACAACGAGAAAGAACGCTGTAGAGAGAGAGAGAGAGAGAGAGAGAGAGAGAGAGACCAGGAAGTAAAAGAATATTCAAATGGGATTTAGAGTGGCAATAGGAAAGGACGATAAAGAATCTCATCCGATCAAAGTTTGACCAACTGCAGAGATGCGTAACGTATATAAAATATATGCGTGTTCGTGTATATGTATATGACGAAATGTTAAATTTGGAGAGAGGTCTTTGAAGTGAGGGGCTGGTCTGGAGAGAGAAAAACTAGGGGTGCAATTGATGAGCAGATTTTTGCATTCGTATATTTTCTTATTAAAACTACGTTTAATTATTTTTAAAGTAAAATATATTTTTTAATTATTATGTAATTACGAAAAAAGTAATTTTTGGTTGTTTGTAGTTTTGTCATTTTATATTATTTTTTACTAAAATTTAATTTTCTTTTTAGAAGTTGTATTCTTTAAGCGTGTTAATTGTATTTGTAAAAAATAAAAAATAAAAAATTCATGTCTGCTTAGATTAAAAAAAAATGACAGATATATTTTTACTTTAAACTTTATGTTATTTGGAGAAAAGAGACAGAGAAAAAAGGAGGAGAAAGTAGAGTTTGGAGAAAATTGAGAGAAAATAAGTTTAAATTTATTTATTATTATTATTTAAATGGAACCCTTTTCTAAAATGGATACTCTTTTCTGAACAATTGGTCGCAAAATATTTAAATAAAAAGTAAAAAAATATTTATTACTTTTATTAACCAATTGTTTAGTAAAAATAACCATTTACCAACCAGTTAATCGATAAATGACACGCTTTTTTTAAGTTTTAACAACAAAATAAGATTTTTTTTTTGTCAAACAGTGCACTTTTCCTAATCAATTTGTCAGCAAATGTAATAAATACGTTATTATTATTTTTTTTTTCTGTTAACAATCATATTACGTTTGCTTGCTGTGATACTTGGACAATTAAAATTCTGTCTGGATTGATAAAAAACTCTAAAAGTTATTTATTTTTTATCAACTTATCTCACTTTATCTTATATTATCTTACTTTTTGTCACTCTAAACACACCATAAATTTCTTGTACCTGTATTTCCACGTGAATCATAAAATCCTTGATTGAGCCAACTCCATTAGTTTCTAGGTAATCTAATAGGATTACTAATCCTATACATAATCATATTTAAATATCCTCTCTGACTAAATTTCAGAAATCATAATCTACTTACATATAGATTATAGACATGTATTTGCTTAGTGGATTAGGCAAGAGGAATAACTTAAGTAAAAAGTAGGGGGTGAAATTACGTATAAATTAATTTTTTCTTAATTTATTTTCAAAATACCCCTCTATAATATTAATGTATAAAAAAATAACCTTTTTATGCATAAACATTGGCACGGGGCCTTGAATAGCGCCGCTAGTCCAAAAGTCCGAATCCTTTGTAAAGAAAGCAAGTTTTGAATACTTGTCTGGACAACTGAACAATGAGGTCAGGATTTGAGTTCTCCTTTATAATTTTAAAAGTCTCGTTAAATATCTTACACTCTTGGTAAAATAATTTTATGCGTACGATCCATTTGAAAATATTATTCTATTAAAATTGATTTGATTTTAAAATAAAGATTTGATTTGATTTTGATAAATAAAATTTAGTATTTGAAACACATGTTGAATTTAAAAATTGAATTGATTTAAGGAAAAATACCAAATTTAACCATAATAATAAGAAATAGAAAATACGATAAATATGATATATAAAACTAAATTTGTTCACTTGATTAGATAACTTTAAGAAAATAATGATTTCTCATCAAATTCGATATAGAAATTTTAAATTTTAAATTTTAAATTATGAAAAAATAAAATAAAATCATAAAATATTATTTTAGTTCTAAATATAATAATTGATAAAAATTCTTACCAAATAAAGTCAACTTTCATCGAATTAGCCATTCCAAATAGGATGTTTACTTTTTTCATCTTTGAATTATTAAATCCTTCCAGTTCGACCCATCGTTAGAGATCTCTGGCTCCTTTGCAAGTGAAAGTGACAAGAGTAAAGAATAAGGCTCCGTTTGGTTTACAAATAAACTTCAAAAAATTCTATAAATCTCTGTTAACTTTATATCACATCAATTTTTTTCTCTCACTACATACATTACAAACTCTCAATTTATCTCAATTTATCTTAATTTATCTTATTCCAAACTTACCCTAAGATACGATATAAATTTGTGATTGATCTGTGAACATTTTAGAAATTTGATGAAAAGGGAGGGAAAAGGTGGACCAACAAATGTCTTGTCTCGATGTAGATTTTCCTTGTAGGGTGCTCCTTCCTTTAATTACTCTTCCAAGAAAGGTTTCAATTACGCAGACACGACATACTTCTTATATCCCATTCATCACAATTGCAACCTATAGTGATTTCAAGTAAAACAACATAAATAAAAAGTTCTATTGAGTTTGACACGTGGTATGAAAAAAAATAATGATTTTAAAGAAAAATAATAAAGAAAAAAATACGAGCCTACGTCACAGATTTTTTTTTTTTTTTTTTGGAGAGAGATATGATTAAATTTAGATGCAAATAAATGTAATTAAATGATAAAATTACGTGTTATCGTACTTAAATATGATCAAATGTAAACCATCAAAAATCAATATTTCAATATTTTAAAATTTTCTTTCTAAAATCACCAGTTTAGTATCATAGAATTTTCTCATTCTCATAGGTAAAAATGACTCTCCGTCGATGAAAAACCCAACTTGATTATATAATTGTCGTGTCAATGACGAACACAATTTGATTATGCATATACTTAGCGTGAAAGCTATCAATATAAAGCAGACCATGGAGTATATACCTCATCAATTTATAATCTATTTTATAAGTATCACCCCACAACTCGCATTGAAAGACTCGGTGATTATATTCCCCGTGGACTACTTTGGTGCTATCTTATTCTTTGAAATAATGCAATTTCCACAGCCTTGAAGTCTGACGAAAAAAGAAGTGGGCTTTTTGCCAAACGCAGTGCATACATAGACTTAAAAAAGTGCACACACCTTGACGTCATTTCAACTACAGTTACCTTGTGCAGATTGAGAATATTGAACTTTCTACGATTTAAAAGTTATCTCGTATAGATTGGGTACATTAAACTTTCTTCAGATAATTGAAGAAGATATGAAAGTGTACGTTTAGCCTGTTGGGTAGCTTAAAGTTGCCTTGTTTTAATTGGGAATATTGAACTTTCTTAAAGTATTTGAAGAGTATTGAACTTTCATATTTAGCCAATTGGGTAACTTAGTCGGCCACAACCCATATTTTATTTTGAGAGGCCAAAGCTTTGAAGTCTCCTAGGTACAATGTGCGATATGATCGATAGGACGAACCTCGTTAACATATTAAATTATAATAAGTCATTAGGTCTAGCTATAATAAATTCAACACAGCTGCTTTCTACGTTTGTGACTTACTTCTACACATATTGAGGTACCCAATGCATGTAACATCAATTAAACAGGCTTCACTGCAAGGGTCGGCCTAGCAGCTGGGAAACCGCTAAGAGGTCAGTTGTTTTTTTTTTTTTTTTTTCAGATTAATGGGGTCCAATTTCCCTGACTAGGCCTCACCTCGGCCCATCTTGCAAGAAAGGATGGAGGGTAACTAGAGCAAGCTAACCTGAAGATCAGTAGTATACTGCTGGCTGGTTGAGAATCCATTCAATCTCAAACACCGGAGCAACATTATCCCCACGTCTTGATACGCCATGGTGGCTATCTCAAGGAAAACTTGTCATTTCAGCATTCCATTTTGCATTGGTTTCAACCCAACAGCTTATACATTACTTAACAAAAAAAAAAAAAAAGAAACAGCTTATTACATTCACTGATCTCGCACAACACAAACCATACTCTGAAGTCTGGATGAACATTCTCAGGAAGGTAGGTTACAGTAGTGTACAAAAGCTACTATTATAAGGTGGGAGGGATCCATATGTAGCCATGTGTCTGAACATAACCAGCCCTTTCCAGCAGCTGATCCGCTTCTGCGGGGCCTCGACTGCCTGGTTGGTACGGAATTGGCTTGAATTCACCATCATCTATTCTGTGAAGCAGAGGTGTAAAAATCTCCCAAGCAGCCTGGCAATTTAAATATATATATATATATATATATACACACACAAATTGTTAATGTCTCAGAATTACTACCATCTTCTAATGTGTTGATATAGAGTGTGTGTGTATACCTTCAACTCATCTCGGCGAACAAAATGCTGCTGATCTCCCCTTATTCTGAAAAACAAAAACAAAAAATCCCAAACACAAATCAAGCATTTCTAGCTGACTAGCAGTTTCCCCCTTCTGAGCTTATTGCTACTATGATTACTATTATTGTTAATTATTATGGTGTGATTTTGACATCCAACAGATCATGTATATGAAAAAGAGAATAAAACTAAAGACAGCAAATACAGCGCAAAGAGTAAACAAAAAGAAAGTTGACATAATAAAGGATTTCAACCATACGTGTCAAGAATTAGGCGTTCATAAGCCTCTGGAATGGTAATCCCTTGATATCGTTGCCCATATGACAAATCTAATTCACTTTGGACCGTTGACATTTCCAAGCCTGGTTGTTTGACCTGCGCGAGAGAGGAATCAAGTCATACTAAATGGATGAATTTGAAGATACTTCTACCAATGACCCTCTAGAGAGCTTATTTTGTAAAACATTATGTTGTGTTTGGAATCAGGATTTGTCAAAGAGGGAAAGGAAAGAATAGGGATCCAAAATCTCTCTTGTTTGGATTGTGATTGAAAATGAAATGGAAAAACATAGAATTTAGAAAATTAAAATTAATCATATTAAATAACTAATATATTGATGAATCCCTTTTATTTTATTCTATTTTTTAAACCATTTAGATAAGGATATATATTTGAAATTTTACGATTCTTTCCTCTCTTTCTTACATATTTTCCTTCACTTTTCTTTTCTCTCACCAAATTCTCACTCCAAACACGCCTAAGGAGCGGAAGGAGGGATAAATCCAAATAAACTAACCCTATGTATGGAATATGGATTTGTGGAGAGAAAAAAAATGTTGGAAAATAGTTAGAAAGCAACATGAAGAGAAAAAAACCAAATTTATTTCATTTTTCAGTTTAGTCAGAAAAAAGAAGATAATTGATAGATATCATAATTTTTTGCTTACTTAAGCCTAACAAAATAAATGGTGAGAAAAAAATTTAAATTGATTTCATTTTTCGGTTTAGTTAGAAATATTAGAAGATATTTTGATAGATATTTTAACTTTTACTTGCTTAAGCATAACAAAATAACACAAACTAAAAGTTTTCTTTTCCCTCCACAAATTCAGGTTCCAAACATAGCCTAAAAAGCAACTTGAATTTAGTACTAACAAGAACTTAGATACCAAGTTTCATTATGCAACTCTCTTAAAACTTCATCATTTCAATAAACAAAGATCAAAAATAAAATTTTAATTTAATATGTAAAACCTTTATTAAACAAAAGGTGCTAAAGCAAACAAGTATTTATGCACGTGTAATTTTCTTGCAAAAAAAAAAACTAATTCAGTTCCTGAAAATCAATTCCCAGAACCAGAATAAATGCATAAGCTTAACAGTAATTTTCTTGGTTGACTGTCATAGTATTTGTACTTCAAGACACTGAGAAGGACCATTGTTTTAACCATATCATGAAGATTTAGTGCTATGGGCTTTTCCAGCTAGGACTTTTGGATGATAATGTGTCAACAATCTTAGCCGATGTGTCAACAGTCTTAGCCGATGAAGTTTCCGAAGTACCATCAAGATTCAAGAGCACCAAAAGCTCTAGCTTGGTGGTTTGTGAGCACACAGACAACAAAACAAACATGACACCACGGAATGGTTGATGCACATGAAACCTATGACAACATTACCAAGAGCTGGCTCGAGCATTATGAGAATTGACATAATTTATATATCTACACCAGAAAAATCATCACAAAGTAACATCAACAACATACATCCAACAAAACAACGACAATAGACATACCGTAAGCTTCATGTAAATGGCCTCCTTAGGTTGCAAGCGTATTACAAATTCATTTCTTCCTTGCTTTTGACCTGAAAAATAATATGGCTAACAAGATTAAGAGAGATTATTAGAGCAAAGAATTGATTGCTAATAATAAGCCAAAACAAAAAAATGTGCGGAAGCAACAAATATTTGGATTTGTAAGGGTGAACAGGGTGAAAATAAATAATTACATTCTGTATTATATAGTAGGAAGCAGACTCTATGAGGCCTGAATTCCTCAATTGGAAGTTATGGGCCACACTTGTACACTATCTGAACTAAAGCCTTATGACCTCTCAAAATTAACCTAGAAGACTTCATTAAAATGACTAGAGCTGAATCATTCACTATGCTAGTAGATTTGATAACGTACATTTGAATATATCACCAGGAACTTCCTTAAATTGAACACGTATTTCTGCCTTCCTTGAATTTAGGGCTTTTCCTGCCTTTAGTATAAAAGGTACACCTGAAACAAGCATTTCATAATGATGTTAGTCAAAAAGCAATGGTTTGTCGAATAGCCATGAAGTTAGACAAATGTTTAATAAATACATAAACAACATAAATGTAAAAGCGAAGTCCATACCAAACATAAAGAATAATTTCCTCCAGGAGGTTCAGATAATTTTTTTTGTTAAACCATGAAGGAAATCTAAAATTAAATACAAAGAACATATAATCCAATGAAGAAATCTTATCAAACCTTCCCATCTTTCATTGTGAATTCGAAGAACCACAGTTGCAAAAGTGGGAGTATTTGACTTGTCAGGAACTGTTGGGTCATCTCTATAGCCGTTGTATTGCCCAAGAACAACTTCCTCATCCTTGATAGGAATCACTGATTGAAGAACCTGGATTTTACAACATTATTAGGGAATACTGGAAAAGACATGCGTGTCTAGAATTTACAACAAAGAACTATGAAAGAATGTGATATATCATAAAACTGAGAATTTAATAGCAAATGAAAAGTGAGGACGTTTATTCATACCCTTTCAATTTTAATATCTGAAAAAAAAATAATAATATCCTTCTAAACTAAATGCTTATTTCAAATAGTTTTCTTTCCTTTACATAGATTTATCGTCCCATTTTGCAGTGAAGAAATGGAAAGAAAATGGCCTAATGTTAAATTTTATCTTATATGCAGTTTTTCTTTGCAATGATTGGAAAGGTATTAGAGAGGTGTCTGATCATGGATAATATAGCAAGGTAAGAGACTGACACAACGGAAATCTTGGTTTGCTTTGAAGTTGTCAAAACAATATCAATAAAACACATGACCAAGTAGTTATCCACTTTCCGTAAGAAAATATCATGCTACACACCTTCACTTTCTCATCTCGGATATGCTCAGGTCTAAGAGAAACAGGCTTCTCCATGGCAACCAGGCAAAGAACCTGCAGTTAATATGATTATATTTGTTATATGTTAAAGAAAAGTGAGAAGATAAGCGGGAAGGAATGTAAGTGATAAATCTATCTTACAAAATGTCACTAAAACCATGGCCATCCAAACCCAAGAAAGCAAACTATTCAATCATTACTAGAAAATACTTTAAATTTCAATTATTAAAAGAAGTGGTAAAAAGCAAGTACGTGGCAGAAGTTAAAATAGCAAGCAAGTAGGTGGCAGATGTGTGGACTTCACAAACCAATTACTAGATCAAATATGAATACTACTTTTTATCTACAGGGGAAACAGCTTCAGAAACCATTACTGTACAAAAAATAAATAAATAATCTAGGTAATTATGTTCATACAAGTTCAATAGGTTACATGCTCTCTCCAATCCCCAGAAAACTCAAGACAGTATAACTTTTTTTTGCTAATTATATGCTAATAGCCATACTTGAGTCATATATGAAGCTGGTTTATCATTGAAAGACAACAACTAAGAATGGCATATCGAATATTGCATATTGCATATCAGTTAACCAATTTTCAGGCATTGTTTCAGCAGAATGAAATGTATTCAAGAAAACATATATTGCATGTGATTAACACATATCTGCTGTAGTTTTTTATTGCTAAGGCAGGCAGGTATATGTGCTACAACCAACAATGGATGAGCAGAACATGTAAATTCACAGGATTAAATGGATTAATTTATGCTAGCAATCCATAGATAATAAGAATCATCATATAATCACTGGGAAAGTAGAAAATTGAAGTCATATCCAGGGCAGAGATGTGGTCTGGGTAGGCTGTTGAAAATAAAATCCTCCCAAATTTTAAAGATAAAAGACCACAAAGTATTGTTACCAATAAAAATGATATGATATAAAAAGCATACTGCATGGTCCAGCCTCCAGGGACCAATGTCCCCAAAACTATCAAGCAATAAGTAAACACCTATACCACAATAAGTATAGAAGGGTGTCACTACTTGAGTCAGACTTTAAAGTTGACAAAATAAGCACATCAAGAAGGCTCTAAGCCATGCAATTACAGTCCTAAAAAATGGTCAGATACTAGTAGTAGAAAAATCACAAACTCCATGGTGGACAGCCAACAACAAGACACAAACAGATTTTGGGCCTTAACAGACAAATAATGGCATGTTAAGAGACGAGATGTTTCTTACAAAGACCTAGAGGTCTACCCATTTTTTATCTATAAGAAAATCATATAACAAACGGGTATAAGCCAAAGGAAGAAACCACTACCCAGGACACAAGGTATGTAAAGGTTTTGACATCCAAAATTCTCAGTTTTTATAATAGTAGTTTCAAAAGTGAAAAGAAACTCAATAATTCAAGTGTCCTAATATTGAAAATTGAATATTATTTACAACGAGGTATTTTGTCCTCACCTGCAACAAATGGTTTTGAATAATATCACGGATGATACTGCAAAAAATAAGATAGTGGTCAGTTCCCAGAAACATGAAGAACATGGGAGATGGACTGCATAACTGTCCAAGTTGTTTTGTTATACAACTGAATTCTGGATCTACTTTTAACAAAAACAAAAGCACTCCACAGTATGAAATTTTAAAAGTGAAAGATTCCTTTTGAAAAGAAAGTGTTTTGATAGATTGTAAAAACTTGATGCTTAATTTCTAAACCAAGTCAATGGATAAATCTTGCAACAAAAGAACCATAAGCTTCAACGGAACATACCCATATTCATCAAAATATCCACCACGACCTTCAGTTCCAAAATCCTCCCTGAACACAATCTATAAGAGAAAAAGAAAAATAATAGGAAAAAGATTAACTTTCAATATTGTGGCACATTGTCATTACCATTTGCTTTAAGCATATTGACATAAGTGTTTGGGGACGGTATCAGTAATATTCTAGCATTGCCATAATTGTTAATTTAAAATAAATTAAATTAAACTAAGGGCAATAACATTTGGAGTAAGGCTCTAAAAAATAAGAATATATTTATAGAACCACAAAGTTCCTTAGAAATAAAAACCCACAAGCTATAATCCTTAACTGACTATATTTTATAAGCAAACCGAGCCTCATATAGCAAAATAATTAAGATGCATAAACAGCAACTGCTTTCTGACTCAACTGCTTGACCCCCATCACCAACAACAAGAATGAAAGGGCTTTGACCCATCAGTATGCTCTGAACCAAGAATGAAATCATAAAAATTGATATCATCCTATAAGAAGGATAACCATAAAATGGAAATGGTATCCTAAAGTTTCCCCAACTACTAACCCAGTTTTGCTTAACATTTGCAGTAATCATTTACTTCCCCTAATTCACCAATCCAGAAAACTAAAGGGATTAAGATAAAGGAAGATAAAGGTAAAAAGACACTTACCTGTACATTATCAATGTTGTCACGATTCCACAAGGGAAGAAAGAAAGCGATGCGCAAAACGACGAACCACTACAAAAGTCCATTAAGTATAAGTAAAGAATGCAGCTTAAACGTCTAGATAAAGTGTTCGGAAAAATTAAGATGCCAATATTTACCAAGTTTTGCACCAATTCCTTTCCAAATAGTGATCAATACGATAAATTTGTGGCTCATCAATAATTCTCCAATCGCGCACTAAGTTGCTCAGCTGAGCCTAAATCTTTGCCAAAAGGCTTCTCAACAACAATTCCGAGTCCATCCACCAGATCAGCTGAAAAGGATGTCTTGCGGAATACAATCAACATCAAATTGTCAAGACCTGAGCCTAAGGTTCTTGAATCCAATGACCTTATCTCATTCAGCGGTTATAAAATGCCAAATGTACATTAAAACCCATTTCAGTAATTAATTATATCCTTTTTGTTTGAGGAATAGTAGCTTGCATCATGATATTGAAGTTCCAGTACAATACAGAAGAAATTGCTAAAAAATCAGAAAAGCTTACAAGTCTAGGCACCATCTCATTAACAATGCAACTTTGAGTTTGATTTTATAATATCTACATGCATGCATCAAATAAAACAATTATTATGAACTGAGGATCAATATTTCCAATAAAACACAACAAAAAAATAATTACAACGACCAATGAAGTGCATCAATCAAGACAATCACCGCACCATGAACTCAATGCTAGAAGAAAAGGCATTCCATCCAATGAGGACTATGGGATTATAACCAAAAAAAAAAAAATCTGAGATTAAATTTGAAATAATGTCATCATTATTCCACACACAAAGGCAGCTTCTTCAGCAGTGCCACACTTGCGTGTTAATAATCATCATGCATATGAACTTAATAACATTCCTTCTATTGTGCCCTTCCAGGGGCAGTAATACGTTTCCCGTTAAATTGGTTTTTCCATGAGGGTTCCTTCCCAATAATTCCTACAAAAAGCGCTGGCAAGAGAAAGAGAGGTAAGCTATTTCGTAATTGTTACTGTTTATACAACTTTTGACAGAACAATTGCTTCACAAACAAAGCAACTCTTGATCTTTCTTTATTCTTTTCTATGTATATTACTAGCCTTCTAAATAACAATAACCAGGACATATGCATTCAATTCAACAACAGTGTAGACTCTCAATTCTCAAATGCTTTTATTGGATCTCGTGCAAATTACATTCAGTTTAGCAGCATAAAAATGTGGAGGGGCCCTCAAAAGAAGAATGACCCATTCATATCAAGAGTCATACAAGCACTTGTAGTGTGAAAATACTTACATTTATTCATGCAGTAGGTCTTGATCATTTTGCAGACAGATGGATATACTGATGGAGGAAGTGCAAGGTAGAAAAGTCTACGGGATGAACCTTCGACAGTATTTTTGGAGGATTCATGCGCAGATAGTTCCTTATCAAGCAATTGAAAACCCTCCCCAGAATCATAAGAGCCACTTACATATTTTATCTGCAATGAAAATGATTATAAATCCCGCGGCTGGCATAAAAGGCATAAAATGCCAATTAATAATAACAAAGACATAATGGCTGCATTAACCAATTGTAGAAAGTTCGAAACATCTTCCGATTGCTGAATTGCATCGGCCCCTTGCCCTGGATAAGATATCTGCAATCATTGAAACAAAAAATTTGGTTCCCTCTCCTCTTCTTCCTCTTCCATTTTTTTTTTTTTTGGGGGGGGGGGGGGCAATTAATCCTTAAAAAACCCGTTTGTTTAAAGCTTGCTCAATGCGCAGGGAACATGAAAGCCATATTATACTAGAACTGGAAGTTTATAAATATAAGTAAAAAGACAACGTTTTATGACGTTTCTGTTTCTGAAACCAGTAAATAGTAGCAATTATCAAGTGAAACGGGTGAGAAAAACTAACCCACGATGCGGTCTCTCAACTCATCATCTGAAATCTTGTTCTCGCATAGCCAAAGATATGAACTTCATTTGGTTGCAAAAAGCCCTGTGCACAGCTCAACCCATTCAAAGTTAGCATACCATTCAGTTTTACTCTGAAGCAAAATATATATATTTTTTTTGTGGAAGCAAAATAATTGAAACAGCTAATAGTTATATTTCGGTTTAATTACCAAAAAAAAAAATAGTTATATTCGGTGGAAAAAACAGAAGGAAAACCCATCGGACCTGTCGAATAAAGGTTGAAGAGGGCCGGAAATGTCTTTTTCCTTGGCAAGATCGCCTGAAGCACCGAGTACAACGACGGAGAGACACCCAGCTTCAGGAACAGTAGCATATTCTCTAGCAAAAGATTCGCTTCTAAAACTGGATCTTTTCTCAATTGTCCATCCACCTGATCCCATTTCCACTCAACAAGCAGGAATGATCCAAGACAATTACACAGTGCGATCAATTATTCCTTGTGATCTGCGTATTTATATAATACCATGAAGTTAGAGCAGAGCCAATTGGCTTCATTCATTAACCACTAACAATAAAATCATCCAAGTTTAATCACAGAGAAAGTATTTGCTTCTTCCAGTAACAACCAGAAATTCAGAAAGAAGGGAACTGAGAATACACATCGATCATCCTAATAGACAATACATAGATGTATATATACACAATTACACATACACGTGCATTTATAGATAGAGTTGATGTGGGGACCTAAATTTCAAGAACGACAAAGGCAGAGACCCAGATCAACAAGATATTCAAATTACTTGAAATCGAAGTGAGAAATATAAGTACAGAGAAGAGGAATCGGATCAAACCCATCACCTCAGAGAGCCGAAAACGAAAACTTTGAAACCAAAATCAGAGAGGGGAAGAAGAAGCAAAAGTACCTCTCGAATCTCGATACGATCTTCCTTTTGGGGGGAGGCTGGATTATTAGCAGTACAGCAGTTTTGAGTTGTCCACCTACGCTGACCCTCTCTGCACCACCAGACCTTGAATTGGAAATTTGACTCTTACCAACCTCGATGCCACACTGCGAATGAGAAAATACAGCTCGTACTCATTCCCCCCCGAGCGTCTAGAATATTACGATGTTGCCCACTCTTTTTTTGTTGCACAATTCACTATACTTCAAAAGGGCAGATTCGTCCAGTTAGTTTAGGAGATTTCCAAGTTTAACCATTTATTATGAACTACTTCGCCCAAATTTTTATTTATCGATGCAGTTATTTATGACACCCTTATTTTGCTGTCGGCGTCTTTTTTGGAAATCTAAGAAAAATTACCAATTTAAATCCATTATGAAATCCATTTTGGATGATTTTTTTCATATTCATTAAACTTGAACTCCTAAGTTTAAAAGTTTATCTTTTCAATTATCGCAAGTTTAATTAAAAATCTTTTTTATTAGAGACAGAAGAGCTACTGCTGATTTATGACAATTAACGGAGGCGTGAATCACGTGGCAGGTGAGAATTTAGCAAATTTACCAAGAGAATGGCAGATCACCCCACGTGCGCCGCTGAAGATGTTGGATAATTAATAAATAAAAGAACGACAAAACAATAATAATAGAAAATCTGAAACGACAACCGATCAGTACCCTAAGAAATGACAAATGCCAAATAACAAACGACGTCATTGATGTGGTGTTACCCAGCTCTCCAGGACCAGGACTAATTCGCTTCCTAATTAAACTACAAGGGCTGTGTTTGTTAACCGGATGAAAAGAGGGGATTGGAGAGGCAATCCGTGGGCCCCGCGTTATACTCCATTTGTTTTGATTTTTATTTAATCCGTGGATCTCGCGGATTGAATGAATTGTGAGGAGAATACTCGGATGACTTATCCGGTAGGGAAGGTGGTATTATTAACACTCTACCTTCGGATTTATTTCCTGCCAAAATTTAAATGTTTAAAATTATTTTCTATCACATCACATATCAAATCACATCTTTTATCTCATTTTATATCACACTAACTAAAGACAAAAAATAATCTCACATAAAAAATTAATCTCATCTTTTATCTAATTTCATATATTATTCATGGTATTATTTATCCCCCATCATCAAATCCCCTCAAACAAACACAGCCTAACGGGTAAGGGGGACAGCGACTGCAGTCAGCTGATGACTACAGCGACTGCAGCCGGCAAAATAGCATGGTTTTGTTTGAAAATAAATCAGCCCGGGACTTTTGTTGCACAGTAAGGCTAAATGTAGGGAAAAAAATTATAAATAAAAATAATTAATTTTTCTTTTGATTAGATTAGAAAATAAAACAAAAAATATTGTTAATATGATTAAGTAATTTTTAATAGCGTGGTAAAATAAATATAAATTTTTTGCAGCATTTGAGATTTTTTGTGCGTTTGTTAAAAATTTTTGAAACTTTTAAATTGAGTTAAAGTAAAATAATGATTATACTTCTCGTTAACTCATCAAAAAATTGATATGTTGGCAATACGTAAATTTAACTTGGCACAAGAAAATAAAATACATAATTTTAGCTTGGCACAAGAAAATAAAATACGTAATTTTAGCTTGGCACAAGAAATATGTTATAAATTAAATTAAAATAAAATTATTTAATCAAATAAATTAATTAAAGTAAAATTAAATAAAATAAAAAAATAAATTATTTTTAGATAATTTTATTTTAAAAATTACAAATTCTTATTTTTAAAAATAAAAATTATTTATATTTAAAAAAAATAAAATTAAATAAATTAAAATAAAAATTAATTAAATAAATTTTATTTCTAACTTAATCAATAAAAATAAATTATTTTAATTTAATTTATAACATATTTTCTTGTACCAAACTAAACTTAAGTGTTTTTGTTAAAATTTTAAAGGTTAATCTATGAAAGATAATTGTGTTTATTCAAATTATATATAGAACATGAGAATTTTTTTTTTTTAACTGAAGAATATAAGAATAAGAATTTCTAATTTCACTCAGGTTTCATTAGGAGAATAAAAAGATAAAAATAATAAACGCAAAATTTTGGTATAAAAGTTGTTAATAATCCTATGTGACAAACTGCGAACATATCAATTTTTTTATGAGTTAGCGAGAAGTATAATCATTATTTTACATAACTCAATTTAATAGTTTCAAAAAATTTTAACAAACACACAAAAAATCTCAAATGCTGCAAAAAATTTATATTTATTTTACCAAACACACTATTGAAAATTACTTAATCATATTAATAATATTTTTTATTTTATTTTATTTTCTAATCTAATCAAAAGAAAAATTAATTATTTTTATTTATAATTTTTTTCCTGCACTTGGCCTTACTGTGCAATAAAAGTCCCAAGCTAATTTATTTTTAAGTAAAACGATGCCATTTCACCGACTACAACCGCTGCAGTCATCAAGCGACTATAGCCCCCTTTACCCCTAACAGTCAGCACTACAAAAAGGAATAAAAAAGGTAAATTAGATTTTTTTTAAGTATTTAAATAATTATATTTAACACTCATAACATTTAAAAATTATGTTTATCTTTTTATTTTGAAATTTTATTAATATTGACTCTCTTCTAATAAAATTAATAGTTAAAACTTAACAAAAAAAAATGTTAAAGTAATTAAAATTTTAGATTTTTTTTATTTTACCCTTCCCTCTCTCACATTTCGTCAATTCTTTTGGCAAAATTTTTATATTTTACTTATATTTTACTTATTTTCCACAAATTTTCTAAAAAAGGAATGAAAAAAATGTTAAACAGTGAGGAATAAAATAGAAAAAATATATAAAATTTTAACTGTTTTAACATTTTTGTTAAGTCTTAATGTTTGATTTTGTCAAAAGAGAGTAAATATTAACAATGTTTCAAAATAAAAGATTTAAGTGTAACTTTTAGATGTTATAAGTTCTAAATGTAATTATCCAAATGTTAAAGGGAAATGATGTAATTTACCCAAATAAAAATAGCCAACTTACGGTGTGGGAAAAAAATAAAAATTTTGATTTTTTAATTTTTTTTTTCAAATATGAAAAGCTATATGCATGCTAAAATTATGAATATGCTTGTAAATATAATATTATGACATTCTTAGTTTTTCTGCATCAAAAAGATAAAAATTAATTTTTTAGAATTTAGTCTACGGAAAACCCAAAAATTTAATTTTTTTTTTTAGTTTTTTTTTTCCCAAACAAACTCTTATCCAAGCTAGGCTGACATCAGTAATTAATGAGGTTAAAAATACAATTTTCAAAGTGATGATTAATAAAATTTGAAAAAATAATGAGATAAAAGTATAATTTTTAATTATATAGATAAACATAATGGTGCTATAAGCGTAATTTTCTAAGTAGTTATAATTATCCAACTGAACCTCGCAGGAGTTTGCTCTCGGACCTTATACTAACTTAAATTTCATTTGATTCTCTCTCTCTTTTTTTTAGTTTTTATTTAAAATATTATGATGTGATATTTCAATTTTTTATTTTCATAAATAAATTAAAATATTTAAAGATAAAATGCCAAACACTCTTAACTTTATGTTGATTTCTTTTTTTTTTTTTACCTTCTTAATTAAAAAAAATCCAATTTTTTGGTATAGCCTTGAAAGCTCTCAAGATGACTAATTGTGTGTTTGAGGTGACAAAAAATAGCATAAATTGGTAAAGTTATAGTTTCGTAATTTATACTATGCGTAAAAAAATTAATCTCCAAACACAACTTACTCATGTGAATTGTTAAAAAATGGTGTGAGACTGATAGCTACAGGGATGAAGTTAGGGGGTTTAGGGGTGGCCATAATCTCTCTAATTATGATATTTTATTTTATATACATGTGCTGTTTCTGATTAAAAAAAAAATAAGTATTGCAATAATAGTGGCCTCCTTCGTAAATGAAAAATCTCACCTCTACATAATGGTCATTTGATAAATGAAAAGTCTCACCTACATGTTCTACATGTTAAAAAATAGTAAAGCGCCAAAAATTAATTTTTGTCTTTTAATATAAATTTAAAAATATATGTATCTCTCCACCCTAAGATTTTTTTTCTTATGCCATCAGTCGTTATCTTTTCACATTCTCCTTTTACTTCGTCTCTTCATCATTTTCATCTTCTATACTTCACTATTCCTCCTCTAATTCTCTACAAAATATTTTTCTCCAATAATCATAATGCTGGAAAAAATTTTTCGATTCTATTTCTTTTTGACAACCGTAGCACTGGAAGAAATTTTTCGATTTCAGTGAAAAAAATTTTGGATAAAAGGTTAGCATTTTTTTTTTACTTTTTTGTTGTTTCTTTTATTGAGAAAAATATTTTTATAATCATACAATCATCAAATATGCTAAAAATTTTTTGGTCTCTTATAATGAAATTCTAGTTTCGTCACGGATAACCATATTCAATAAATTGTGAGAATGATTATTTTGCCAAAATTGCAATTAAATATCTTTTGTTTTCGTTTCTTATATAATGCAATTAATAATTCATTGGCAGGAAGAGTTGGACATTCTAATCAATGACCTTTTTTAGCACTCAAATTTGCCATTTTACCTACAACTATCAATGGGTAGGTGGAAACATAATTTTCAATAGTTACTAAATGCAGATACCTCTCTCTCTCTCCTCTCTCTCTCTCTCTGTTGTGTGATAAGTAGAAAGTTAGGACTCAACAAAAATGGTGTAGTTTGGTGGTTAGAAAATGACCATTTTGCTTTGATAGGATTGAACAAAAATGGAGTTATAATTTTCAATAGTTACTAAATGTAGAATTCCTCTCTCTCTCTCTCTCTCTCTCCTCTCTCCTCTCTCTCTCTCTCTCTCTCTCTCTCTCTCTCTCTCCTCTCTCTCTCTCTCTCTCTCTCTCTCCTCTCTCTCTCTCTCTCTCTCTGAGATAAGTGGGAAGTTAGGACTCAACAAAAATGGTGTGGTTTGGTGGTTAGAAAATGACCATTTTGGATTCGTTTGTAACTCTATAAAATAAAATAAAATCCTACAAATCTCTATAAATACGAATTACGAGATAGTAAAATTTAAATATTTCACGTACTACACGAATTACGAGATATTTACTTTTATAATTTTATTTTATTTTATACACTTTTATACAACTTTAAACATACCTTTTATTTTGATAAGATTGAATAAAAATGGAGCTAAACCGAATAATTTGGTTTATTCGGTTTTTTTTTCTTTGTTAATTGGATTTAATTTGTTTTTTAATTTTTTAAAAATTTCAATGTTCCGGTGTGGATTTTAACTTAAATTTGATTAAAACCGAAAATCAAAATTTATATTCTAATATAACAAAATTATTAATATATACATATTAAAATATTAATATTTTTGCCAAATTTATGTTAATATTTATAAAATTATAATTTAGTTTGATTTTTTTTTGGGATTTTTCCGTCATCGGAACTCCCGCACCATGCTTGATCACACAGCCGTTGAGTTCAAAAGATTGATACGGCCAAGTCTTTTAAGTCAAAAAAAAAACTCTGATCTCAGGTATCTCTATTTTATGGTTCGGGTTGAAAATAATAAAAAATTTTAAAAATTATTTATTTTTATTTTATTACATAAATTATAAATTTATAATTTATCTTATTTTATTTTATTTTTTATTATTCAAAACACATTTATTTAAAACCAAAACCCGAAATTCCCGCGTTCACGGTTCCCAAGAATCCCAACTTGAAGCCCGAAGTTTTCAATTCCAAGTATGATGACAAACACGTACACGTGAAAACGCAATTCTCATTCATACTCCTCGTCATGTCAAACATGACAATTTCCTTGAATTCCTGTTTCTGTTCGCCTCATATTTTAGGTGTTTGTTAAAAATTATTAAAAAATTTAAAAATTTTTTAAAATTATTCAAATTTTTATCTTATCATACAAATTATAAATTTATATATTATCTCACTTTATTTTATTTTATCTCAATTTTTATCACTTTAAATACAATCTTTGTAAGTGATTAGTATTTTGCTGGCATAACTTTGTAATGGGTCGCCCTCTGGGTAGTGGGTACACTCCCTTCAACAGGAAACATGAAAATGTTGTCCACATTTAGAGCCACTTTATAGTAATAAAAAGTGAGATAAAATATAATTTAAAACTAATTTTTGTATTTGGTATATAGATCTCAAATCGTATTTTTTGGAGATGAATACTAAGATTTCCGTTCTAACGGATTATATTTCCGTTTGAATAGATTCAAAATTTTGGACAGTCATAACTTTTTTACACTACAATCTATTCAAATAGATTGTAGAAACCAGTTGGATAAAAGTTAGCTGCGCGAATCCGTCGGAACGATTTTTACAATCCGTTGGAACAGTTTCTACGACCCCACAAAAAATATTCAAAGTAGGTGTCATTCGATAATTTAAGAGTCCATGGTAAGAATGGTAAAAAAATTTTTATTATTTGATTAACCAAATCCTAGTTATCGACTTTTTTTTTTTGAAAAGTATTAAAATTTTTTTAAATTTTAAAAAAGCGGAAATGTGTAAAAATATATAAAGATTTTTAAAAATTTTTAGAGATTTTCACTAAAATTTGGTGCTCCAAACGCACCCTTATTTTACAGCATTACAGCATGATTGGAGAAAATGTTAACTAAAGCCTCGCTTGGTAGGGTTTTTGTTTTCTATTTTTGTGTTTATATTTTTCAAATTTTGTAAATTAGTAACAAAAGCATGATTTTTAAATCTGTTTATATTTTTTATTCCCAAAAAAAAGAAAACTGAAACAGAAAAATATAAATAAAAAAATATTTTTACTATTTTTTTCGTTTGTTACAAATATTTTGTCAATTTTAATATTTTATCTATTTTTATTGCATCATTTAAAATTAATTATTTTATTTAAATATTTTATTAAATTAAAATTATTTTTAATAAATAAATATTAATTTAATTATCTAAATTAATTAAATTAATAAGTAATATATTTTATTAATTTATTTTTAATAAATAATAAATTAAATTAATCTCAATAAATTAATTTAAGTAATATGAAATATATTTTATTAAATTATTTTAATAAATAATAAAACAAAATAAATTTAATTTAATTTAATAAATATGAAATATATTTTATTATTTTAATAAATAATAATTTAATTAATTAACTTAATAATTAATTTAATTAATTTGAAAATATTTTATTAAATTATTTTTAATAAATAATAATTAATTTAATTAATATTAATTATATTTTATTAAATTATTTTTATCAGATATCATAATTAAATTATTTAAATTATTACAAAATATATATTATTGAATTATTTTAATAAATAATATAATTAAATTATAATTAATGTTAATTATATTTTATTAAATCATTTTTATTATATATCAAATTAAATTATTTAAATTATTACAAATATATATCATTGAATTGTTTTAATAAATAATAGAATTAAATTATATTTTAATATATTATTATATTTATTTAATTATATGATTTTTAATAATTAAATTAAATTAATATGAAATATATTTTATTAATTCAATTAGTTTTCAAAAAAATAATAAAATTAAATATTTTATTAAAATAAAAAATTAATAATTATAAACAAAATTACATTCCTAAACGCAATTTCATTTTTCATTTCAAAAAAAAAATGACAACAGAAAAAAAAAAAAAAAAAAAAAAAAAAAAAACAAAAAACGTAAACACATAAATATAAACAAAAAAACGATAGCGTTATCTTTTTTTGAAAGGTGAATTTTTTTTTTATAAGGGAGAGGGGGAAGACTCGAACTCGAGTCATGAGCGAGCAGGAGAGCTCTTAACTACTGAACTACAAGCCATGTTAAAAAAAAAAAAAAAAAAAAACGATAGCGTTATCAAACGGTTCTAAGTATGGCCTTTCCCTTGCAAATTTGCAATGAAGAATGTCCCATCGAAAACATAAAAATAAAGTCTTTATGTACCAGTAAAATTAAATATAATCATGCTAACCAGAAAGGGAGTGGATATGTAGAATGGAGACTAAAAACTTTTAGTAACATATATAACACAAAACTATTAACAGTAGCATCTAAAATGTTGTTGAATTAAACCACACACAAGGATTGCCATATCATAAGAATGTCCTCGTGCTATTGCTAAACACTGCCGCTTTTGCATCATATTCAACTTCAGGAGCAATTACCAAAAAACAAAAAAAAAAACACTTCAGGAGCCTTCCACTCTAGCCACCATCTGTCTCCAAGCCAATCTTATAAATGAGGATATCAATTTTACACGTGGAAGTTTGCCTGGTATGAGGGGAGAAATGCAATTGGTGGAGAGACAGGGACCTCTACTCTTTCAACGAGGATCCAAATATCCAAAAAAAGGACGCCAGGAGCTCACTTGTAGAACCATGTCACAGTTTCAGCCACTTTGGTGTAGCAGGTTTTTTGTCAGTAGGCTTTTGAACTGGGACAACAGGGGAGGGGCTAGCCATTACAAGCTTTGGAGCAGCTTCGGCTGTTTCTGCTCGTTCAGGGATGAATTCCAATCCTTTCAAAGACAAGACACCCTCTTGAAGGAATGGACCCGATACAATAGCAACGTCGCCAACTGAAAGACCATTTAAATTACTTCAATCAAATGCATAATATACTTGTGGAATGCAATCACGGAGCAAACATCGACATCTACAGGTCTTCAATAAGAAATTGTGGAGAAGCACTGTCCCAAGATTCATCTGGTAAAAAAACCGGGCAAAAATACAAACTAATTCTTTGCTTTTTCCTCAAACAGAAGGTCTTTCTATGTAGAAAATAAAACATCTTTGAGTTGCAGTCTCCTGTGCGTTAAATGAGGGGATGCGTGTTTTACAACATGATATTTTCAGAAATTTCCAGTCCCAGAGGAGCCCCGCAAGACAAAATTGTGACCACTCCAGAAAGAAAAGAATCAGCTGACAATTCAAATGCAGAGATAAATTCTACCAGATATTAAATGGGTGTATACCAAAATGGTGATCAAATATGCCATTATCACACCTAATAAATACTAATTAAAAGACGTGGAAATAAATTGTGGAGCAATTTTGTCAAGGAAAACAAAACAACTGAATACCTGAGGCAATCCAAAACCAGGTTAAAGGCTTGTAATCAGTATCAAGGTTGAAAGTGGAACACCCCGCCCCCCCAACAAAACAAGACACACACACACACAAAAGAAATGTCAGTACTAACCTTTTGGTACATCATAAGAGAAATACACAATTGCACCAGGAACAAAACCAGCAGTGAAAAAATTCTGTGACGTGTCTTTTACTTGCTTCTTTGGAGGAGTAGTATCTAAAAAATACAAATATTTGAGAAGTAACTGTAAGATGGCAAAGGCAATAATTTCTAATAAGAGTAATAAGTCTTTTTTTTGGGGGGGGGGGGGAGTTAAGTGAGACGATTAAGATATGTAGATAAAGGAAGAAGTTCAATAAAAATGTTGCTTACATATATAAAATGGTACCTCTGGCAGGGCAATCACTTTCCTGAGAAGATCAAATAAGCTCTGGATTGCCTCTGATGGATGAAATGTGGCCTCCAATGTGTAATTATCAGGGAAACGCACTCTAATCACAGCCTGCACAATGCAAAATGAGAACAAAATAACATTTGACATTAAAGCCTTGTGAAATTTGCCTGAGATCAGAATATACTGTGGATGAAGTCTAAAGTGGTTTTAAAATATATATCAAGGATGATCTAGCACATACCTTAGTCATCTTGGACTTGCAAGCAGCCTCTTCTGCTTCTCGGATTTTTCTTGTCTTCAAGAATTTGTCTGTTCATAATTTCAATTGAAAAAATTACAAGTATCCAACAGAACCACTCTAATGCACGGAAATGCATGGTCATGCATATACATCCACATGTGTGTCCTATTCACTCTCTTTATTTCCTAATTTCTCTACAACATGAGATAAGAAAACAATGTATGTATATAGCCACTAGCACAGTGCCCATCCACCACATCCCACTCTTTTTCAGTGGAAAGGGTAACCGCCAATGCACATACAATTATCACCACTACATATTACCTTCCTTTCTGGTAGCCATAATTCGATAATAATCCTCCGCGGTGAACTCGTAGAAATCATCTGGTTCCTCTGCCAACCAAAGTGAATCATAAGTTTTAAGAAGGCACTCCAAGACGACCCAAACTATTAAATTACTTGATAGGTAATGATGAATGGTAGTGGCATAAAAATTTTAAGCGATCATACCACTACCGGACGCATCAGTGGGTGTTGAAGAAGCAGTGGAGGTTTCAAAAACACGGATTTCTCGTCCAAATTTTTGTTTTGCAGCTTCAAGCTTCGCCTGAAATCACTAAATAAAAGTTAACATAAACTCAGAGCACCAGCAAAAGTCAGTTACAGTGAGCCAACATACAAGAACGCTATGAGGATTCATCCATTCCAAAGGTGCATACTTGAGACATAACAACCCAAAAGGGAAATAACAGTTTGCATTAGCGCCATTTTGAATAGATGAGGATTCATCCATTCCAAAGGTGCATACTTGTGCCGTTTGCCAAGGACATATTTGCAATGTGTTAAAAGCAACATCATAAAGTTGGTTGTTGCAGACCCTTTCTTATGGTTTCACTCCTCCATAAAACTGATCAAACATATAAAAAGAAAATACATTTCCATTGATGAGAAACAATAGACAAACAAAACATTGTTGCATCAAACCAACACTGTAACAACGGTGCAATTTCATGACTTAAATTCTGCAGTGCTAATTTCAAAATTAACTTGTTTAGCAACTAATATTTAACCCAAAAAAAGTATGGATTGTATCCTAAAGTATCATAAGGGCCAGACAGATGGTTCATTCCCAAATAGTTAACCCATCAATATTCAGGGTTAGATGGCCCCGTTCAAAAATCTAGTTTGTTCCCCACGTGACCTAGTACAAGTTTACAACCACAAACTGTTACTTTAAGATGAGGTACAACTAATCCTACAGCAACCAATATAATTATGATACATGATCCTATAACCTTGAGTCAGTAAAACATGCAAGTCTTGGTGGAAAAAGCCCATTGATAAGCGGCCCTATCAAGAATGGAAATTTTGATCCTGTAGTGGCTCGTGTCAATATCCTACAAAATGCTGGGATTGAACCCGGGGACTGCCGAGTGCCAAGAGCCGTCTCCAAACTTGTGTAATATTAGAGCGATTTCAATTATCTAAATGTAAGATTAAGTAGACGTCCAAACTGTCGTGTCTGGACTAGTCCTATGATTTAATATTATTTATGCAACTTGAATTTTTTTCCCCCCTTCATTGGTTAGTGGGGTTGTTTCAATTAAACAAAATATAAAAACGGAACTCAATGAACAAAATAATTAAATCATAATTCTATCAGCGAACCACCAAAACCCCCAAAATTCTCTAAAACATCAAACTTTACTCAATTTTATCTCAACACAAAAGTAGGAAGCAAATCAACTTCGTTCAGCAATAAAGCGCAACCATTAAGGCCATTACTCCAAGAAGCAAGAGGTAATGATCAACTACAACCTAACAACACTGGCAAACTGCGTTCAAGAAACATCAGGGAACCGCAAAATTAGCGTTTATCAGAAACCCAATTCGCCAAAAATGATAAATAATAAATAAATAAAGGATGTCTAAAAAGTAATTCGTGGAACAATAAGAAGATCAAGAAATGAAGAGGGAAAAAAAAAAACCTTAGCGGATTCTGAATCCATTGGATCAATCGAGGTTAACCTCCTCCTCTTCGATGTCAACGGAATATCAATTCTCATGAGCAATAAATAAAGCAAATCAGGTCTCGCACAAGCAGTCACTCTTTCTCAGTATCTCTCCTCATCTGGTTTTTGAGTGAAGAGAGACAAAAGTATAGAAATGGTTATATATATATTTTTTTGTTTGCAAGTACGGAGAAAAAAGAATAATAATTTTTTTTATGAGTTGAGAATAAAATAAAGAAAAATAAAGGGTGGAAAGTTATTTTATCATTAATTTTTTTTAGAAATTAATTTTTTAAAAAATTTGGTGTATAATCAGTTTATTTAATTTTATAATATATTTGTAATTGATTTTTTTATTCTTTATTTTATGAATAAATATATTATTTCAAAAATTTTATTAATTTATTTTTCTCTTCACTTCATTCTTCATTTTAAAAGAAGATAAAAATTTTAAAATTTTAATAATTACTTTTCTTTTTATTTCTTTCTATTTATTTTCTTTTCCCTCTTAAAAAAAAAAAAAACTTACAAACAAACCATTAACTCCAAAATATTTTCTTATCTCTTTTGTTCTATCCATTTCACTTCTTGCAAACCACCTGTTATTCTCTCGTAGCTTTCTATATAATTCCGTGCTTGCGGTGCTTCCACCGCCAGACAGCCGCTTTTGCTTCCGATTTATGCTTAAGATTTCGTTTGAAATGATATAAAGTTAAATAAACTAAAATAAATTGTAAATTTATAATTTATGTATTTAAATATAAATTAAATAACTTTAAAAAATTGTTTATATTATTTGAATCTGAGATTTGGTTCAAATAATTAGATTTATTTTGTTTTTCTAAGTTGGGTTTGGCCTAGAAATTGTGTTTGAACTACATAATTTAGTCAACAGCCCAACCCCCTCTTTTTTCTTACCCTTTCTTATTTTTCTTTTTCTTTCTTTATTTTCTTGTTATCTTCTCCATTTCCGGCACAAATAGAGATATAGAAGATAACGTAAAAAGAGAAAGTAAAGACCTGAGAGTGAGCCCAAGTGGATCTGGAGCTTTTTGATGCGGTAATTGTCATAATGGTAACCATTTTCACTTATTTGGCTCGATGTAAGAGTTTCAAGACATTAAAATTTAAAGGACTTTGAAGATTTTTCTCTATTTATTCCCTTTTATTTGAATTCGAGGTAAATATGACTTAAATATATATTTACCCATGTGGGTAGCGTGATTTTGAGATATCACATGTTTTATTTGACTAATAATTTGAAAATATGTGTTGACATATGTATAGTTGTGCACATATATGCACATGCATGAGGAATGTGTTACATCTTTGAGTAGTTGAGTTGATTATTGGTTTATAAGTATGTTATTAAGGTTATTACATGTTTATATATGTTGAATTGATGATTTAAGGACTTGGATTGGTGAATTGGGGTTTTGGGGTCCGAGTTCTAGAGGGGCATGAACTCATAAACTGATTATGAATTGTTTATGTTCAAACGGGCATTTGCACTTCTGGGACAGAGTCCTATTTGGACAGTCGTCCAAACACCTGTGATAGGGAGGTCTCCATTTGAATTTCAAACAAGTGTTTAAACAACTGATATACTAGGCGGTCTATTTTGACAGCCGTCTAAATGTCTATGTTTAGATGATCCGTTTGAATGGGCGCCTGAATGTTTGGGCTAGGCAATCTTTGAAAAGTTATTTTAAGTTGATTTTAACTCTTTTATCAAATTCTTGCCCAGATTGATATTTATGATATGAGTTTTACCTCAAATCACCAAATTCCATGAAATTTGTTGAGAATGTATAAACAATGGATGTTTGAGCAAATCATGCATTTATATATGCTGAGAATTATGATTTATTGATAATCATATGTGATTGAGTATCTCATGTGTATAGGAAGAAAGTTGTATCATATGAACTATGTTATGATTATTGAGTTGGTCAATCATGTTATGTGATTATTGTTGACGTATTGAGATAAGGTTAAATGTATGGACATAATTTATTATTTTGAGAAAACGGTAAAATGGGATTTTATAAAAATATCGAATTATTCATAGTCAATATATATAATTAGAAATTAGTTATTTGAATTAAGACATTAATCTTGAGTCGTCACCAGTGATATATTGAGATAAACGTTTATTATAAGTATAAACGGTGTGATTGGTGACCGTTGCATACTTTATTAACTATCATTTGTCCTACAATAAGGTTAGGGGTAACCGATAAATTGAAATCAGAGAATGCGTTTAACCATTGTATTGTACTTACATTGAGGATATTAGATTTTTGTTGAAATTGCTATGAATTATTAAATGTATTTAAGTTATATACACTCGCGTGTGCATACACAGTCCTACCTATTAAACAGTGGTGCTCAGCCCCTTCTATATTACAAATGACCACTTTAGAGTTGGGAGCAATCATCCGAAGTTAAGTTAGACTAAAAGTTGACCTAGGCTTTTACTATTATCTACGATATAATATTGGATAATTATATTTTTATCTGTGTAACTCGAAATATAAGTCCTATACTTGATTATCATGTTATGAGATTTATAATAATATTATGATTTATGTGGTGGTTATTTAGGCATTTGAATCTTGTCATTGGGGTATGACATTTAATTAATTATGACGTTGTTTAATATTATTTTCATGGGAGAATCAATGACATGTATAAATGCTCTGATTAATTGCACGTTAATTTGACTCTAACATTGGTTTAGGTTCTTATTCGTTTTAAATTAATTCTCAAGTTCTCATACCGTCTGTTTTGAGCTATGAGGTTAGATGTGATATATATTTTATTTTAAATTTATATGTATACATAACATGTAAATAGATATTTTAGTTTTTGATGTGTGAAGTTGTTTTTTTTTATTATTAAAGTGGAAAAAATTTTTTTTTTGGTTGAATGAAATGGGATATAATGAAAAAAGGTGAGGAAAAAGGGGAAAGAAAAGTGATATTTCCTTATTTGGTTTGAAGGAAAAAATGAAGGGGAAGGAAATAAGAAGAAAAAAGTGAAGAAAATTCTCTCTCAAAAATAACTTTTCTTTATTTTTATCTCAAAAATAGATTATAAAAAATGAGTGCCACTAATTTTTTAAGTTACTTTTTGTGTAAAATTTAAATTGATGCATACATTCATATATACATAGTTTTTAATTTTTTTTTCCTTAACCAAAAAAACATATTTTAAATTTTTTTCTCTCTTATCCAAAAAAACATTGAGGAAGTAAATTTTTTCATCATAAGAAAAAAAATTGTCACAACAAATTTTCTTGTTTTTAATTTTCTCATCCTTTTTACAAAGGCATCATTTGGTTTATTAAAAATCAATAAAAATCTCCAAAACTCTTTAATATAATTTGACCATTTCATACTTTGTAATATATCTATAAATTTTTATATATATCTACATATTCTAACAAATTTTTATAAATCATATTACTTTTTTTTACAAACTCCAATAACTTTTTCACAAATCCCAACAAATTTTCAATAAATTTCAACAAATTGACATAAATCAATTGGAACGGACCAAAAAAAATCGTTTTCATAATTTATCTCTCTAACTTTCTCACGCAGAAGTCAAAAATTCAACAACTTTCAAAAAAATTCTGACATAAATATGTGGGAACAGATCTAAAAAATCGTTCTCACAGTTTTTCTTTTCACCTTTTTACTGTAAAAGTTCAAAAGTTACACTCTTCATCTCAAAAAAATGTAATTTGGGTTAAAATACTAAACACCAAAAAATTATCCCAAAATACACTTTTTCTTGTTCTTTACCACTCTAAACGCTACCTAAACATAACACGAGATAAAATATGGAAGTTAAGAAAACAAAAATAGAGTTTATCTAATATTTAATAATTTTTTATAAAATAAATAGAATTTGTTTTGCCCATTGGACAAGCCCTGGCATTTGAAATACCTTATATAGCTGGCCTTGGGAATTGCGGACAAACTTGGTATTTACCAACTTTTCACAATTTTATTCAATTAAATTTTATCATATATTGCTTTTAGTTCAAGTTTTTATAATTTTTTTAGTACTTTTTTTTTTTTATTATTCAAACAACACCTAGAGTGGCGTGAGGCTTCTTTTGATCACGTCCAGTAGTGAGCTTCTTTTGAGCCCTAAAATTGTGTCCGATAAATGGGCCAAACCGAAACTGACAGCCGCGATTCGGATCATAGTCCACGGAGTGAGTTGGATTGGTCTGTTAAGGGTTAGTTTGGTTATGAAAAATTTAATTTTACTTTTTTGTAATTTGTTTGGTTTTATATGATTTTTTTAATCAAAATTTAGTTTTTTTTTTAGAAGGGGTAACATTTAAGCGTATTTATTGCATTTGTAAAAAAAAAATTATAAATTCACGTTCGTTTGGATAAAAATTATTATTTTGAGTAAAAAAAATAAAAATGTTTACTTTTTTTTTTTTATATTTTATAACTTTTATCTAAATAGACATAATTTTCTTTTTCTTATTAATGCTATTAACACACCTGAAAGTTATAGGTTCTAAAAATAAAATAAAATTTTTGTTTAAAAAAAGAACCATATAAATCGGAAAAAAATAAAGAAAAAGCAAAATGCCTTTTTATAAGCAAATGAAGCCTAAATTTATTTTTATTTTTTTGATTCGCGGGTTAATCAAAGCAAACTAAGGGTACGTTTGGTTGGCCAAAATTTGACCAAAAAGTATAATAAAAATAAAAAAATGTGATATAAAGGTGATAGATGTTAAATTTTAATTGGAAGAAAGTACAAAAAGTAGTTAAAAATTGGTAAATTTTAATAAAATTTTGTAGGCCAAACAGGACCTAGTAGGTCAAACGGTTATCATATTTGGATAATCCAATAATTTTTTTATTTAAATTATATTTTGTTTTTAAATATCCTATATTAATTTTTTAGATGAGCAAGGTTTAGCAGAGTCTGCAATTATTAAGAAAAGTAACCAGTTGTATTAATAATAATTAAAATTTTAAAAATAAGTGATTTTTTTATTTTGTAAAAAAATATAAATTTGTGACAAAAAAAAAAAAACAAGGTACGACCTCGTCATTTTCGTTTTATATAGATTAAGGCCACGTGTTGTAAAAACAAATTACAAAATTTTAAAAATTTTTTATTTTCCCTGTATTTGGCAATACCATTAAAACCATAGTAAAAATTCCTCTAACTTTTAACAAATAATCAAAAGTTACTAAAAATTTATAAAAATTATTAAAAATTTTTCACACTTTTTACCAAATAACAAAAATTACTGAAAATTTTAAATTTTTACTAAACATACAAAAATTTCAATTACTAAAAGGGTGAGTTTGGTTTGCAAACAAACTTAAAAAGTTTCTATAAATCTCTATTAACTTTATATCACATCAACTTTTTTCTTTCACTGCACGTATTACAAACTCTCAATTTATCTTACTCCAAACTCATCCAAAGTTACTTAAAAATTACGTTATGTTTTTTTTTTTGCACAATCAAATCGATACTAACTTAGGTAGTGTTTGGATAGTAAAAAAATTCAACAAAATTACAAAAAATTGATATAAAAGTGATATATGATAAAATTTGATTAAAAAAATTAAGAAATAATAAAAATTAGTGAGATTTGGTAAACCAAACACCCCTTTATTAACTAAGATCATACAGCATTAGAGTTAGCAATTAGTTTATTTTCGCGAAAGAATAAAGAAATTGAAAGGACAATAAGCCATGCTCATGTAAATATAAAAAATACAAAAAAAAAAAAAAAAATTGTCATGGCGTCATGGGCATATAATAAATTAACAACCCACAAGTAGATATCATTATGTCGGAAAATATTTGATCAATAATAATTTTTTATTTTATTTTTTTAAGATAAGTGATCATTACCGTGATGATGAGAAAAAGGGAGATGTGCATAAACGTCAGGATTATTTAGAACTCAAGTTAAGCAAATTTAATTTGTAATTATTTAGTCACCAACACTTCGAGTTTAAGCATTACCATATATGTTCTAGACACCAACACATGTTGCTTTTGCCCTTCCAATTATCAATCGCCTGGTATACTTTAGTTACTAAAAAAGGTAAATTGTTTGTAGATTAGTTTGAAATGACAAAAATTTAGTAAAATATAATAAAAGTTATAGTCCGTAATTTGTATAATAAAGTAAAAAGTTAATTTTTTCATTTTTAGATTTTTAGAATTTTTGATAAAATTCAGCGCTTCAAACATACTAGAGGGGCATACACTGTATGTGTATTTTTAATTAATTTGTTTTATTTTGAAAAATTAAAATAATTTATTCAATAAATAAATAATAAATAATTATTAGTTAAATATATTTAAGTAGGTATAAATAATTAAGGGGTATTTAAATAAAACAAAAAAGTATTATAAGAGTAATAAGTGGTTAAAGGACATTTTAGAAAAATAAAAAATGTAAAAATAAAAAATTACTTAGACATCAATTTTAAACGGGGAGTAGTTCTTGGTGGTAAAAGGGTTATTAACAAAATAAATAAATAAATAAAAGTTTCATAAAAAATTTGAGTTCGTGAAATTTTGAGTTTCATCACTACCCTTTTTTTTTGTATATTTTAAAATAGTAAGTATATGAATATAGATATAGATATAGATATCACTACCCTTTTTGTATTTTTTATAATAATAAGTATATAAATATAGATATAGATATAGATATATAACTTAATAATTAATGAAAAATTAATAAAAAAAATAGTGGCAGTCAAACGGACCATAATTAGCTTAACACCATCTTTCTCTCCTCCCCTTGGTTAACACGCACTTAGGAAATTAATTAACAATTCTACCACTGGTCTAATAATTGAAAGGGTGGGCTTATTTATATTTTATAAATAATCTACTCTGTTATATTTTATTTTTTATTAAGTAAAATTATAAAATTATCTTCTTTATTAATTATTTTTATGTTATGTTTGAATTAACATAATTATAATTTAGAAAGAAAACATTTACAAATTTCAACAAACACTATTAGACCAACGAGAGAATAAAAAAAAATAAATTTAAAGATTAAAGTAAGTTAGTAAGATATTATTTAAAAATAATGCAATGAAATAAATTCTTATAATATAGTAATATATTTTAAAAATAATATAATAAAATAAAACATAAGTGTGATAAATAATTTATGAAAGATTTGTAAAAGTAAAAAAATAAATATCGATATGAAGAAAAAATTACAAAAATTTGTAAATAAATTAAAAAGAAATAAATTATTTTCTTATTTGATTAAGTTATACAGTAAATTAAAATTTATGAAAATAAAATTTATTTTAGTATTTTAATTTTTTCTAAAGGCTTACAAATATAAAATAAGACTACTTGTAAATTTAAATTTGTAATTGTCTTTATCCTTATTAATTTTTTTCATGAATTCTAAATTTAAAATAAAATTTTTTATTTTTTTCTCATCATTCATGTACAGAAAAAATAAAATTATCAAAAATTTTTTAATTAAGAAAATTACTTAATATCTAATTAGGAAAATTAATTAAATTTTAAATATATAGACATCAAATAAACCATAAGCATTTTCCTTTTGAAAGTTTAATTTGCATTTTTTAAATAACAAATAGGTTTTTTTTTTAAATTATAGAATTAGAAATTTTATTATAGTAAGATAATTTGTATGTATAAGTGAATTTTTTTGAAAATTTATATTGTATTTATTCATTCACTTATTAAAATATTTAAGAAAAAAATGAGCAAGTTACATTTTATATGTATTTATTAAATATATTATAAAATAAATATATTTAATTATGATACTATGAATGTTTCAAATTAAATTTTGTATAAAGGTTTTTATGATCTTACAAATATGAAAAACATATATGAAAAGAAAAATGGGTAATTGGGTAATTTTAACTAATAAAAAATAAATAAGATAGATTATTTGTAGAGTGCAAATAAGTTTATACTAATTTAAAATAATATAATATGTAGTGACATACGATTAACTAAATATATCTCATTTATGAAAAATTATTATAGGTGTTTGGGGTTTTGAAAAGTTAAAAAAGTAAAAAATTAGTATTAAAGTAATATAAAAGTTAACGTGATAAAATTTAATTAAAAGAAGATAAAAAATTTTTAAATTTTCTTAGGGTTTTTTGAAAAATGTTTGGAGTTCGAGAGAGAGCCACCCCTAACAACTCTGCGTTGGACGGCACACAGTGCGCCAAGAGTTCACCGGTGCACGCTAGAGGCGACCCCTCCCCGATATTTCAAATTCTCCTGTAGTCTCAAAACGTGTCTCCTTTTGTCTTTCGGGCCCCACCAAGCAAACAATTCAAAAAGAGGCCCCTTACTTATCTATAAAATTTCAAATCCCACCCAGACGTTTTCCCAATTCGTGCCTCTTCAGCAAATAATTTATATTTCAGGGACCTGCATTTGAAAAATGCAACGAAACATTTTGAGCAATTAAAAAACTTAAAAAAACCAACCAGAAGCAGAGAGAGATGAGAGGGGAAGCATTGTAGATGTAGAAAGAGAGAGCGAAAGAGAGGGAGGGAGTTACGAGGGTGATGACGATGGACAGAGAGAAGGAGCGAGAAATTGAGCTAGAGAGTGCAATGTATACTAACTGTTTGCTGTTAGGGCTCGATCCGTCGATCATCGGCATCGGAGCCAACAGTGGCAGCCCTCGTGTTGGCCTCTTCCGACACTCCAACCCTAAATTGGGCGAACAACTTCTCTACTTCATATTGTCTTCTCTAAGAGGCCCTGTTCAATCCGCAAAAGTACTTCTCTCTATATTCGTTATATTAAAACTTAGTGGCTTCAATTTGATTTGATTTCATCTCGATCTGTTCTGTTAATTTTTCTGACACTGAGATCTTCCAGGACTTCGATAAAGTTTGGCCAATTTTTGATTCTGCACAGTCCCGTGACTTTCGGAAGGTAATTTTTTCTTTTTTAATTTCATTTTCGTCCAACCAGGGATGCTCTATGCAGATGTTGAGCATTCTTGATCACTATCGATTTGGGGTTTTTTCCCCTCCCTGTTTACTAGGTTGTGCAAAGTATAATTAGCGAGCTTGAATCTCAAGGGGCACTACCTAGGAGCAATTCGAGGGTTTCGTCTCTTGCTACGTGTTGTGGGCCAAGGTGGGTTGCCGAAAATGCTTTTTGTTCTGCTATTTTTCGCTTCAATCAATGTGAGCTATCGTTGTACCCTTTGAGCTGTTACTCTTATGATCCTTCTAGATGCATTTTATTTTATTTATCTATTAATTGCACAGTAACTATGAAATTACTGTGATGATGGCTTGATCAATTTTGGAATTGTGGTATATAGTCTTTGTGTTGGCAAGAGGACATATGTAGAATATATTAGGAACCTCGGGAAAATGCAACCTGAAATTGGGGTTTATGGCGGGGTGACGTTTTGGGGAAACTGGTAGGTTTATGATTTAACAAGATAGGAGAAACATTCTGGCCTTTATGGGGTCTGAACTGTTGGAATGGCTTGTCTCTAATGAGTGAGGTTTCTGAATTTTCAGATTTGTGTCAGCCAGAAGTTCTGGATAGCAACTAGTTTATGGTTTTGGATGGAACTAGAAGGCGAAAAGTTGGAAGGAGGGGGGGGGGGACACGGCACATGTGGGATGTAAGCAGTTAATCATGAATGCTAACAGCTGCTAACTTGGCTGTTATTTTTACGGTGGTAGAGGAAGAATTGTGTGGATATTCACTAAGAGTTCCGAAAGATACCCTTGGGGTTAGGTTGCAACAAAAATAATATTTGTTTTTGTTAAAAAAAATTACATGGATATTCACTCGTAGAAGGAAAAAAAAAAACACAAGCTCAAGCTTCTGCTAGCCCCAAAGTCCCAAGTGTAGGAAAGTTTGGCCTTCATTTGCTAAAGATTATTGTAAATTCTGAATAGACTTTATGAAACCCTCATAATTTGTTTCATTATATGCTTGATTGATTGTTACCATGGTCAATGTCTGAAAAAGTTTGGAATTACCAAAGACATAAAGGTGATTAACAACCAAAGGTGAGCATGAGATTGATGAATCGTGGACTCGTAGTTCCTATTAAGTATTACAAAGGTGACATGCAGCATAGGCAAGAAAATTGGCTTCAAATTTGCATCAATGGTTATCTAATTAAATAATATTTCATATTGTTTATGGGTAATAAGAAAATAGAAAGCTATTGGGATTGAAGAGTTTCCTTTCATTAATCTTATGAGAGTATTATGGAAAGATCTTTTTCTTCTGTATTGAAAGAACAACTTTTTTCCTATAGGTAAATACTATTTAGGGATAATTACATTTTACCTCCTAGTGTTTAAGGCCATTTTTACTTTCCCACTGTATATTTTAAAATGCAACATTTAACTCTTTTCGATTGAATTACAAATGTTAACTTTTTCTTCTAAATTAACTATATGTGATTTCGTAAGAGTGACTAGAAGATTTTTGTTTTAAAATTAAAAATTTTAATCAATTTACAAAAAATTGATTCATATATATTTTTTTAATTTTCTCTCCTTATTTTTCTTCTCATATCACTTGTGAAGGTTAATTTATCATTAAAATATATTTTTAAGTGGTTCTTGTAAAAGGTTATTTATTTATTTATTTTTGGTTAAATCCGTGAAAAAGTGCACTATAGTTGTAAAACGCGAGGTGTCTGTTTAGTGGCGAGAATTAACATTGGCGTATCGTGTCTATTCATGTTTGTACTCAAATATATCAAAATTTAATAATCATCTTAATAATTGATTTATTTCAAAACTGGGTCAAATATTGTCAATTTCAGGTCAACACATTCGAGTCATGTTGTATTTGTGTTTTCTTTTAGTAATTTCATGTTCTTCTCATGTTTAAGTGTCATGTCTGATAATGCTAGCCCTATGTCTATTGCATTTGGAAATGTAGGAAGGTAAAGTGTAAATGGAATTAAGAAGGATTAAAATGTAATTACCCGATTCTTTATTAGGGGAATGGGGTTGTGGATGACTCAAACCCACGATCTTTTGGTTTGGGTGGGGTTGCCTTTTCCCTTTGAGCTAGCCTTACTCGTTTTCTATATTGAAAGAAGGATTCATGAAGATGAGCTAATTTTTTTTGTAGCCACTTGCTATTTAAGCCCCACAAGTTTTAGGTTAGGAAGGAGGAAATTTTGCATCAAGTTATGCTTCTATATTACAACTGTATTTTCTTACACAAGTTTTTATTGAAAGGCTTGTGAAACATAACTGCAATTATGTTGCGAATGTCTTTGAATGCAGATTTGTTGAACTCTTGTGGCAACTTTCTTTGCATGCTTTGCGGGAGGTTCATAGACGAACATTTGCAGCTGATGTAGCTTCTAACCCGTTGCCTGCTTCATTGACAGATGTTGCTTTCTCGCATGCAGCTACCCTACTTCCTGTAACCAAGGTATTCTGGTTATTAAATCTACTTACTTTCAATAAACAAATTAAGGATTTTATAATTTGTATTTCATCAGATAACTGGTCTGATATGGGCTTGTGATTTCAGTGTTTGATATCTATTATATCACCCTGTCCAATACCTAGCATTTAGAACACAGTGTAAAAGCAAGATGATCCTGTATAATATGTGCTTGTTTGACACAATCAAGAAAATTTAGATATACGTGATTGGTTGTATCGGTATGTAAATTCTTTAAGTTGCACCATCTTTAATTTATATGCCATAGTGAGATGATTGAAGGTCAATATATTGTGGTTCTTCTCATTTCTATTATGTACACCAATAGTGTTTTACTTCTAGAAACATTTGCTGTTTGCATGGATGTTGTATTGGTCTACTAAGCAAGTACATGCTGTTAATGCGTTGGGATTAGTTTAATCTTTCTTGTGCTGCTGGACAAAAAAATTAAGTAATTCAAATTCAAGAATTGATGTTGGTGACTTGGTAACCCTTAATAGGAGTGCATTGATTCATGTACAACAGTTTATGCTTCCTTCAAAGTTTGCATGTCACTTTAAAGTTTGCATGTCACTTTACCATTAAGCATTGTGGGAGTAAATTAGTAAATTCGATACCATCTTGCATTACATACCCATGCAAGGTTGTTAAAATTGAGATTTTACTTAAAATCATTGTAGGATCCAAAAAATTGAATTGTAAAATTGTAATATTTGACTTACAGTCTATCACATGAAAACACAGTCTATGATACTGCAGCTTCTTCATTTAGAGTTTCCAATTTGATATAATCATGTCGTCAAAGTGGAAAGAAGCTTGCCTTATGGCTAGAAATGTTGAAAGGAAAATTCAAAAGCATAGCTTTGCATCACTTATCAGAAGAATGGGTTTCCATCTTGCTGTCAATGAATACTAAAAAATGGTTTAACAGGTAGAGAAATGCTAGCATCACATCTCAACAGTTCATCTTTAAGGGGACTCACGCGGGCTTCATGGAGATAAATAGTTGAAATAAGTCAATCTCACAATTGACGACTAACCAAATCAATCCTCTAACAAATATGGTATGCATACAAGAGATATTTGCAATGATGATATATTTCTGGGGAAAATTTTCTCTTTTAGACATTATTAGAAATACCTTTAAAGTATTTGTTGTGACTTATACAAGTGACATGAAAATACTAACTTCATTTTAGCTTAATTTTGTAGAATTAGAAATGTATTTGTAACATTTTATTATAGGTCTTTTGGCTTTCATACTAGCTACTATGTTTATTTTGTGGTAGTTAATTTGGTGGAACAATATAGATGATCCTCAACCAGTATAGCGTAGGGAAGAATAATGTTACACAATCATAATCTACAAGAAAAAATAACCTGAATGAGGTGAAACACTAGTTGAAAACAAAAAACCTATAGAAGTCTATTTTGTTTGCCAAAAGTACAATAAAAATCCTCAATTTTTAAAAATTGGTAAAATTGTCTATAATTTTACCTAACCCCATTAAGATTTTTGATGTGATTCAATAAGTTTTCTCAATTTAATTATTGTAAAATCGAGATTTTAACAAACTTGAGCACATGGACAGATATCCATTTCTTCCTTTTGGCATTGTTGAAAAATGACTTGATTTGCAGTACTGTTTACTTGAGCCTCTAATGACATCAGGCTAGAATAGCACTTGAACGGAGGAGGTTTCTGAAAAATGCTGAGACGGCAGTTCAAAGACAGGCTATGTGGTCAAATTTGGCTCATGAAATGACGGCAGAGTTTCGTGGTCTTTGTGCTGAAGAGGTGAAGGGAAACTCATTTACATCATTTTTTTAGATAAGCTATTTACATCATTTTTGGGGTTTATGGTTTACTAGATGTCTTTATCTTTTGATCGGGCTTTAATTTTTCTTACACTTGCTTTCCTATTTCGTGAACTTAGGCTTATTTGCAGCAAGAACTGGAAAAACTTCATGACTTGAGGAACAAAGTAAAGTTGGAAGGGGAACCGTGGGATGAACTTGTATCTAGCTCAAGTCAGAATTCCCATTTAGTTCAAAGAGCCAGCCGTTTATGGGATTCTTTGTTAGCTCGAAAGGGTAAGTGAAAACAACTTATAGGATACTCTATGTTGCCTCTAATGCTTTTGAAGTGTGCAGCTTGGTACACATTTTTCTTGGGGGACAGTGTCCTTTTTTAACTTTAAAGTGTACTAAAAAACATCTTATAGGATTCTCAGCATTGCCTATAACGCTTTCTAAGGTGGGGGTACTTGTTAATTTATGAGATACTTCCTAGTTCCTATGTTTAGTTGGTAATGATGCTTTAGGCTATAGTTAGGATTAAAGCTTTCTTGATTGTTGTAGTAGGAGTATTTCAGGGATTGGTGACATTTCCAGCTCATCCTATATGATAAGGAAAGGCCAACTGCTTCAGTCTTTGCCTCTCTCCTTGTCTGCCTCACCATCTGTTTGCCTGTCTATATATTAGTGTTAAACATGGATAATTCATTGACATGCTGCAAAGCCTGCATTGACTAATAAAGTTGTAAACTTTTGTGCTTCTTAGTCAGTTGGAACTAATGTGTTCTTTGAATGGTTGCTCATGAGTAGAACTATCAGCATGATTCTTATTAGGCTCAGGGTGAATAGGAATTCCTGTAAAATGGAAATAAGCCTATAGATTGATGAAAATGAGCCTTCCTTTTTTATTACAAGGCACTGGTGATCTAGGGAAAAAAGAGTTTCTGATTACTGGCTTCTTCAGTCCTTACAGTTATTGTGGCTGCTGTTTTTTGTACATCTTTTTCAAGGACCAAAGTTACACTATGGAGTATTTATATTAGTACATATACACTGGATTGGATAGCTAGGGCTGCAAACAAAACAACCCGTTTATTGGGCTTAGCTAACCGGGTGGTTCAAGCTTGTTTAAATAAAAAAAGAAACGGAAAGCTCATGGTAACTTGAATAACATGATGTAGGATTTAGAGAGATGGAAAGTGCCAATGGAGGGAATATGAAAGAGATTGAAGATGCCATACGCAAGCCTGGAGAGAGAAATCATCATTGTAGAATGTAGATAGAGAAATAGCTAGTGTGATGTTTATGTGTGTTTGCTTCAGTCCTTAAATCTTCTCATGCTGTGATGATGAATCAGCATCACAAAAATGTTCCTTCGGTATTGATGCTAAGTGTTTTATTTCTGCATTATTGCATTTATTGATTTTGATATTTACCCATACTACGTGCAGGCCAACATGAAGTTCTTGCCTCGGGCCCTATCGAGGACCTGATAGCTCATCGGGAGCACAGGTAATTTCCCGTCTTATACCATCTGGGGTTTCTGCAGGTGGGATTATCCATACAATCATGTTTATGTGTAATGTTCCCAATTCAGGTACCGAATCTCTGGATCATCTTTGCTGGCAGCTATGGATCAAAGTTCTCAGGTGCCTTATACAGATGCATTGTCTGTCCAGCCTGGTAATCTGTCAGATGACAAAGAACATACGGATGGATCATATGTCAATGTAAATAGAGAAAGACCAAACAATGGTTTAACTTCTTCTATTCAAAATGATGAAAAATTTTCTCGAGTGGATGACAGAAGTGGAAGAGTCCACCCTACTGTTGATATAGCAGAGATTCTTCGGCGCTGGACACACGCCTTGCAGCGTATTCATAAGCAGTCACTTCAGCTGGTATGCTATTCTCACCGGGGAGCTAAATGCTGTCTGGCAATCCTGAAAATCATTTGATTTATTTTGTGCAGCAAGCTTGTTCTGTCATGTGGCTTAAAAGCAAATGTATATTCGATCCATAAAATGTTTACAGCTCAAACTCTGGTATAATAGTGAACACCAGAGCTATTAAAATTTTAAATAGAAATTTTTTTCTTAAAGTGATTACTTGTCTGTGTTGTGAGGATAAGTTAATTGGTTTGAGTAGACGCAATGTCATGATGGGGTGAGAGATTTATGGATACAGAAATTGTGATATCCTACCTGATTATTTTGTATGAAAATGGATATGGCTTACCAATATTATGCTGTTTTTGTTTAATTTTTGATAATAGTCTGCCTAACTTTTCATGCATGGATGGGTTTTTAATTTTTCATGCGTCTTCAAGCTTAATTGGTAGAAGAAAATTTTACTTGTGAACTTCAATGTTAAAGGAAACATCATCTACTAGGATTTTGTTTTACTTAGTAGTTTTCTTGTTGAAAAGGTCTTGTGTATGATTTGCAAATGTTTTTATTAACCTAATACCATAGCTGTCTATTAACCAAATCACGTTGTGCTAATTAAAAATTTAATCTGGCTATATACCATACTTCACATTCTGGCTTGTAATTATGCAATTAATTATGCTTAGTTTCAGGCTTCCATTGCTTTCCATTTATTTTTTCTTCATCTATTTTACAGATCTTTAGGGGAATGCATTCTTCTGTCATCATTTCTGAGGCCCTAACATTTGCAGTGCGTGTGTTGTAGGCAAAAGCCAATGATGGCAAGGGTCCTGAGCTTCTACGAAGTGCACATGATGGTGGCACTAGTGGCCATGCTGAATCATTGGCAACTACTCTTGCTGAGCACCGACAACACCTAGCTAGCATACAGGTAAATAAATTCAGTTATTGATTTTGCGCATTGAATTTCAAGTTGGCTGGTAGTATTTCTTCTAGTTCAATGCCCTACTTTGCACAGTAACTTGGAGTGGTTTCAATTTTCCAATTGCTTCTTGATATTGGGGAAAAGAAAAAACTTTTAATACTCTGGGTATTTGCCCTCATGCTACATCCACGGGAAAAAATGTTTTGGGCTGATGATTCTTAGTTCTCCCATGTTCTACTAATGTTATTTATTTATTTATTTATTTTGGTCAAACACCACTAAGGAGTGCCTGTGCAAGGCGCCAGTCAACTTTTAGAGGTGAAAAGAGAAATTTGTCTAGGGTGTGTTTGGAGTGAGGATTTGGTAAGAGAAAAGAAAAAGAAAAAGAAGAAGGAAACATAAAATTCCAAATACGTGTCCATATCTAAATGGATTGAAAAATATAATTAAACAAAATGCCTTCATCTATGTATCGGTGTTTAAATTTAATTAATTTTAATATCCTAAAACTCCATGCCTTTTCCTTTATTTTCTATCACAACCCAAACAAAAGAAGGAATTTTGAATCCCTGCTCCTTTATTTTTCATTTGACTAATCATTGATCTAAACACGACCGAAGTGAATACAAGTTTAGACTTTTAAAATATTGAAATTGTTTTCTCGAAAGAGAAATAGAGAGACACGAGTGATTGGGAGAAGAAAATTGGATAAACATAGAAAAGATGATAAAAGATAGAAACAATTAAAAAAAAAAAAAGCAGTTGATTTTCTCAGCCAAAAAAAAAAAAAGAAAAAGAAAAGCCGATGGAAACAGGACGAGACAGAAATAAAATTTTAGAGAAATCGCATGAAATTCTGCCGGATCTAGCTAGTTACTTGACTTTGACTTTATGTTATTGATTTACTAAAGTGAGAGAAATAGATTGCTCTATGGAGGTTTTTGATAACATCATTTTATTCCTTTGCTGGTTGCTTTTACAGTTCTGAGTTCTACTTTCCAGAACCTGCAATGCTGGAGCATAGTGCACTTGGTTGCCCTTTTTAGTTTTATCTTTGAATGCCTTTGAAACACTTTTTAAGAAGTTCTGTCTTTATGTGGCATGCCTAATAAATACTACTCTTACTATATGGAAGATATTACTCACATAAAAGCTCGTGATGTGCAGGTGCTCATCAATCAACTGAAGGATGTTGCCCCAGCAATACAAAATTCAATAACAGAGCTTACAGAGGAAGTGAACAGTATTTCCTCCAATCTTCCCCCGGCTACCAAGCATCATGGCAGATCAAGCTCACCTATTCAAGCACAGAGCAGTGGGAGAACAATGGTGATTGTTTTGTGAATGATTTTTTTTTCATGAGAATTTTACCGCCCAGGTTTCTGTTTTTGCATCTATAGAACTTAATGATCCTTTTGAATTTACAGGAAAGTAGCAGTGATGAAATTGCTGATGTGACTTCGAGATTGTCAACAGTTCACCTTGAGAAAGTGTCATCCAGCCCCCCTACTTTAAAACTCCCTCCTTTGTTTAGTGTTACACCAAATTCTTCTGGGAAAGGTGGGAATGTGCAAAAGCGACACACAGCTCAAACTAATCAAGTAGAAAATAGGTCAGAAAGGAAGTCTATAGACCAGCCCCTGTCAAACAATCACATTGATAATCCCCCACAAGGTTTGCAGTTTTCTCTTTATTCTCTTGCTTTCCATAGGTTTGGTAAAGGCATTCAAGATTTTAGCCTGACTGACTCTTAAAATAATTTTTACTTAAAATGTCAATTCTCAATTTCATCTTTTACAGACAGTGGCTACTCATATATCCAGAACTTAAAGCGGTCTGTCAGAGAAGCTGCTCTGTCAATGCAATCTTGCAATTTGGATGCATCACAGGAAAATCAATCTGATGATAGCTCTGAGCACTTCTTTGTGCCACTTTCAGCAACTGAGTTTTCTCGTCTTGGCCCAGATAAAAAACTAGGTTCCGTAAAGAATAAACTGTTGTTTGCATCTAAAGACCATTCAGTTATGAATCACGCCCCTGATGGTCATGTTCAGGGAAATTACAAGGATCTACCACAAGCGCTATATGATTTGGACTCATTTCATGATCTTGATGGAGTAAATGGTTTTCTTTCTGCTGCGGGGTCAAACTGCACAGTTTCTGATTCACAACACTCATATTATGACATGGAGGAATCTCAGGATCATGTATTATCACCTCCTTTGCTAATGGACACGTCATTGTTGGGAGATTCTTATGAAGATTTACTGGGTATGTTGTGGTAACATTCTATCTGATTTTTTGGCATCCATTATGTGTTTATCACTGCTTATGTCTTTGAATGCTTTTGCGCTGCTGCTACATATATCATGCTTGGATATTCTTTAGTCCCCAGTTATTTGGAGTGTCGACACCAGTTGCCCTGCTATTATGCATATGCCCGGAAGTTTCAAAATAAGACATGTTTTAATCACAAAAATAGTGCTGTGCAGAGTCAACAATTAGGTGTGCCTTGCTTAGGAATTTTTAAATATTGTCAAAATCCGTAAGTTTGGAGGCTTTTCAATTATTTGGCATATCGTTTCCTCCACTTTTCCATGTCCAGTCCCTCTATTTGAAGAATCCAGTTGTGGTTGGTATTTTCAAACCCATTCCTCTCTTCCCAAGAAGGGGGGGAAAAAAAAAGGTAGTGCTAGAGAGCCCCCAGACAATCAAATGTGTATGATTAGAAGCTGTCAACTGCTTCATTGTAGATTGTAAAATCTTTTTCTTTTTCCGTTTCTGTTCTCAAAATTTGTTTTATTCTGTTGCAGCCCCATTATCAGAAACTGAAACCGCCTTAATGGAGCGCTAAATCAAACTGTGGCCAGCCCTATTCTGTATTGTCCAGGAGATGGTTCGGTTCCTGTTAACTTCGTGTTTCCATTTACCAGTGGAGACGCTCTTCTATCCAATTAAATGGTGCTTGTACGATCTCTGTTCACTCGTTGTTTTTGCCCTCTCCATAGACATATTCTGTATCCAATATGCAGGAGGGGACAGGACTATGAACATATTTGCAGCTTTGCTATACATGTTTGACAGATACCCCGGACCATGAAAAAACCGATTGAAGTGTTGCAGGCTGGAAACCGCTGCCCAATCAGATTATCAGCCTGTTAGGAAATTCTACTTGGTGTTTCAGTTGTTTGACAACCAATGGTTTTCCCTGGGTGGAAAAGTGCTAAATCTGGTGTTTGAAGTAGAAGGTCTTTTGCAAATCTTTGCTAATCCGATTGTTAGCCAGATGGTGAAAGTTTCTTTTTATCATTGAGCTATCCTGTATTGATTGTCTTTCAAGGTCTGAACTAATTTATAAGTATTGATTGATGTATTATTTTGGATACGGTAATATCTGCTGCTGTTACGAAAAAAGTGTGAGTATTCTCATTCTTGGTTGTTGCAATGTTCTACTCTGTAATTCTATTTTCCGATATGGCATCATTTTGTAATTCTTTGCTTCTCCCAGATTATTGACATTTTCCAACGAAATTTCCCCCCATTATTGAGTGTTTTGGTCATCTTTGTACAGCCATTAATTGTTCAGGAGATGCAGAAAGAGGAGAAACAAATTCAGAGGAGAAACAAATTCAGAGTCGATGGGATTTACAATCCGTACTCGGCGTTGTCAGCAATCTTCTAACCTTAGCGTTTAGAGTGACAATTTAGAGTGACAAAAAGTGAGATAGAATAAAATAAAGTCAGATAAATTGTGTATTTATAATGCGTGAGTGTAATAAAAAGTGAATAAATTTTAAAATTTTTAAGTATTTTTTCATCGTTTTTTTGTCACTTTAAATGGAGTCTTGATTGTTAGGATTGGCTCGTTTTACTTATTTATTTATTTTTAAATTTTTATTCTGTCGACGAGAACCAGGAGATTGTGGGAAGAATTTTCCTTCAATATTTACGATAAAAATTCAGATAGCTTTCATGGCTGTTTTGGTGGGCCCATTTTTGTATTGACCTTTCCTTTTAGATTTGGATTGATTGACTTCCCCGGTGCTGTGGACCAATGAGGGAGTGGATCTCCAGATGGGATCGACCAATAGGCGAACGATTTCGGTTGAGATGTTCCACCAAGTTCTATGGATATGCATTGCGAAGAACTTCCAAAGTTTGTGCCTCTAGCGATCAATAAAGATGAAAAATGACTAGTGCTAGTATAGACGAACTGTTAAATGTGCCTATATAATTTGATTTTGATTTGTTTGTTTTTTCTCTTTACCGAGTCAAGATTCAAGTTCGAGTGCCTTGTACTCCATTTGACTTCGATGTGCCGGCTAAGAAAAAATGTTATAAAAGAAAACGATAGGCTGTGTTAACGGGTCGGGTTAGAGGACCGGGCCAAATGTTAAGACAAAAAAACTCAGCTAGATCTTAGGTGTTTTCAGACCACTGACCTGTTAAGATTAAAAAATTTTAAAGAGAAAACATAAAAAAAAAAATTTAAAATTAAATTATAAAAAATTTAAAAGAACGTAATTTAAAGAAAATTAATTGATTATTTACTACTTAAATTTGGTAATCCATTTGACCTGTTAATTTATTTTTCAGAAAAGAGTTTAATAGACATGTCAATGGAGTCTTCAAAAATTAACGAATTGGAGTTTGACCTAACCTAGGTAACGAAGTTTTTTGAATTTTGAAAATTTCTTAAATTTATGTTAATTTTTTTATTAAACAAATGAATTCTAGCTATATTGCATATTTCAAAGAATTACAAACTATTTCAAAATTTTAAGTTTCTTGTGTTTTGTGTATATATGAATAATCTTACCAATGAGAAGAAAATGGAGTATGCGCACTGCTTAAAAGGAAGAAAAGAGTTAGAACCTTAGTTATCTTTTGGTTTTGACATATTAATCTAGAAATATTTTATGAATAATTCTTTATGTTGATGAATTATTCTCAATTTTTTTAATGAATTTAGGTCGAAGACTGTAATTTTGTTTTGAATTAAATATTTTTTTAATTTGGAAATTAAATTAAATAAATATGATAAATTAATGTAAAATAAACATAAAAAAATCAAAAGAAAAATATAAATTGTATTTGACTTTTTTCATTTTTTGTTGCATTGTTTCAAAAGAATTATTTCTCACTAATATTAATAAAATAGTTTAAATCACAGTCTGCAAATACATTTAGATATTCATAATATATGTGTAGATATAAACATTTTTTTCTTAAAAATCGATAAATGTGGGTATAATATTGCTTTATTCATGTCAATCAATTAGATAATTGGGTAAATTTAAAATGAATGAATAATTAATAATATTTCAAATTTTTTTATTTTTTAATTAATTTCTTGATGTTTTAAAGTAAAAAAAATAGATGTAAATTAATTTGACAAGATAACTGACTATGTTTGGAGTTGTATAAATTAATATAAATTTATAAAAGTTAATAATCTCATAATTTTGCCAGTAAAAAAATTAAATTTTGTAAAAATTTATAGGAATTTTGAGTGCTCCAAGGCCAATGGTGTAACGGCATACACAATTGCAAACTTGTAAGTAATTCTACGCGCCTTCAGGAGTGTATAAGCATATCCAATCACAATGTTATTGTGTTCGATTCGACGCCGATAGTTGAACCTCAGCGAGAGAAGCAGGTGGACGTCTCCCGATGACAGCTCACGATTAGTTGGAACAGCACCACTCGCCTTTGAATGGAGCGTGAGAAGATGCCTATCTTATTCTCATAAACTAAGCACCGCTTGACATCTCAATAAAACAAAAAAAAAAATTCTAAAAATTTTTAAAAATTTCTATCACATCAATTTTTTTATTTTATTACATGCATTATGAATTCACAATTTTTCTCACTTTATCTCATTTTTTCTCACTTTTTATCACTCTAAACACACACTTATTTTCCACTTATAGCCCTATTTTTTGTACGCCAGAAAAAAAAAAAAAATCTGCGGAGACTTTGAGGGTTAGTTTGGTCCAAGTGCAGGAGAGTATTGGCTCCGTTTGGTGACACAAAAAGCGACCAAAACTTATCAAATCTAATTAATTTTTATATTTTTTCTAATCAAAATTTTTTATATATTTTTTATGTCACATTTTTTTATTTTTATTATATTTTTTAATTAATTTTTTACCAACTAAACACCCCTACAATCTGGTCCGGAGAACCTCAGAAGTGAGAGAATTAAAGAGGGCGGTGCTTTGAGGTTGAAATTCCTGGGAAGCGCTTAAAAAGGAAAAAAAAAAGGAAAAAAAAGTTAGGAAGAAAATGAAAAAGAAAAAAAAAATAAATAACAGTAATATTAATAATAAAAATAATAATCAAGCGATCCAAACACATACCAGCAGCAGCAACAGCAACCACCAGATGGGATTTACTTTTCTTTTTAACCCATAAACTTCTTTCCTTCCTTTCTTTCTTTGTTCCTTCTCTCCGCGCGTTTCAGTTTGGTCCTTCTTCAGATTCCGATCACTGGCCGACCTACCTTTTACACACACAGCACTCCTATTTTTGTGCTTTATTTTTATTTTTATTTTTTTGGTCTTTCTTTGTTTCATATATCTTCTTATCAGGATCAGGAAAATCTTCTTGTGGTAGCAAAAGCTCTACATATACATGTATACATGTATGTATGTATGTGTGCGTGCGTGAAAATATATATATTTCTTTGAATGCTAGTGGAAGACATGCTTGCTGTTTATCTTCATTGTATGATTTCGATTATTCTTGAAGGTGATGGCTGATGTGTTTTCTGCGTCTTGCAGATCGTGTCCAGATCTCGTTGTCTTTTGATCCATAGCTGTGAATATTTGTTGACCTGAATAGAAACTAAAGGAGGTGAGTTTGCATCTTAGTTTCTTTTTTTTTTTTTTTTTTTCGGTTCATTTTATATGTTAATGAACGCAGATAAGTTAAGGAATCTTGAGTTTAATTTTAGTATTTTCAGGAAAATTGTAGAGTATTTGATTCGCACTTGTTATTTGCATCTAGGTTTCCGCGGCGAGGACATTTTATTTGTGTGAAGTGTGTGCATTTCTTTTATTTGGAAAAGGGGAAAGGGCAAAACTAGGGGTTTTAATTTGGGTTGATTGTTGGGAAATTTGAATTTCTGATTTAAAAAGTTGCTGGTAGGGCTTTCTGCAACTAGAAAATTTATATATATGAATTGCGTCTGATTTGTTATTCCAGATGAGAAGGGGATTCATCCAATTACACTGGAACTACCATCGATCAATTAGAGCGCACGTGCCAGTTTATGATTGAGGAGAGAGGATGAGAAGCTGACGTGGTGGATTGGATCCTCTGCAGATTGCCTTAAACTGGTTTAGTGCAAATGAGTTATTGCACTTCATTGATTACGCCTTTACTTCTCTGAGAGTATCGTGGCAAGTATCGGGCCCCTTCAATTCACTAGGAAAAATTTGTGGTTGGTCATTCAAGTCATGATCAAACAATTTTTAAATAAGCTCCCGAGGAAGCCATCCAAGTCAGCGGAGAATCGAGATGGGGGAACATCTACCTCTGCAGCAAATGCTTCTTCTGGTTTGAGAAGCAATGATCTAGCAAACAGTGGGTCCGGGAACTTGAATGCAACATCTCTTTCGGGCCGTAATCCTGCTTCAAATTCAGGAATAAGTCATGGAAATAAGGTCCCCCAAGCTTTAAACTCAAAGTTAAATGGGAATTCAACTGTTACTTCATATGAGGCGTTGCCTAGTTTTAGAGATGTTCCAAACTCTGAGAAGCAGAGCTTGTTCATAAAAAAGCTGAACTTGTGCTGTGTCGTGTTCGATTTTACTGACCCAACAAAGAATTTGAAAGAGAAGGACATCAAGCGACAGACGTTGGTGGAGCTTGTCGATTTTGTTACTTCTGCTAATGGAAAATTCACAGAAACTGTTATGCAAGAAATCGTAAAGATGGTGTCCGCAAACTTGTTCAGGGCACTCACTCCTCAACCTCGTGAGAACAAAGGTTTAGAAGCCTTTGATTTGGAAGAGGAGGAGCCCGTGATGGATCCTGCATGGCCTCACTTGCAAATTGTGTATGAATTCCTTCTGAGATTTGTGGCATCTCCTGAGACGGATGCAAAGTTGGCTAAGCGGTATATTGATCACTCTTTTGTCCTGAGGTTGTTAGATCTCTTTGACTCTGAGGATCCTAGAGAAAGGGAGTACTTGAAAACTGTTCTTCACCGCATATATGGAAAGTTTATGGTGCACCGCCCATTCATTAGGAAAGCAATCAATAACATATTTTATCGTTTTATTTTTGAAACCGAGAAGCATAATGGAATTGCAGAACTGTTAGAAATATTGGGCAGTATAATTAATGGGTTTGCCTTGCCACTGAAAGAAGAGCACAAACTCTTCCTTGTCCGGGCACTTATTCCCCTTCATAAACCGAAATGCCTGCCAATGTATCATCAGCAGTTATCTTATTGCATCACACAATTTGTGGAAAAAGACTGCAAGCTTGCTGACACTGTTATAAGGGGCTTATTGAAGTACTGGCCAATCACAAATAGTTCGAAGGAGGTCATGTTCTTAGGGGAGCTGGAGGAGGTTTTAGAAGCAACTCAACCTCCTGAATTTCAACGCTGTATGGTACCCTTGTTCCGGCAGATTGCTCATTGCTTGTGTAGTTCACACTTTCAGGTAGGTAATTCTGCTAATTCTGTTGTTATTCTCGTAATCATTTAAATTGTGCTTCTGCCTATACTGGCAGACTGAAAGATGTTTACTTGCTGCCTTGGGTAATTGCAATTGTTCTCATTTAACTTCGAAAACCAAATACACAGAGCAACCTCTCAGGTTGATAATTCTTACTTTTATTGGGCTAATGAACTCAACATTGTGCATTTACTTTGGTTGCCTTCAAGGCCACCTGTTGGTCAGCAATGAAAGGATCAATTCTTCCCACTAGAAGTTTTTCTTACTTTTTTGATGTAAATGCATAATTACACTGTTGGGATTGATCCCACATTGATAAAATAGTGTCTCACAAATTGGTATAAGATCCTAGTAAGCCTCTCCATACATTGCCAATGGGACTTGAGTTTAATGCTTTCACGCGGAGGGCTCTCCCGTTAATTTATTAATAAATTGTTTGTGCACTTCTTGTAATTGGTGCACTGGTCTACCGTTTTTTACATGTGAGTAAAGTTCGTATATGAGGGTCCATGTTAGGGTTTATCCCCATATTGATAAAATAGTGCCTCCCAAATTAGTATAAAATTCTAGTAAACTTCTTTACTCATTGCTAATTGGTTTTGAGTTGGATACTTTAACATACATAATAATTGAAAGTATATAATTATTTAACTAGGCAACTATTAAGCTGTTCTAATCGAACACAAAGAAAAAGGAAAAGAGAAAAATTACACAAGTGGGGAATCTTCCTTTTAGAAAAATACGAAGTGATTGGAATATATCCTTTCAAACCCATATGTGCACTGTATACTATTGCTGTAACGCCAACTCCTTTTGCCTCCACAAAAATCACATCATGAAGGAATAGCCTTTACTTTGGAAGATCAAACCTTCCTAATCACTAGATGCTGTAATGAAAGATGATTCAAATATTTTCTTTCATTCGTGCACATGCAACACACACCACAAACTTCTTCCTTTTTGCTAGGATAGCTTCCCATGCTGTCGTTTAACTCAACTCAACAAACCCCTAATCTCAAACAATTTGGGATCACTTACATGAATCCTCTTCCTCTATTTATTTATATCATGGGTTATATTTTTTTTTTTATAGCTTCCATGAGTTTATATGAAATTAGATCATTTTTTATAATTTCAATTCATGTAATATCAGGTTTACCTCTTGTCTTATTTACCCCCTTCTACTTGGTTCTGCTCATTTTTTTTTACTAATGCATCTATAGGTCTATATTAGACATGACCAAACCATATTAAATGACCCTTTCTCAACTTCTTCGCTATCGGTGCCACCTTAACTTTCTTTCGATTATATTAATTTTTTATCTTATTTTTTCTCGTATTACCACACACTCATCTTAACATCATTATTTCTATTACATTCATCTTATAGAGAGTTGTTTATAATGGCCCAACACTTTGTACCATAAAGCATAGTTGGTTTTATAACTGTTCTATAAATATTTTTTTTCAACTTGATAGGTATTCTCCAACCATATAAAACACCTGTGGTACTTCTTCAATTTTAATCACCTAGCTTGAATCCCATAGATAACATCCTTTTTGATTCCTTCATTTGCATGAATAATTAAGATATTGAAAATGATCACTTTTTGGCACCTTTTGATCTTCAATTTTCACCATGCCCTCATTTGTTGTTTTAATTTTAATGAATTTCTACTGCATATATTCTATCTTAGTCCTAATTACTTTATAATCTCTGGAGTCGAAAGTGTGCTTTGAAAATTTTAACTTATGATTAACTACAGACCCGATTTTATCTATCAACACAATATCATTTGCGAACAACATGCACCAAGGGATATCGTTTTGAATATGTTTAGTTGGCCCATCCACAGCCAAAGTGAAAAAGATAAGAGCTTAAAGTGGATCTTTGGTGTAGACCAATTGTGATTGAGAAATCATTTGTATCACCTCCAACAGTTCTTACGCCAATAATTGCTCCATTATGCATGTTTGTGATCACTTTATTATATTTCATAGGAACTCCTTTCTTTTCCAACATCCTCGATAAAATTCCTCTTGGGACCCTATCATTTGCTCTCCCTAACTCAATTAAAATCATGTGAAAGTTTTGCTTCTTTGCTCTATATTTTTTCATCAATATTCATATTAGAAAAATAACTTCTATAGTTGTTTTGTTAGGCATAAAACCAAAGTGGTCACTTGATATTTTTGTTGTACATCTTAGCCTAGCTCCAATCACTCTCTTCCAAAATTTCATAGCATGACTTATAAGATTTATGCCTACATAGTCATGAGCGGATCTAGGATTTTCGCAAAGGGGGGCACGAAACACTTGAGAAGAGGGTGGCGAGTCGAGTCATGGTTAAGAGTGAGAGAGAAGCGAAGTTATTTTTTATGAAGAGAGAAAATTATCATTAATTGAATTAGACATTAAACAGGTGAATATTATTTTCATAATTTATTAGTTCAATTGGAGCCTCTTAACAAGACCCGAAAATTTACTACGGATGTTTCCTACCACAAAAAAATATAATTATTGTATTTTATTATTTGTAGAATTTATTATGTTTTGCATTATATTTATGGATATTATTTACAAAGGTGAATGATGCAATGGAGGAATGGAGGAATGCACTTTATTCCACAGAAAAAATGCCTAGGTTCAATTCTCGTAGGCTTTTTTATGTTTAAAATTTTGATTTATTATTAATTTATTTGTTTAAAAAAAATGAGTTAATGTTAATGTTGTAATAAGATTAAAATACCAAGGGTATTTTGTAATTTCACCCTCAAAATCAAGGGAGTTCACTTGCCCCTCTTTGCCTCAACGCGGCTCTGCCACCGCCCATAATTTTTACACTCCTGGATATCACATTTATTCTTTTAAATAGGCGTTAAGATATTTTCCTGCATTATTAACCAAATTATCTCTTCATCCCTTGGGCACTTCTAAGTTTCAATCAGAATATCATCTGGACCTGCAATTTTTCTTGTCTTCTTCATTTTCTTTCACACTGCAAATTTCATAATTTTGTTAATTCGCCCCCACATAGTTTTGCTAATACTCCCTCCATTGTTTGCTTGTAATTGTCATTGCTCTGGTGCAACGCACATATACAACGTGCCAAAATTACAATAATGATCAATTTTGTTAAAATAATTTTATTATTTTAAATTATTCTCGCAAATTTTATCATATTACCATAAATGTTTTTTAATAACTTTATTATAAAAATATTCTTAGTTTCTGCTGAGACTATATGTAATTTTCACTCCTAGTGACCAAGAAGTCTGATTCCGCCCCTGCTTATGGATGTTGGTTGGAGTCGTGGGACTTGGTTAAGAGCATTTATATTAGACAATTCTAGCTTACCATCTAAATAATCATACTGGGGAACCTTGATGGGACAGGTGTCAGATCCATATGTATTTATGTTTCTTGTGATCATGCTGGATATAGTCCATGTCCATGTGAAGCAGCCTTGCTTTCAGATTCTTCAATGAAGAAAGAAAGAAAGAAAGTCAGTTGGCAAGCTTGGTTTGTATGAGAAACTAAGCTTGCCTTGGGGACACCATCCAGTTTTTCAATATCCTCTACCCATCAGTGCCAACTTAGTCTTGATGAAGTTAACCTTGGCTTTTGATGGTAAACATTTTAATGGCCCAACTCTTCACTCTTAGTGATTCTGTTCTAAACTGCCTTTGCCTCAAAATGACATGCATGATTGTTGCCCTAGGTAAGGCAACAGAAAGCCTCCCACCGACCAAGATCATCTCGTCATTGATCAAGTTACCATAAACACAAAACTACTTTGAAGAAAGCAACACTTCTATTTGAAATCCTGTTTGGATCACCTCCAAACTGCAAATCATAATTGCGTTGTTAGTATAGAGCATTTAAGATAATTGCACCACTATTTATTGGACATTAAACACCCTTGGTGAAATTACAGCATGGCTTGCTTTTCTTAGTTGCATGCTAAAACTGACAAACATCTCTGTTTGAGACCTAAGGGGACTTAACAGGAAACCTGCACCATAACAATCTCTGTCTTTGTCGGCTCTTAGGTTATTTATATCAGCTTTACTCCCCCCCCCCCCCCCCCCAAAAAAAAAAAAGAAAAAGAAAAAAAGAGGCAACATAAATGTGATCTGAGTATCTGACAGTAGTGATACTGATGATGATGAACTTGTGTGATTCAAAGTAGATCATGTTTAAATACGCACTGCATTTGGGCTGGTTGTTTTTGATAATGCACTGTATTGACAGGTGGCAGAGAGGGCTTTATTCTTATGGAACAATGATCACATTGAAAACCTCATCAAACAAAATCGCAAGGTTATTTTGCCAATTATCTTCCCTGCCTTAGAGAGAAATGCAAGAAACCACTGGAACCAGGCGGTACAGAGCCTGACACTAAATGTCCGCAAGATCTTCTCTGATGTTGATTCGGAGCTCTTTGAGGAGTGCTTACTCAAATTTCAGGAAGATGAAGCCCGAGAGGAAGAAAGAAAGCTGAAACGTGAAGCCACATGGAAACGCTTAGAGGAGATTGCTGCAATGAAAGCTGCAAGTAATGAACCTGTGCTTGTCCCCCACAGGATGACCACTCGTACACCGTCAGGCTAGAGTAGAAATTATTGTCAGTATTCCCAGTGGGCTTCATGTTTCTCATTGGCGTGCAGAACGACAAACTGGAGTGATTTAGGAGGTGGAATGCTTTCAAGATGTTCTTTTTATTTCTTGTTTGCCACCTTCTTGTACTCCTGGATTTTGGGTTTGTCAGGTCACGCAGGGTGAAGAATGCCGCTGTGCTGGTTGCAAATTGGCCCCCATTCTGATCCATGTGTGAGCACTGTATATATGGGATCGGGTTAACAAAGTGGGCTTTCGTAGTCCTGCACTGCACAATTATATGGAAGAAATTTGGCCAGTGAATCTGGGATTTTTGTTAGTATTTTAAAGGGGTGACATTGGAAGAGCTTCATTTTGCAGGTATCTGTTTACATACTTCCAAATTTGGTTTAATTAATGTACACTTTATCTTCAATTATGTTTGTATCATTATACTATGTTGTTTTTGTGAATGGCATCTCTTGCATGGCACAAGTTGGTGTTGTCAATATATACAATTTGGTTCTTGTTAAATTGCCAAACAACATTGCATATCCTTAACAAACATCCGCTGGGCATTCGTGGATGACTAGTATTAAAAGCACTTCTGCTAGATTACCTTTTCCCCCCGGCGATAATGAACCCGATCAGAACAACCTGATGTCCTGGTAATCATTATGTTACATTTAAGTATTGGCATTCATACGTCTTACCCTACACTAGGTGATTTGACAAAATGATTACTAATTCAAAAGTAATAGAAATAGTGAGGTTTTAGTCAACCACTTGCTAGGCTGACGTGACAAACAAACAAAATATGTTTTTGTGATGTTAGCGAAACATTATATTAATGGAATGATTATTCATCAGTTAAATTGCATACCGGGAAAGTAAATCAAATCTTCACTTTACATGATAAAGAAGGCTAAAGTTCTTTGAGCCGCAGCAAATTGTATCTTAAATCATGATTGACACCTCATAAAGAAGGCTATTAATAATTCATACTTTTTCTTTTTAGTTAACTGTGTTGATGATTACATTTTGACGTAAGATCTGCATATTTGTTATATTCTGTAGCTAAAGTTTCATGTTGTGTGTATTGGTTGGTTAATGGGTTAGTGATATGATGATGAGGTGAATAGTTTTGTTTCTGGATTGAAGATATGGTGGCCTACCAATACGTAGTGCATTTATGGTTAATTATAGTTGATACTAAAGTCATGATGGGCGGTTATGCTTTTCCTATTTTATATATTAGAATAGGATGGTTTAAGGTTTAGCTTAAGTTTTGACTCTGAGGTAACTGATGAAGCGAGATCGCTTGGATTAGGGAAAAGAAAAATGCAAAGCACAATCGCTGGTGACCGACTATGTGATCTCAATCGTCTATGTGCATGGGACGACTGAGCTTGAACATTCCATGCATAGCAGACCTTTTTTTTGTTGGGGGGGGGGAGAGGGGTGATATTGCTTAGGATATAAGGGCTTATTAATGGGGTGAGCTCTTTGTTTGAGTATTCATCTACTTTGAATTGCATTTCTATGTGAAACAATTGTAATATAACAAAGTGTGCTGCGCACAAAAGGTAGCATGTGATTATACATTTGGGAAAAAAGTTAAGATGTGAATCCACCTCTCGAGTACTCAAAAGGTGGACTTGCGAAGAGGGGTTGCTTTGAGATGATGAGATGGCTGTGCAGCATTTTTCACTTTGCACTCCATATTGTTCTAAATCCTTGTAGACTCAGGAATTTGAGTGAGAGGGACCAAGGTAACACTTTTCATATTTTAAGATGGCACGTGTAACATTTTTTAAAATTTAGTGGTCAACACATCATGTATTACTATAAATTTCTAAAAAATTGAAGGTGCATTAAGTTATTTAAAAATAATTGGGGGTCATTCTTATGCTTTCAAATTCAGGGATTATTGTTGTATCGTAGTCTGAATGCTGATTTTCTCATTAATTCAAGCTCCCTGAATTATAAATTCATGGATTATTGTTGTACCGTTGGCTGAATGTTGATTTTCTCACTAATTCCGACTCTATGAATTATGAGTTTTATGAATTTTTTTTTTCATAATTTATTGCCAGTTCTTCAATTTTTTTTTTTTTTGGCTGTATTTTTTATTTTAAAAATTATTATTATTATTATTATTAATCGTTTAAGCAAGGTGTTGGATATACTGCATTCCTCCAGATTAAATTTTTATTCTCAGTAGTTAGAAATTGACCTATTTTCTTTTATCTCGCTTTAATCATATACGTATATATGGTCCGTTTGGCAGAAAAAATAAAATAAGCTTGAATTTTTGAATTTTCAGCTTTTAAAAGTTCTCACAAAACGGTTTCTTTAAGCCAAATTTTCAAATCGCGGCGGAAAAAATTTACTTTTTGATAAAGAAAACTTCCATGTTTTCAAACAGTGCCTAATCTATTACTTTATATTGTTTTGTATCTATCAAAATTTTGTTATGGGTGTTTGGTTGTCTGCAACTTCTGTATTGAGGAATTGCATCATTTTGGTCGGCGGGGGAAGGCTGGTGGCGATGTTCCACATATGATTTTGTTCTGAGGATGTTATAGGGTGTGTAGAGTGGAATTCGTCGAGTCAGATGATGCCAGCCAGCGGCGTAGAGTCTTCCCCAATTTGAGTTCGTTGAGTTATATGGTTTTGGGGGGTGAATTTTGCGGATTTGAAGCTCTATAGGCTATTGGGGGAGCTAGCCCGTTTCTTAATTTTTGGTTATTCAATTATTTGTTTTTAGTTTTTTAATGACTGAATTTACTTTTTTAAATTTTGAATTTCTTTAAAATCATGAAGGTAACAATATTAAGTTAATAAAAGTTAAAAAGTTAATTTTTTTTTCCTTCAAAACATAAAGAAGTTAATTTTTTATTAGTTAATTAATAGTCAATTACGAAAATGACAACTTTTTTTTCTTAATGAGATAGATAACGAATCAAAGCAGGGGTATTTTAGTCACTTCATTTTTTTAAGGTAGTAATTGGATGAAAGTATATAATTAATTACTTTTGAAAATAAAAGAGTCGTGTGTAAATTTAAAATGTAATTAATTAAATGATGAAAAAAGGTAAATGTAATTTATTGTTAAAAAAATTTCAAATTGCAACTAAAGTGGTGCATTTGGTGCGCTAAATTTTGGTGAAAATTTTTGAAAATCTCTGAAAATGTCTGACAATCTTTATATATTTTTACACATTCTTACATTTTTAAAATTCAAAAAAAGTCGAATACTTTTCAAAAAAAAGTCGATAACTAGAATTCGGTTAATCAAATAGTAAAAATTTTTTCATTATTTTCAACATAGACTCTCAAATTAGCGAATGACACTTATTTTGACTATTTTTATCGGGTTGTAAAAGCTGTTTCAACGGATTGTAGAAATCGTCCTAACGGATTCGCACAGTCGATCTCTGTCGAAACAGATTATAAAAACCGTTTCGACGGATTGTAGTGCAAAAAATCATGACTGATACAAAATTTTGAATTTATTCAAACGAAAATTTAATCTGTCAGAACATGAATCTTACTATTTATCTCTAAAAAAAACAGTTTGAGATATATGTACCAAACGTAAAAATTTTTTTGAAACTATATTTTATCTTACTTTTTTTATCACTCCAAACATATCATAAATCATTAAAGTGGGAAAGGTTTTGTGATTTTTATGCAATATCAACAAGAAGAAAATTTATATCTTGAGGACTTTATATTAATTATTGATTATAATCAAGGTTATTTAAAAAAGAAAGATCAAGTATAATTTTAATATTTGTATTATTTAAAAATATTATTTTTTAGGTCAAATTTAATGTTTTGTACTTTGACTCTCTTTGTTTCGACATAAAATATTTACATTTTACAAATGATTTTTTTTTGTTTGCAATTCATTTTATTTTTTTTATTAATTGCAATTACAAAACTTACTTTTTTGATTAATCTTTTTTATGTGTAATTTAAAATGGTATAATTGCTCTTCATAAACAAATCTTTATAGATTTGGACAAATACTTTTAAGTTTAGTTTGGTATAAGAGAATTGATAAAAATATTTTAAAGATTAAAATAAATTTTATATATTTTTAGTAATCAAGGGGAATTATGTTGCTATGATGTTGACAACAATGAAAACCATTATCCCACCTATTTAAGACGTCCCAACCTTTCTTTTACCCTGGGGAGTGGATGCACTGATAAATAGACAAGTTGGATTAACTACTACAACTAAATAATACCAATTGAGGGAAACTTTTAAGATTAATGTTCAGAACTTTATGATGGCTTAACTTTAATTATCGTATGCAAATTTTCACATACAAGGTGGTTAAAGATAGGTAAAGATGGGTAGATGTTATATTGTAATATCTTACTTATTTTACTCTTTGGAAAATAGAGAGATTTTTTTTTTTTTTTTATAGTTAAGTAGGGAGGGGGCTCCAGATTTTGAACTCGGGTGGTGAGCGGCTGAATGAGAGTTTCGGCTACTAGGCCAAGAGGCCCGCTCGAAATAGAAAGATGAAGATAAAATGAGTAAAAAATTAAAAGAGTAAGAAGTCAATATTTACTTATATAATTTCTACTATCTTAATTTTTAACCATATATCAGATACCATATGTATTTAAATTGAAGTTGTTTATGTTTGAATTAATTATTTAATGAGAGAAAAAAACATAAATAAAAATTAAAAAAAAAAGAAAATATAATAAAATAAAAGACATGTCTTATTAATTTAGTTTTTGATGGGGTGATTATTCATTAAAAAAAAAAAAGTTAAAGATTTCTTTATAATTAGTTTGAGAGGTCTAAAACTTCTCTTTAAAATTTATCTAAATTTTCGATTATTTGTTAGGATCATACTCCACGATGATGTTTGAAAGTACATTTTTAATTTGAAATGATTTCGAGAATAATTTTTTATTTTTTAAAATTTCAATTAAAGTCAATAAATTTAATTGTATAAAATGTTTACATTAAATTCTAGTAAATAATTTTGAAATCAATATGGATGTTTTGCAGTACAAAAATTTACAAAAATTTATCAAAAGTTACAAAATGAGCGTTTGGTAATACCTTAATTTTTGTCACTTTTTTATGTTATTACAGTAATTTGTTTCACTCAAAAATTATTAAAAGTTTCATCAAACACACAAAAATTGCTAAAAATGTTAAAAATTTTATTAAATACTCAAAAGTTGCTAAAAATATTGTCAAAAATTTTATCAAACACCTAAAAATTGTAAAAAATTACTAAAAATCATAACTTGCTACACTAAGTATATCAAAAAATATAATTAATAACTTTTAACTAATAATTACTAAAAAATATTAAAATTTATGTTACCAAACGCATCTTTGATTTCCAAAGAAGAATGACTCATTAGCCTTAAAAAAAAAAAAAAACTCTTTAGTGTTCATTTTACGTATGTATGGTCCGATCCATTGGATCTGCGCAACTTTTAAATTGTTTTTTTATTCACCAATCAGACCCCTGCATGTATTCATCGATTTGCTGCATCGATTCTACGCTAACCGAAGTTGAAACAATACAAGTCTAAGGCTTCGATTGGCCCAAACTTTTTTCTTGAAGTACAGCTTCTGGCCAAACGTTTGAAGAACACAGATCCGTTTGTCGTAGCAGAAAATAACCCTTTCTTTTACGGCCGTCAGGCCCGTCCCATCACATAATACCTGGCGCACCGTCGAGAAAAGCCAAAAAGAACAGAGGAAAGGAGCTTGTCTAGGCGCATTGCGCACCCCAGCCCGCACAGCAGTGTTCCTAATCCTCACCCATTCTCTCTTCCGCAGCGCCCTCTCTCTCTCTCTCAATCTCTTCCTCCCTCTACACGCCACTGAAAAAATGTACCGAATTCACTACGAACCCTTGATTCGTTTCGAGAACTATCTAAAGTGAATCCAAAATAAAACCTGTAATTAGCCACAAGCTTATGATATCACTGGTGTGTGTATACGTATAGAGAGAGAGAGAGTGTAGATATAGAGAAAGAGAGAGAAGACGGAGAGAAATGCCCAGCGTTGCTGTAAAGCTTTACAGCGTGTTCTTCAAATTCCTTCTCAAACATCGTTTGCAGAATCGTATCCAAAACCCTCTGGATGAGAGTAAGAACCCCTTCGGCGTCACCTCCCGCCCCGAGGAGTCCGTCGCCGCCGCCATCCCTTCGTTTACCGACGGCGTCGCCACCAAAGACATTCATATCGATCCCTTAACCTCTCCCTCCATCCGAATCTTCCTTCCCGATGCGTGTTTAGCATCGCCCGATTACGATTCTAAGCCGCCGTCGACAACGAGGGTCGGGGCCACGATGAAACGGTCTGATCCCGAATTCGGATCTGCTTCGAGCGATCCGAATCAAGCGTCTCTCCGTCGCAATAGCCATGGGCAATTTGGCACTGGCAATGTAGTGTCACGTACGGAGAATCACAGAAGGAACAGTTATGGTTGTAGTGCTGATGATTTGAATTTGAAGTCGGAGAATGGGGTGTATAGGGGTTATTCGCCGTCGGTTGGCACTTGTCGGAAACTGCCGGTGATGTTACAATTTCATGGCGGAGGGTTTGTGAGTGGGAGCAATGATTCGGTGGCTAACGATTTCTTTTGTAGGCGGATTGCAAAGTTATGTGATGTGATTGTTATTGCTGTGGGATATAGGCTCGCACCAGAGAGTCGGTATCCGGCTGCGTTTGAGGACGGGTTGAAGGTTTTACATTGGTTAGGGAAGCAGGCGAATTTGGCAGAATGTAGCAAGTCCTTCGGGAATGTGCGTGGCGGAGGGGCGGATTTAAAGAAATCGGATGTCAATAGGCATGTTGCAGATGCATTTGGAGCATCCATGGTAGAGCCTTGGTTGGCAGCTCATGGAGATCCATCCAGGTTGCTTTTCATCCCATTGTTTTAATATACTTTTTTTGCATCTCAGTCTTGATATTTGTCACGAATTATATTGTGTTTCTGGTCTAATCTTGATCTGTGGATGAATAAATATTTGACTAGGTTATCAGAACTATAACTAGGAACTGACAGAATTGTTGCTTATTGGGATTAGAACTTCCTAGCATTAGCTGATGTTTTTAAATATTTGCAAATGGGTAGAATGAATAACAAGTTGCTAAAAAGTTGTACATTCTTGCAGAAAAGCATTGTTTTTTTTTTTTTTTTTAAATTGCATCTGGTATTTTGCAATAGCGTTGGTCTTGAAGGGGTTGAAGCTACAAAAGTGTGAAATTAGATGCTGCCTTATTTTTTGATTTATAGCTTGTGTGAATCCCCTGTGCTAGTTAAAGCTTCAACTTGGCAAAGACCAGCTTTCTGTGGTGTCTCAAGCTATTTAGAGGCTTAAAATAATGTTTCTCAGGAGCCTGACAAGTGACAAGTATGATATGATTATATGCTTTTGGTTAGCTTGTGATGCCTCTTAATGATATATTTATTGGGGAAAAAAAAAATGAAATTGAAAACAAGAATCACTTGTTGGGTGGGGATTGAGTTCGTCCATGATGGGCCATGGTTCAAAGTCTCGGTCGCGGGCATTGTATCGGCTTGAGAATTTTTGATGTGGTCATGGTGTCGCGTTGTGATATCGGGCGATACGTAATATTTTAACTTTTTAATTTAAAAAATCAAAAAAATATAGAAATATTCTAAATAATAAAATGGATATATTACATAACCAAAAATATAGTAATTATTTTACTAAACATTAGATAACTACTTATAACATGCGAATAAGCTAATTTTTTTTCCTCTTTTACACAAATCACTGAGAAATCGTTTATCTTGTTAATTTCTTGCCGCGACAATTAGTAGTCTTAGTGTATCACCAAGATATCGGCTTGTCTCGGCCGTGACAGCGCGAGATGACTACTCTTAACACATTTTTTGATGCGGGTTGAGATCTCGTCGCGCCGTCCATTGAATCCGATACGTCTCGGACGATATCTCGGCGTCTCGGATGATATTTTGAACCATGTGATGGGCTGCTTGGTTTCTTGAGGTTTGGGGAATATGATCTTCGAAAGTAAGAATGAGCTACATTTCTTCTTGACAGTAGCTATTGGTATCATGTAAATTGGCAATGATATCCAAATCTCAATTTGCCCATTCACGAGTGGGACTTCAACATGGTTTGTGTAATGTAACTTGAGGAATAGAGGCAAGATGGTTATGAAATGGCGTTGTGTGCAAGAAGGCACTGGCAAAGTGTGAATCATCTTTGTTGCATTGTTTATTTGCAAGCGACATTTAGAACTTGTTGAACTCCATGGTTGAGGTTGAGTGTGTGATGCTTCGGATGATGGTTAAGGAGCTCTACATGTCATGGAAAAGGGCTTGATATGGAGGTGGTGAGTGGTGAGCCTATGTGGTTGCCTGGGCATCTAGTTTGATGTGGTGCGCATGGAATGAAAGGAAAATAAGATCTCTGATGGCGTAGAGAGTTTTACTTGTTGCTTAAAAGGATCAACACTCATTTACTTGCATTTTTGGTTGAGGAAGAATTTTCCTTTTCTTTAAATCCTTCTGTTGATTTTTGGGGTAATTAGGTTCACTACAAATATAGGTGGATTGAGCTTTTGTTGAGACCTTGGAGCTGCTTGAGCATATAGTTGGCATAGTGGTTTGTTTGTTTTACTTTTCCTATTTTGTTGTCAATTTTGTTCGTGGGTGGGATTTACTTGATCATTTATTGTTCTTGTAATACTTAACAAATGAAATAGCCAATAATTTTTTCACTTGCATTGTTCGTGTTGTTTTGCTGAACAATTCACTTCTTCTAGCATGTAAGGCATGTATTGGGTTAGATTGTGATGGCTCACCCTTTCCTCTTCTTGATCAGGGTCCTCTAGAATTTAGAAAACGGCTTGGGTTGACTAGGTACATTTCCCTTGGTGGTTTTGGTGAGCTACTGATGTTTTTCATTTTTTTTTTTTTTTGAATATTAGTTCTACTTAACTGGATCTCTAAATGAAGTGTAAATTCATAGCCCATGGCTTGGAAGGAAAAATGCAAGGGAAGGACTGTTGCAATTCTTGAATATTTATAGATGAAGAATTAAGTTTGTCATAACTTGAGAAAATAACGTTGTTTATAACCTCTTGAAGAAAATTGAAATATAATATATTGGGGATCCTGTCTATGTACAATAAATGCAAATAGAGCATGACGATGTGTTTGTTTTTTGTTTTCATTTTTTTCCTGTGCTGAAGGCAGGGACAACAATTGCCTGTATTTCAGTGGACACAAAGGTATTTAACCTTGGGCAAACATTAAAATTCAGGCCACGTTGGAATATAATATACTGTGGATCTTTTCTACGTATGATAAATGCAAGTAGAGCATAACTGTGTGTGTGTTTTTTGTTTTCCATTTTTTTTTTCCTGCGCTGAAGGCAGGGACAATAATTGCCTATATTTTGGTGGACACAGGTATTTATGCTTTCTAGCATATCCATTCAAAGATCATGGTTGACTGGTTTTGTCTGCATTGGTGACTGAAGGAAGGATGTCTGTTTTTTTTTTTTTTCAAATTGAGAGGAAGTATTATGGATGAATTTATACATACTTGATCTTGCCCTTTTTGGAGACTCACTTGAACATTTGTGCTGAATTTACTCTTAGAGCAATTTTCAATTTGCAACTTATCCTCCCCCCCCCCCCCCGGGGGGAAAAAATAATAAATTATAAATTTTAAGAAGGCATCAAGAGGATGCCTACCAATATACAGATAATCACTGGAAACTATAACTTTATATTCTCAATGGAAGTCAAAAAATTATACAAATTTGGATCTACATCACTAAAAAGTCACCTATGTAGAATGGCTAGAAGTGTACTTTTCATCCTAAACAAAGGGTATTCAACTCCTGTGAAAGATCTATGCTTCCTCTCCATCCAAATATGCCGTCCAAGGCAAAATGGCACAGTCCCCTGTGCCTTTTTTCTTCTCTTGCAAATCCTTGAGCCCCCACCATGATGTAGAAATAACTTATCTTTTTTTGGGAACTTCTAATGGATGCTGAAAGAAGATAAAACTAAAATCGACAAATCCCTAGTCCACTCACAATGAACTAATAGAAGATCGATAGAGACTCCATCTTTCTTATATAAGCTACTTCTAATTCACAATAATATGTCTTCTTAACAATGAGATGGTTTATAGTGAGAATATTACCATGGATCAGACACCAAATAAAATAACACAATCTTTTGAGATGCCCTTGTTGACCATAAAATTTTAGGAAATTCCTCCTCCCCCCACTAGTTCTTTACAAAATGACCACCTCAAAAGATTCTGATTTTGTAGCCTTCCATCTCATTCAATCCTCCACATCACCAACATGATGAGTATGTAATAACTGCATCAAATCCATGGAAATGGTAACATCCCAATCTTGCAAATTTTTGCAAAAAGCCATAATCCAAGACACCTAACCACTAACCAAAAAAAGGATTCCTCTGCAGACACTTTCTAATGCATGGTGAAGATGGTAATAAGATTTTACTGTGAAAGTTTCCTAATTTGTTTTGGATACTCATCAAAAAGTTATATTTAGCTATTAGGATTAATTTTGAATATTTACTTATTTTTAAATATGTTTCTAGAATAGTTTATTTTGCTTAGGTATCAAGTTAAGAATATTTCAACGATAGAAATAATTTAGTTTCCATTTGCATCTCTTTGATGGGCTGATTGTATTTGCATCTCTTCGATGCTTATTTTGTTTTCTTATTCATTTTAATAAAATTTACTTATCTTTTTCAAAAAAAAAAAAAAAAGAAATAATTTAGTTTCCATATTTAATATTATTCAGTTTCTTATTTTTTAGTTTGGATTTATATTTAAGCATTGTAAACTTATGGATTTGAGGAGCTTTTGATGATTAATTAAATTGAGTGTTTTACACTTCATTCCCTATTATTTTAAGTGATTTTGTAACCCTAGCAATAGTTGCCTATCTAGTGTGAGTTTTGCCCCATTTCAGAATTTCATGATGAAATTTGGAATCTGCTAAATTTTAGAATAGGGCAGAACTCACACCAGGCAGGCAACTATTGCTAGGGTTACAAAACCACTCAGGATAATAGGGAATGAAGTGTAAAACACTCAATTTAATTAATCATCAAAAGCTCGTCAAATCCATAGGATTACAATGCTTAAATATAAATCCTAACTAAAAAATAAGAAACTGAATAATATTAAATATGGAAACTAAATTATTTCCATATTTGAAATATTCTTAACTTAATACCTAAGTTAAATAAACTATTCTAGAAACATAGAGTTTTTATGAAAATATCTTTCAAACTATCACTTTTTTTTTTTACTTGATCCTCAAACGATCAAACACACCTATTACATTCTCGAATTATCTAATTTTATTTTGTTTGGTCCGAACTCTAACTTCATCCATTAAATTTAATGGAAAAATTGTCATGTGCATGCCATATGACCTTTTTCACCCCACTCCAGGGGCATAATAGTCAATCCATGTTTATTTCTCTCATCTAGCGCCAAAAAGTGTATGTTTTTAAATATAAATTATGACTATAAATTATTAAAAATATATTTTTCTTAAATATAATTTTATGAATTTATTTTAAATTTTAAATATATATTTTAGATATAATGCTTTGTTTTAAAATATATTTTTCAATATAATTTTAAATTCATATAATTTTATGAATTTATTTTAAATTTTAAATATATGTTTTAGATATAGTGCTTTGTTTGTTAAAATATATTTTTTTAAATATAATTTTATGAATTTAAAATTATAAAATTATCAATCTTATAGTTTTAAATATATCCTTTTAATTCAGATCCATTTAAATTATATCATTAACTAATATATTTAGATAAATATCATAAACAAAGATAGTTAAATTATTAGTAAGTAAATTATTTTTAAATCTGAATTAAAAGGATATGTTTAAAATTATAAAATTATAAATATAAATTATAATTTTAAATTCATAAAATTATATTTAAAAATATATTTAAAACAAAGCATTTTATCTAAAACATATATTTAAAATTTAAAATAAATTCATAAAATTATATTAAATAAAAATATATGTTTAATAATTTATATTTTAAAAATATACTCTTTTTGGCACCAGATGGGAGGAATAGACATGAATTGATTACAATTTTTTTGTTAACTTTAATGGATGGAGTTAATGTTAAGATCAATAGAACAGAATTGGATAGCTCAAAGATGTAATAAGTGTGTTTGATAGTTTGAGTGCCAAATAAAAAAAAGAGGGATAGTTTGAGAGATATTTTCATAAAAAAACTTAGAAACATATTTAAAAATAAGTATAGTCTAAATTAATTCTAATAGCTAAATATAATTTTTTGACGAGTATCTGAAACAAAGTAGGAAACTTCCACAGTAAAATCCTATTACCATCTTCACCTTGCATGACTTACCCATTCAAAGCCAACCCATACATTTCTGGACACATCCTTGGATATCACAATTGAGCTGAACTAATATGCTTCACCCTACAACATGTTTTTTTAAGAATTTCATTCTTAGATAACACGATTGTGTTGGATCAATCTACTCATAGAGCAGTTTTCTTTATGCAACGTGCTCTAGGAATGTTGTTTCAGGTAACCAATTGCAGACAAAGGGCAAGTTCCCTTGTAATTGTGTCAGGCCCTACTTTTCTAAATGCCTTCCCCTTGCCTTCCTTTTTAATTTTATTTGAGTTTTTTTGATTGGATATGTTTTCACAATTTTCCCCTCATTTACCCATTTGTCTTAGGCTCAGTTTTTTTTATCAGAGAATGCAGGGGGGGAAAATAATTTATTGAAAAAAAAAATTCCAGCGGGTTGTTTACTTGAAATTTTCTTAACTATAGGAAAATAAATTTCAAATTTCTTGAAAAATATAGGGAAAAAACTTTCATGAGCTTGTTGAAGAAGTTATTTTCCATAAGTGAGAGAGTGAATATTTTTTATACTAATCCAAATCATCTAACAATCTTTTTGAAATTTTGAATTGAAATAGTACTTACAGTATCCATATTTAGTATCTCTTTAGGTGGGTCTTTTTTGTTTTCTTTCTATATTTTACTATAAAAAATTGAGTTATTGATAATTATGTAATAGTTTTTTAAAAAAAATATAAATATATTTTCAAATTTCTTTTACCAAACATCCAAAAATTTTTGAGGGGGAAAAATTCCTCACAAATATTTTCTAGAGAATAAAATGTTACCTAGGATTTTATACCTTTTATTTTCTAGTAAAACAAACACAACATTAGGTTTGTATAGTTAGCTGTCATTCCATGTAGTTATTGTTGTTTGGGGCTGATAATTATACACTATAGTTGACATGTAGTTGCTCAGTTCTCGAGGTAACAGAGCTGGGAAATGACATCCCCGGTCTAAAGGGCACAAGCATTAGATAGATGATGACACGCCACGTGGAGTAGATTTAATTTGAACCCTTTAGAGCTGGATTGTTACAGGCAGGCTTGCAGCTTTTCTATCGTAAGACACGGTGGTTTATGTATTGATGTCTTGTCATGTGGTGCTATGTTATCGAACATATGATATCATTGATATTTGTTGAAACAGATGTGTTCTCCTTGGAGTGAGCTGTGGTGCAAATATTGCAGACTATGTGGCTCGGAAAGCTGTTGAGGCTGGCAAGCTTCTGGACCCAGTCAAGGTGGTGGCGCAGGTGTTGATGTATCCATTCTTCATTGGGAGTGTTCCAACCCATTCGGAGATAAAACTAGCAAATTCTTACTTTTATGACAAAGCGATGTGCATACTAGCATGGAAACTCTTTTTACCTGAGGAAGAGTTCAGCTTGGACCACCCTGCTGCCAACCCCCTTGTATCAGGTAGAGGACCACCTCTAAAGCTGATGCCTCCTACACTGACAGTTGTAGCAGAGCTTGATTGGATGAGAGACAGGGCAATTGCTTACTCTGAGGAGCTCCGAAAGGTAAATGTTGATTCACCTGTTCTTGAGTATAAGGATGCAGTTCACGAATTTGCAACCCTTGACATGCTGCTTAAGAGCCCTCAGGCACAAGCCTGTGCGGAGGACATTGCTATCTGGGTTAAGAAGTATATTTCGCTTCGGGGTCACGAGTTCTCTTATTGAACTGAAGATGACAAATGCAGAAACAGATTCGGTAGGAGCGCACTTGCATTTATAATTCGTGAACGGATTAACTAAGGAACATTTGTGTGTTCTTACCACTATGTGAGTTGCAGATCCGGTGGTGGTTAGCTGTATACATCCGGCTCCTTTGCGTGTGTTGTTCAAAAGTTTTGCATTTTACTCCATTGATGTTCTTTTTGTAAAGTAGAAAACTTGTTTGAGAGTAGGATTTAGTTGGGTTTGTGAGATAAAATTTACCTCGTATCCTAGTGAGAGGAGTCCATGTTGGGATGGCCTTGTCAACATTTTTTCATGATGTACTTTTCATCCCACTAATAGAGTTGAATAGACTTAAATGTTTTCTCCTTCCTCTCCTCCTCTTCTTTCATTTTGATGGAACAAAGGCACTGTTTTTTTTCGGAGTCCATTTTTTAATGTGCAAATGGGATATTGTTTGTAATTGTAATGAAGGCAGGGTGCAAGTGTCGTAGTGTTTGTCTTTTGAGCTAGTTTTGAGTTCCCTCATGTTGGTTTATGCGATTGGACAAGAGATACTATTTTACTTCCAATTTTTATGCTACATTTAGCGGCCGTTTGGAGGTTCAAAAACAATAAAAAAAGTGAAACTTTTGGTAATTTTTTTGTGTTTTTGTAGTTACATTTTTTTGTGTGTTTAGTGGAACAAAGTCTGTTTTTTAGTATTTTTTTACAACTTTTAGATGTTTGGTATGTTTTTTACTATAGCAAGTAAAAAAAGTAGTAATTTTTTATGTGTTCGGTATGTTTTTTACTATAGTAAATAAAAAAAGTGGTAATTTTTTATTTTATTTTTTACTATAACAAATAAAAAAAATAAAAAAAATTATGATTCTACTAAACGCATCAAAAGTTGCATTTCAAAAAAGTAAGAAAAATTGTGGTTTTACCAAACGCATCAAAAGTCGTAAAATATAACTTTTGGTATTTTTTGGTTAGTTTTTAAGCCTCTAAACGGGCTCTTAGTTATATATGTTTTTAATTTTTTTATTGGAATAACATTTTTTTACAGAATACAAAAAACATCATATAATAGATATATTATTCCAAGAAAAATAAATTAAACATGAAATTAAAAAAAAAATTAAGATGTTATCAATTCTTCTAATTCTTAGCTGGACTTGCTGGCGGATTCTGTAAGTGCAGGACTTTGTCCAATGGGGAAAGGGGAGGGTGGTTTGCCAGTTTATCTACCGAGGAAATTAGCTTCTTTCTTGTGGCAAACTAGGCCAAAAACTTGGTATGAAATACGAAAATCTTGATTTCTCTCATAAATATTTTTTTCAGGTAGGTGGAATAAACTTTCAGTTATTTTCTATTCATCTATCCTCGTAAGGCAATCAAATATTTTATTTTGAAAAAAATTTATGTATCAGACATAGTTGATAAAATAATGTGACGACAACATTTTTAAAATCAAAAAAAGTACTTGAAAGTTATATATACACAAAATGTTCATATCATTTTATTAATTTATTTTGATATTTTTTTTTTTAGTACTGGTAATTTTACAGATACAACGTTGTCACCGTATAGGTTGCTGAGTTGTTGTTGAGTTATTTTTTAGCCTTATTATACAATTAGTTAATGGTTAGTTTGTTCTTTTTTTTTAATTATCTTGTTTTTTGTTTGTTTACATAGATATAATTAATGTGAAACAATATAATTTTAAAAATAGTGTTAGGCTGCGTTTGGTTACTAAAAAATAATTCATTATTATTATTTTTTTAATTTTTCTTAGTCTTATATAATTTTTTAATTAAAATTTAATATTTTTTAAATGCAGTAACTTTTAAGCGTGTTAATTGCGTATATAAAAAAATTAAAAAATTTACGTCTATTTGAATAAAAGCTAAGAAAAAATAGAAAAATAAGTTTTTGTCATTTTTAAATAAATAATTTTTACCCAAACAAACGCATCACTTTTAAAATGAAAATTAAATTTTGATAAAAAAATTAAAATTAAAAAATTAAAAATCTATTTTTCCGTACCCAAACCTAAATTCCCAGGTTGGAGTCATGCATTTTCGGAAAATGGGTAATTCACTCAAGTAATAAATACCCGAACTCGGCATTTCACGTGGCTAGCGGTGATTGGACAGGTGGAGATGACATTTTTCACCCCTTCATTATTATCATTATTATTATGATAAATTACACCTAGACTTTCTAAATATTAGGGTAATTACATCTAATACCCATCAACATTTAAAATTGACAAATATTCCCTCATTTTTGAAATGTTGGTAACCCTTGATCCCCATCCGTTAATATTCCGTTAGATTTCCATTAAAATGTTGACGTCACCAATTTTTTTTTTTTACAATACCAAATTTACTCTTTAATAGGAAAGTAATCGTCTGGTCCAATCCAAACTCAAACCTTTTAGTTCAAGCCAAAGTCAAACCTTTTCCGATTTTCAAAATCAAATCTAATTTCTCTCTTAAACATATAAATATATATATTTATCTTACATAATTCGTAAAATTGTTAAAAAATTAATATTTTTCTTAAGAATTATTGCCCTTCTTTGTAAAATTAAATAAAATGGTTTATTTTATTAAACTATATTAATTTGATTAAATCTAATAATAATTTATTATTAAATTATGTTAATTATTAATATATTTTATTAAGACTATTTATTATTAAAAATAAATAATAATTTTATTATTAAAAATATATTTTATTAAGACTATTTCTCTCTCTACTCTCCAGTAACCTAAATTTCCCCTCCATAGACTCCCTTATATTTTTCGTCGCCGACGACGGCGGTCTTTGTCCCTACAGCGCCACCTCAGAGCTTGACAACGTGAAAAATCACCTCTGCAAATCCAACCATCTCTCTAGATCTAACTCCAAATTTGTTTTTAGATGTGATTGAGTTTAATTTGGTGGGTTTTAAATAGAGGGTTTCGCGATCGAATGGACTGGTTTTGTTCTCGCGGCGGCGGTGAAGGCATGTGGTGGGGGTGGGAGGTTATTCTTGGCGGGAACGGAAACATTTGGCGTAGAGGCGGAGAAAGACAACGACGATGACGACGAAGAAGATGAGGACAATACCTCCGACTATGACTTCCCAGTGAGAGCAATCGCTGGAGAGTCGTTCAATTAATCGTCCCAGTCCGAGGAGCCCCACCACATGCCTTCGCTACTGCTGCTGTCGCCGCCGCTTCGACTTCGTTCCTGGCCACGTAGACAACCTCCGTCGCAGTGTTGATCCAGCAATTCTCAAATCCCTCCCCTTAGTGATATTTGACTCTAAGGACTTCAAATACAGACTAAATTGTGCTGTTTGCATCTCCGAGCTCGCCAACGGCGAGAAGGCCCGGTTGCTGGCTCAAGTCTTTTGCCCCTTTTCCCAACGGAGTGAGAAAGGAGCACTTGCAATGGATAATCGAAATTTGCACCAGCACTTAATTCCAATAATTCTCCTGAAGACTTCAAAACCCTCTTCATATTCACCCAAACCCACAAGCCCTAACCAATCCATTCACAGAACAGAGGAGAACTCGTTATTCTCTCTTTTCACCCACTTGATTTCGATCTCTCGCAAGTGAGAATGTCAGTTCTAAAATTTGTTTCTCCTGTAATTCGTTTGTAATTTATCTGTAATTTGTTTCTCTTATAATTTTTTTCAAATGATTTTTGATTTTTGTTTGTGAAACTTAAAAAACTCTCTCTCTCTCTTCTCTTTTCTCTGCAAATTGAGTAGATATATATATATATATATATATATATATATATTAAGAATTCAAATATTTTATAGTAAAAAAGAAAAGAATGAACGAGAAATATATTTATAATTAATTAATTAAGTTATGAGTAAATTTGTCTTTACAATAAAATTTTAACGGAGTTATGGTTCAAAGTAACAGAAGGGGGTCAGGGGTTACTAACATTTCAAAATAAGAGGGTATTTGTCAATTTCAAATGTTAAGGGGTACTAAGTGTAATTACCTTAATGTTTAGGGGTCTAGGTGTAATTTACCCTTATTATTATTATTAGGGTCCATTTGGGATGGGACTTTCTTCAATAGTGATTGAACTTTTTTACCTTCTTATATTTTAATTTATTTTTAAACTTTTAAAGGTAAAAGTGTCAATTTAACAAAAATAAATTAGTCATCTAAAAAAAATTACTTTTTTTTTTCTTCTCAAACACAAAATTAGCTAGTTACTAGTCATTAGCTACATTTTTTTTCTTCTTAAACACAAAATTAGTTAACTTTTTTTAGTTAACTACTAGTCATTTGTCACATTTTTTGCTTTCTCAAATACAAAATTAGTTAACTTTTTTTTAGTTAATTACTAGTCATTAACCATTAGTCAATGCTAATTATTTTTAAACGGACCCTTAAATTTAAGTACTTTAGTTAGAGATTTAAGTATTTGTAAACCAATGAAATTAGCCATCGCACTCGCAATAATTTTCTCTAAGCCTAATGTAACACAGCGTCGCGCTGGCAATAATTTTCTCTAAACCCCATTCCCGCCCGATGTCCAGTCGTTGCCCTTTCTCACTAATTTCACCCGATGTCGTTGCTTGTAAGCTGCGTGCGTGTGTTTGTGGCGACGAAAAGTGAGATAAATTAAGATAAAATAAAATAATTTATAGATTAGTGATTTATGTGATGAGGTAAAAAATATAATTTTCTAGCAATATTAAAAAATTTTCAGTGTTTCAGTATTTTTTTAAGCAAACCAACGTAGTGTACTGTATGCGTGTAGTTGTAGACGTCTTTCTGTCTGATTTGTCATTATTTTCAGGTGGAAACCTCAATCTCACGCTCATTCGAATTCGCTCCGGCAGATCTCCCATCTGGTAACTCCACTTCACCTCCTTATTCTCCTCTCGTCTATATGCGTGACCCGGTTGACAAATCCCGACTCGTCCCGCGTCAATCTCGCCGAGATTTGAGTTTTCTCGTGCACCACGCGTCAAGTCCGAGACTCAAAAGTTTCTTTCCCTTTCATTGCTTGCTTTTTCTCATCGACGAAACGAAGCACACGCGAATGAACATATGAGTAGTGTTTGATTTTTTGTTCTTTCTCGGGATGTCAATTAAGAAAGGAACGTGAAAATTGAAGATCCCCAGTTAATAGTAAGTACTCAGTAGTTGGTCAATCTCGTCTAATTTCCTTTTCTTTTTTGTCTGATTATTAAAGATCCCTAGTTAGTAGTAAGTACCCAGTAGTTGATCAATCTCATTGAATTTCCATTTCTCTTGTGTCTGATTATCTGAAATATCGTGTTATATATGTATGAATGTGGAATTGTATTTACTCGCATTTTATGCTTCTTGCTTGATTGCTTGAACCGTATTTACTGTCTATATTCTTGTTAAATGCTTAAAATCTGCACCCTCTTGCAAAATTTTGACACTCTTTGTGGCTTTCTGCAATGATTGTGTCCTGGTAGCTTCATTTGACATCTGTTGGCTGTGGCTGTGGCTGGTTTTCCATTTATATTGAAGTAGATATGCTAGCCTAATTATGCTCGCAACTGATTGTCTATTTTCATTATAATAACCTTCTTTTATATTACTTTTTGCTTCAGCACAAGTTAAGTCGATTGAGATTATTTTAGAGCTTGTAGAGCAAATGATTGAATGCTTTGCTTGTTATGGCTATGTCCTGCTTGTATATTTGCTATGTATTTGTATTATAGCTAAATTTCTTGAATTATGCCTTATTATTAATTGTTTCCTTGTTTGTGAAGGATTGAAATTTTCACACGCACCAAACCATATGAGGAGAAGTGTTGGAATGGAATAAAAGTTAATTCAACAATGCAAGGTTTCAGAGCTAAATTTAGGCTGGCATCCCTGGTTATTATTTGCATATGGATTGGTCTTGCTGCGCTCTATGATTGGGTAAAACCAATTTCAAATGGTTGTATCATGACATACATGTACCCTCAATATATTCCAATCTCCTCGCCTACAAATGTGTCATCCTCAAAGTATGGGTTGTATCTGTACCATGAAGGGTGGAAGAAGATTGATTATGATGAGCACGTTAAGAAGCTTAGTGGTGTTCCTGTCCTTTTTATTCCCGGCAATGGCGGTAGTTACAAGCAGGCAAGCCGTTTTATCTATCACATTTTTTTTTTTTTGTGATGTGTGTTTTTAGCATCTACCAGTTTTTTAGTTGGCAAAGCTGGATATTTGACATTCTATATCTTTATCTTCAGTAGCCTGGTCGGATCTCAAAACCCAATTTGGTCATTTTAGTGTCACTGTAGCTGTCTCTATTGCTTACTTCATGTTTGCCTTGGTTGGGATTTCACATTTGCTCTCATTGAATTAAAAACAAACACAAACATCCAGATTACTAATTTTCCTCCCTTACAATTAAGCTATTTTCGTACACAAAGTTATATTACTTACGATTATTTTATATATTCACATTGGTTATCTATCAAATATATATGTTCCACAACTGTGAAAATGGTCGGAGAAACACTGAAACAGTAATTCTGTTAGTTAGGGATTTGTGGAACTCATTCACATAATTAAACTTTATTTTTTATTTTATAAATCTTATACAACTGAGAGTATCAGGATTGCACAAATTTATGAATGAGAATGAGCTTCACTTTATGTTTGTTGATGGTTACCCTTATCCTCATTCCCTTCTCTGTCTGTCTCTTCACCTCATGTTTGTTCACCGTCTTAGTATTCCCTCGTCAAAGATTAAATGCATGTTATACATTATGTAATGCATGAAGAGTACCTAACTGTCCAAATTTTTTGCTCTGTCACCTTTTTCATTCTCATGTTCCTTACAGGTAAGATCGTTAGCGGCAGAATCTGACAGGGCATATCAAGGAGGCCCACTTGAGCGTACATTTTACCAAGAAGCCTCCCTAACTCTCCAGGAGGGAGGAGTAAGCATGGATGCAACTGGCTTTGGTTTACCAAGCCAGTATATTTCAATGTTGGACTGGTTTGCTGTGGATCTTGAAGGCGAACACTCTGCGATGGATAGTCAGATACTGGAAGAACACACGGAATATGTAGTATATGCCATTCACAGGGTATCACTTTTATCGTTTATGTAAAATTCACTGAATACTTATGGAGGTTTAATTGTGTATCATATTGGAGTAAATGGCCTATAGAAATCATATTCTTCCCCAGCAAGTTCTCAAAATTCTTTATTATGGAATATTTTGGTTATGATGATTTGTACTTTTCTTTTGTTATCCTTGTTTATTTCAACAATGTTAACTAACACATTGGTAACCATGTTTTGTCATTTTTGAACACATGTGACATTCCATCCGGAGTTTTTTTGGGTGTTACTAGGTGTTTTGTCTGTGGAGTTTGTTAGAACATTTGGATTTTCTTTTTTTTTTTAGTGAAGCATTATTTCTCTTGAGTAGTCATTGTTAGAATCTTTAGTTTGTTCGACTTTATTCTTGTTATCTTGAAATTTGTTAGGCAATATGGAAGTTTTTTAAATAATTTATATGGTTGACTACATTTGACCCTCCCAGGCCTAGCAATGCAGGAGCCTTGTGCATTGGATTGCCCCCCCTTTTTTAATAATTTGATATTATATACTATAAAATGAAATTTTAACATAAAATCTTCCATTTTTTACTGAAGTTGGAGTCTCTAGGTGACAAAGTATAAGGAAAATGCTTTGATGCTCGATGTTTCATGCCCTTAATTTCAATTAGGGACTATTGTGGGAAATCCTTTGTTTTGACTTATGTTGGCCACTCAAAACGGATGATAAAATAAATTTCCTCACTAGTTTTTCAGCATGTGGCTCCCATATTTGATTTAGAGTTGGTATCTAGCATGGACAGAAATCCTTATAATTGTCCATGTATCCTATGAATCTTTCTTATCGGCAGACATCTAAACTTCTTTAATCTAGTCCTTCATATCCATGATTATTGTTTTCTCGAGCTTCTTATGAACCCCTTCAATTTATTTACGTTATTGTATTCTTGGAACTAACTATCATATTTATGCTTAAAGATTCTGGATCAATATAAAGATTCTCATGATGCTCGAGTAAGAGAGGGGGCTGCTGTCTCCGGGAGTCTGCCGAGAAGTGTTATATTGGTTGGTCACTCTATGGGTGGTTTTGTTGCTAGAGCTGCAATTGTACACCCACATTTAAGAAAGTCAGCTGTTGAAACAATTCTCACACTTTCAAGCCCACACCAGTAAGTTTCGTGGTTTATTTAGAGGCTTCATTGCTATTTTTTTTATACTCCTGAACCCTGTGCTAAGAGAGTTAATTTACCAGGTCCCCTCCAGTGGCTTTGCAGCCATCCTTGGGTCACTATTATGCACGTGTTAACCAGGAATGGAGAAAAGGATTTGAGGTCCAAACTTTGCGAATCGGACGTTATGTGTCTGATCCTCCACTTTCTCGAATTGTTGTCGTATCCATCTCTGGTGGTATTAATGATTACCAGGTACTTGTTTCTGTTTATCTTGTACTGCAATATCCCTATAGATGCACTATAAGTTGCTTGCGGGAGTATTTATATTTAATTACATAGGGGCATTTCAAAGATTGTGGGGTCTGGGTAGTGTTAGATGTAGACAGTTTTCCTTTTGCAAGTAGAGAGGTTGATTCCAGGGTTCGAATTATTCCCCAGGTCGCAATCAAACAACTTTACTGCTATTCTAAGCTGTCCTTTAAAAAAAAAAAAAGTTATTTAATTAATTTGTATTAAGTTTTCATTTATTTACATATATTTCAATTTATAATGTTAAATACTTTCATGTATTTTAATATCTCGTGCCACTTTTGAAATGTTTTTGAAATATTTCGTGAACAATTTTCATTTCCATACAAATTGCCTCCTAAAAACATTAGAATATATAATTATTTGCTCCTAAAATCCTCATATATCTGTATATGACGATTTTTTTTTGTAAATTTACTAACAAGTGATGCTGCTTATTAGCCTAACGATTTCAACAATCAAAAGCCATAGTAGATTTCTTAGAGGATGGGTGAGATCTTGATATTATTATTTTCTAGGTAAATTACATTTACCTCCCCTAAACATTTGGCTAATTACATATAACTAGCTTTAATACTTGAGATTTTACATTCACACCTTAAGAACTTCTACTATATAAACTACTACTTTTCTGCAAAGAGCTTCAGCTAATAGCTTGTAGCCGTTTTACAACTACAAAATGTTGATGATTCTTCTTCTTCTTCTGGCGATTATTATTATTATTATACTACTTTTCTGCAAAGAGCTTCAGCTTATACTACTTTTCTGCAGAGAGCTTCAGCTAATAGCTTGTAGCTGTTTCACAACTACAAAAAGTTGACGAGTGGAGCTAACTCAAGTAGAAAAGGTGCCCAGTTGTGACCAAATGTCATGGGTTTGAGTCAACCTAGCCACCTTCCCCTAATAAATAATATTTACTTATTAGAAAAAAAATACAAAAAAAAAGTTAAAAGCCTTGAAGCTGAAGTTCTTTTCAGGAAACTTTTGTTTGAGCTATTTAGAAGTGTAAGTTTTTACAAAGAGAGAGGGAAACATTTTGATTAGCTTATGCAACCTAGTTTTGAGCTGGATCTTTAAGATTTCCTCTTCAATTGACAAGGTCTATCAGTCTATGGACAGATCATGGTTTTGACATAAAAGGAGAAAATGAGGCCAAATGAGGCCTTGAAATGCAAAATAAATTAAAATAAAAATATCAAGATTTATACAAGGATTTGCTTGTTTTATGGTTTCTCAACCAGAACCACTGATTTTTATTCGAATCGACAGGCTTTAAAATAGAACTGGTCTAAACTGGCTGATATGGACTGGTACACTACAGAACCAGTTGATTTGGCTGTGATTTCTAATTGAACGGATAAATCGGCATGTAATGGTAATGGTAAGCTGAAAAACCAGTATGTAATGGCCGATATTTTAAACCACGTGGAAGATGGTTATTTTTTGCTTACTTTAGTTGGTGTGGAGAGAGGAATTGTAGGATTTTTTCCAAGATGAGGGCTTGTTGTTATAAGAATTAAAAGCATCTTTTAGGCACAATTTTAGTTGGGTATACAGGCCTTTGTGAGTTTTGTGGGTGGCTCTTTTTGTTGTTGACCCCTTTGCGCTTTTGTACCAGCATCCTCTGGATGCTTCTTTCATTCATTAATAAAATTCTTCTGTTTATCCAACAAAAAAAAAAAAAAAAAAGAAAAGGAAAAACTCTGAGCTGACCATGCAAACAAGTGCAGGATTGTAATCCCAGAGCTCAACTGGTTCATTAATAAAATTCTTCTATTTATCCAAAAAAAAAAAAAAAAAGAAAAGGAAAAACTCCGAGCTGACCATGCAAACAAGTGCAGGATTGTAATCCCAGACCTCAACTGGTATCAAACTCCTTTTTATATGCTTCAATGTTGGGTTTTTTCCTTCAATTTGTTGCTATATTTGCTTCTCTGGATGCTATTGTGAATTAGTTGACTAGGTGGATGCATGTTGATTGACTCCTCTGCTCAAACATTTTCTGCTGTTAAATTACATGGGTTTAATTGCATCTATGGGTCTTCATGGATATTCGGTTTTCACTTGTTTTGATTTTGGTGTTCTTTTTTTCATTTGGTTGTATGTATGTATTATTATTATTATTATTATTATTATTATTATTATTTTCTTTATTTGATATATCGAATTAACATTCTTATTTAACTTGACCTGATGGGTTATGCCAATTCTTTTGATATTTGGTATCAGGTAAGAACAAAGTTAGAATCCCTTGATGGTATTGTGCCACCTAGCCATGGTTTCATGATTAGCACTACAGCTATGAAGAATGTGTGGTTGTCAATGGAGCACCAGGTTATTTTGTGGTGTAATCAATTTGTAGTGCAGGTAAGTAGAATTTCTTTAGACCCCATTTGGAATTCCATCCTAGATCATTCTGAGTTGCTATGTTTTTATCTCAGGTATCCCACACTTTACTCAGTCTGATAGACCCTGAAACGGCTCAACCATTCTCTGATACGCAAAAAAGACTTGCAGCATTCACAAAGATGCTTCATAGTGGGATAATGCCGAGTTTTAATTGGTTGAGGCAACCACCAATATCAGAGCAGGCAACCCGCGATCCTGTTCAGGATGGAAAAGAAGTTACTGGTATCATCAACATTCACTCTCTTTCTAAGCCTAGGCAGCTTGTCTTTTTCCTGTGTTGTATGCTTAATATTCTTCCGCATTATAAAAGCAAACTTACTTTTGATTTATGGCATTATCTACATGCTTTTCAATCTAAGCGATTCCATAACTCGAAAGAGAGGTCTTTCTTCCGGGATCAGTCCCATCCCTAGATGTAGTAGTGAATCAGTGGGACATTCAATGAAGCTATGCACCTTCACTGTAGTTATTTTGATGATATCTTGGAATCCATAACAAGTTTGATATTTTTGAGCACAGATGGAACTAGGGCCTTTCTTTTAGTATGCATACCATCAATTGATCAATTTTCATCATTTTTATTCATGAATATCAGTGAGCGTCTTGATGGGAAGCAGTATTTTATGGCATTAGAAACCTAGAACAACTGTTCTTGTCTCATTTTATGCTGTTATTACTATGGTTTTGAGCTTGGAATCCTTTTGGGAGTATTGGTTTGTTTCAATTTCCTGTTCAAAGGAGATCGAGGAAGGCTCTGGCCTAACTAACCTGGTCCGTAGGGCCAGCTTAACCTCATTTGGGGCCTAAAGCTATATCTTTAAATGGTGCCTTAGTATATATAAATGAATTTTTTTTATTTAAAAGTTATTTTTCGTGCTTTTTGAAATGCAAAAATGTTAATCAATTTTATCTATTCAAGTGTTGCTTATGTCTTATCAAGAGCATCTTTTTGAGACTCAATTAATTTATCTATTCTTCTATTTTTTTCATAAGTTTTACGTATCCAGATTCCTATTTTCTAGTGACCATATTTATAAATATCTAAATAAATTGTAAAACAGTAAAATTATCTTTTCAAATAAATGTACTAAATTAAAGAACATAACAACCTGATTTGAAAGCCTTCCAATCTTGTTGTACCTGTAACATAAAGAAATCTACACACAGAGAGAGAATATGGCAACTAAAGTATGTGAGTGCTGTTTTACAAAAGTTGCGGTAAGAAGAAGATGGAAAGTAAAAGGTTTTTAAAGCATAAACAAAGACTATGAAAACCCTAATAATGTAAATGAATTTGGATTTTTTAAATGTCCAATTTGTTTTTATCTAAATAGGGCCTTTTTCGGTAAGATATTTTCACATATACTTATTAAACCTTAATCAATTTGGGTCTTCTTGACTTGTGGATATATATATATATATATATATTTTTTGACTTCTCTTAAGAAGTGTTTCTTAATTTTTGTTGGGGCCTTTATAAAAGGCCTTCTTTCTTTCCTATACCATCAATAAATTTTTTTTTTAAAGAAAAAATATACATTTTTGGACCTTTTAAAATTTGGGACCTTTTAAAATCTGGGTCCTGAAGCAGCCGCTTTGATGGCTTTATGGTTAAGCCACCCCTGCTAGTTTGTCCACCTCCCCCTCTAGCTTATGGATCTACAGGTTGAGGTTGGATCTGGTCAAATCCTTGAATTGTGGATCACTCGTGACTTTATTTTTGAATAATAATTTTCTGCCATGTGTGCAACTCATAAGTAACTAGGCATAGCCAGCCCTCACCACCCTCTTACAAAATCCAGCCATAAACAAGGCACACCTTTGCACATGCTCTTATAAAATCCAGCCATTAAGGGCTGAAAAGTTTAAAGTTAGGAGACTTGAACTTTCAACCATGTTATGAACATGCATCCCACCTGACACTTTCCCTTTGTTGTTATAGTTTTGTTTTGTTTTAAGCAAGAATGATATGTAGCTATATTATTTGTGGTAGATGCAGTTTATTTTCATAAAATAGTTCAAAATCACTGAAATTGACTCTATATCCATATATTTACCTAGCGATTTGGCGGGGCTGACATAGCCGTCACTTGCAATTAGGACCATTGGCTTAAAATTCAACGGTCAAGATACATTTACATTTTTTTTTAATTAAATAAGTGTGAATGTATCTAGACCATTGGATTAAAATCCAATAGTCCCATACCAATGTCATGGTGCTATGCCAGCTCCCCCTTTTTTACCTGGCCACAAATGGAGATGTACACATTCTGGTGACCTTTTGCTTTTGCCATCCTGCTTTCACTCCCACTCTTTCTACAGAAATGGCTTCCTTAGGGCTCTGCTTCTGCACCTACGTGGCAATATACATCACAAATAAGATCAGAAAAACTGTAACCATTGATCCATGACGTTGTTAGTGTGCAAATCTCCATTCAGTTCACAATCGATTTAGAACCTGCTTTACCATAATATTGAATTTGGGTTTTAAGTCATTGTTAGTAGAAAATACCCTCTGTTATTAGGAATTGACTGTTGTAACTTCTACTGCATATAAATTAAATGAACAGTCACCTTTGATACGTGGTACAATAAAATTTTTGGCACTAAAATAAAAATTAAGATAATAAGCAGGTTTAACCTTCTAGGCAAAAACTTTGGCATATTATGGTACCGATTGCTTTTGTGGGGCTTGATGAAGTGCAATAGAGGCTAAATTCTTTATAGATGTTCATGCTTTATGGTGGAATTGTGATTCTAATGGAGGGAAATGCTGTATCTCTGAACACTGCACAAAATGCTAAGGATGTATGGGTGGGGCAAGCTCTTCTATTCTAGTTCATGGTTTCTCTTGGGTATATGGTTCTTATCCATTTTTTATTTGAGTTGAATTCAATATTGTTCAAATTGTGTAATCGTCAATTACTAACATTGGTAAACGATCCAAAGCAATTTGATTATAATTCAATTTGTGTCGATCATAAGTAGTAGGCAGAAGGAGCTAAATGAAATATATTCTTTTTGTGCATATGTTTATAAAGAACTTACCTAAGTTAGTGGCCAAAGGTGTATGTTCGTGAGCCCATGCTAAAGTTATATTGGAATGGGTGAAGAGTCAAATGGGTTGGCAATTCCTCATGAGGGGATGAATTGAGAGAATTCTGAATCAGAGCTCTGGGTTTTTGTTCAACTGGAGAAAACTCCCTTGGAACCTTCTTTTTAACCACATGAAGCTAAATCCATGGCCATATTAAAAACTCCCTTAAAACTGTGTTATATATTTACTAAATATATCCCAACACAAAGTGCAAATCTTTCGTTTTGTGACTTATAAGCATGGCTTGGATTTACATGTAGCTTGCGAAACTCTTCTGGCATATATTAACATGTTAACGATATCACAGTTTAGTTGAATCTTTATAGGTCATTTTGTTTTTTGTTTAGTTGAAGCTGTTTGTTTCTTTCTTTTTTCTCCCCCCCTTTCCTTCTAAATGTTGGGGACATTACAATTTTTATACAATAATTTAAATTGTGGCAATTGCAGGATCTCGAGGGCATACCATATCTGCTTGTCCCAGTAATGTTCATTGGACTGATGACGGCCTTGAAAGGGATCTATATATTCAGACGAGTACTGTCACTATTTTAGCAATGGATGGTAGAAGGAGGTGGTTAGACATTGAGAAGCTGGTTAGCATTGTCACAGTTGTTCTCCCATGGTTTTGAATTAAAGAAAATTCACTTATTTTTAATCTTGTCCCTTCTCAACTATTTTTTAAGTGCTTCATTAATCTCATTCCCTCTTCATTACATGTCTCAAGTTTTGGGGCAAAGTTTGAAACAGTGGTGTGGTTTGCCTTAGTTACCATAAAATTTGATTGGTTTTCTGAAATTTACGTCTTGATTTTTAATTCATGTTCAGGATAAATTTCATCATTTTGGAAATGGAATGTAGTCATGACAATTCGTTCTAGTTCAATGATTTTGAAACTGTATCTCTGTAGATTCCTTTTTGCTGCCTCTGTATGTTGGTTTTTGTGCATTGTTTCTTCGCTGCTTTCCTTTAATTTATGCATTTCCATGCTCACATTTGATTTAAATGCTTAGGGATCCAATGGAAAAAGCCACTTTGTACTTGTCACAAATCTTGTTCCGTGTTCTGGGATTAGACTGCATCTTTGGCCTGAGAAAGGAAAATCAGCTTCAGACTTGCCTGCTAGAAAAAGGGTTATTGAAGTGACACAAAAAATGGTGCATATTCCATCGGGACCAGCACCAAGGCAGGTACAAAATGGTGTAGTCGTGATGTTTGTTGCAGGGGAGTACTTAAATTCTTGTATGTGTTTGTTTTATGTTGTTTGCGTTGACAACAGTGGAAGTGAATTTAATTCTTGTATATGTTGCAATCCGGGTTGGGTTGGAGTGGCACCGTGGCACAGATATTGTACCTGAATGCACTCTCTCTCTTTTTTGCCCCAGATTGAACCAGGTAGTCAGACCGAGCAAGCTCCTCCATCAGCTGTATTTTTGTTGGCTCCTGGGGAGATGCGTGGTTTCAGATTCTTGACCATCTCAGTTGCACCTCGTCCGGTATTGTATCTTGTCTCACAGATGTTCCCCATTTCATTGTTACACAAGCATACATGGATGAGAAGTCTTTGTGAAACATTTTTTTTAATAAGTAAATAAATTATTAAAACAGCATCATGTGATGCTACCCTTATTCATAATAAGGCCTCAGACCAGCTGAAAAAGCTAAACGATCATGTTCTCAACAAAAAAATAAGAAACATACATGGATGAGAAGTCTTTGCGATTTTTTTAATAAGTAAATAAATTATTAAAACAGCATCAAGTGATGCTACCCTTATTCATAATAAGGCCTCAGACCAGCTGAAAAATCTAAACGATCATGTTCTCAACAAAAAAATAAGAAACTATTCAAATCTGGACTAGTCCACCTTTAACCAACTACAGATGTTGCTAAAAATAAACTTTTTAATTTAAATGAAGTAAATTCATATCTTGGAAAGTTCTTATGTTCTTTTATCCCCAAATCAACCACACTAATCAGAAAGGTATTAAAATCAGCAATTTCTTCCATTTCTTGTCAATCTGAATTCATACAATTCATAGAAGACATTTTTCTTTCTTTGGAAACACCCAATTGATACGAAAAGAAGAGAGGTAAATCCCACAATTCCTTAGCCCATGGAAAATGCACAAAAAGATGATTTATTGATTCTCTATCCTGCTTGCATAAGCAACACCAATTAACCAATGTCTTTCCCTCTAGAGCTAAGTTGTCCATTGTAATAATTCTTCCATAAATCACACTGGAAAAAAAGAAAAAAAAAATCTATCTTCTTAGGTGCTCCATTCTTCCATACTTTAATCCCAGGAAGCAATTAAAAAAATGATATAATGTTGAATATCCTTTTTTATACTAAGTGTTAAACAAATGCCATCTTCCCTTTCTTCCCTTTCTTACGCTTTATAAAATAAAGCATGGTGAGGCGCCTCCCAAACTTTCCAACTCCCATTTGAAAAGATTTCTTTGAAGAATAATATTCCGGATGACAAATCGCCCTTCTAAAGCAATGCAATCTGCTACTGATTTTCTCCCTTTCTGTTGCGAAATCAAAAAATTCTAGGAACAAGTTCTGTATTCTCCTATCATCCACTCCAAGGATGACTCTAAAATTTCACTCATTGCCCACATCCGACCTCTTATAAACTTCAAAGTGAGAGGGTTGTCTAATGTTCTTTCATCTCTTTATTGTATTCTTTTTATTCTATTGTTGGATTCTATGGTGAAAATTAGATCTTACCGTACCCGTGGATGTGAGCATATTGCTGAATCGTGTATATCTTGTGTATCTCTATTGTTTGTTTTCCTGGTTGTTTGTTTTGCTATATTCACTTGTGTGTTGCATGAAGGTGATCTGGTATTCCGTGCAACATGTTTTTCTATTTCCTCTCTTTTCAAATAAACCAAAATAGAGAAAAAAGAACCACCCACCACGCCTCTCTTGAGCAAACACGGTTTGTGGCCCTATCATGCAGATAACTAGTTCTTGATGTCCTTTGGGAAGACCCACTTCGATCCAAAGCTTGATAACAAAAGATCTCAATTTTTTTTTTTTTTTCACCAGGAATAAGAATATGTTTAATGGACCGCCCATTGCCTTTTTAATATTGCTATTGGAAGTGCAATTGGAAAAAGAATGAGAAATGAAATTATTTAGAACTTCTTTCTTGAATGAATTGATAGGCACCAATGATTTTTTGTTTATAATTTGCCCATTCTTTGTATTCCTTTATTTCCCCCATTTTGTTTTATGTTTGAATACTTCGTTTGTTGTGCCGTTTGGCATGCAAATTTTTCAGATACGCACTGTTGTTTTTTGTTTATAATTTGCCCATTCTTTGTATTCCTTTATTTTTATCCTTTTGTTTTATGTTTGAATATCTTGTTCGTTGTGCCTTTTGGTATGCACATTTTTCTTTGTGCATGCGTGTTTTTGTTTCTTTTTGTCTTTCTACATGAATTTTTCTTTTATTGTTCTATTGGAATTCAGAAATGCAGAAAGTAAAGAGAAAATACAGAGAGAAGAAAGAAATGATATTACTGTTGGTTGATTAATACAAGATACTAAGGGCATCTTTATATAGACAAATAAATCACCAAAGATAAGGAAATGATAAGGAACGTAAATCCCTAAATTAGGGCACAAATCATTTTTTTTTTGGGGGGGGGGTATTCTCAAATGATTTTATTCAACATATCTTTCTCTAATATGTTCCATATTTATTCTTGTTATATGTTGATCTTTGTTTCTTTTGTGAGGTCTTATACTCTGGTTTGTGCTTTGTGATATTCTGTTGATGGCATGGATTTCATATCCATTGCATCTTCTGGATCTTTTGAATGCTACTGCTGCTGTTGTTGAATGTGATAAGCATTTTTTAGTTACTGTTGAAAGAGGTCTAAGTTGAGAATGTGTGCGCGCCTTATGACTTTCTGTTTCTCAGACTGTTTCAGGCAGACCTCCACCTGCTGCTTCTATGGCAGTTGGACAATTCTTTAATCAAGAAGATGGGAATTTAGAGTTATCTCCTCAGTCGTTGCTTCTTTCAACTTTTTCTCCAAAGGTCAGTACTTTCATAAATCAGCTAATTTACTTTCTGTTAATCATAACGTTAAAAGGCTTCTTCTTTAAGCTGGACTGTACAGTTTCACTCATCTACTAACTGCTTCATTACTTAAATGTTCACAGGATGTGATATTAAAGGAGGATCATCCTCTTGCTTTCAATATGTCATTCACAATTAGCTTAGGTCTTTTGCCTGTTAAACTGTCTCTGAAAACTATAGGATGTGGAATCAAAAGATCTGCGCTCCCTGTTGAAGAGGCTGGAGATGTGGAAAATAGCAGTAAGGCTTTTTTTCTTTATTTTTATGTTACATGGACTAGGGTACGAGTGTGTGTCTTAAGAGTCGGTTGCATCTATTATCTTATTTAAGGATACTAGACATGGGATAATATATATTCAATATAATTATTTTATTTTATAGGATAACATTGTATTTACAAGGTGTCATTAGATTATTTTATGCATAATTATATGGTAAAATTAAATTGTTAAATATGTTTGTATAGATGTCTAATTATATATGTAGACACATTCCTTTTGTATAAACTAACATTGGCACATCAACAAGTCTGCCAGCTGATTCCAGTTTCTTAAAAGATAGGATTAGACTCAGAAAGAGAAGTTTAGAGTCTAGAAACCTAAACTGATGGCTCATATCTCTCCTGATTCACTGAATATGGAAAATGTTTCTTTTTGTCTGATTTACTTTGGACATTTGGGGTATCAGTTTTTCTTTTTGTCGAAGTTTAACAACTACAGTCTTTGAATTTCCTTACTATCACATTTTTTATTTCTTTCGCTCAGTCTTTCTTTTTCTTTTTTTTTTTCTTTTTCCCTGTTTTTTTAAATGCTAATTCCAACTGTTTCCTGGTAATGCAGGATTTTGCAAATTGCGTTGTTTCCCACCCGTAGCACTTGCCTGGGATACTACATCAGGTCTTCACATATTTCCAAGTCTGTTTTCTGAGACTGTTTCGGTGGATTCCTCACCAGCAATTTGGGGTTCTAGTCAGGGGTCTGAGAAGACTACTGTTTTGTTGCTGGTATTGTCGTCAAATTTTTAGTAGCAGCCTTTTTTAATCGCAGGACAACAATAGAATATTGGACTACTACTACTCATGGTTTATTCCTACAATTTTTAAATAATTATGATTTTGATTTATCTGCAGATGGATCCACATTGTTCATATAAAGCGAGTGTGGCTGTCTCTTTCACGGCTGCTGCCAAAAGATTTTTGCTTTTGTACTGTTCAAAGGTGAAAATTTTCTACAGCCCTGATATGGTCACAATATCTTATTCCTTTTTTTTTTTTTGGTAAATAATTATTTTGTCCCTCCAACTTTACTTAAAATTTCAACGTCATCCTTGAACTATTATATTTTCTGTTTAAGCCCTCCAACTTTACTTAGACTTTCAAATCATCCTTGAGCTTTTATTTCTTCTATTCAAGCCCTCCAACTTTCAATCCTAAATTCGTGTAATAAACATCTTAACTGAGACTAGAAAAATTAATTCCTAACTAATTTAATAGTGTTTGAAATTTTTAAATCACATAAAATAAATTAAGTAGCTTGATGTAGTTATCAATGTGTAATTCCAACTATTAGATTTCACATATTCATTATGTCATTGTATAAAAAAAGATATAGTAACATTTTTCCATAAACAATTAAGAGTGATACAAATAACTTTTTTATGTCTATATCTTTATATGTTTGTTTATGAATAAAATTATTTCTAACCAACAATGAATGTAAATACTTGCTCTATTTGAATTTATATAGGTAACTTCGATTGTTGTTTTATCTTTATATAAAATTGTTTTTGTATGCATTAAATTTGTTTACTTCTAGGTAGATTGAGAAGCAATAAATACAATAGACTTATAGTCTATTTTGTCTAAACGAGCATTAATAAATTTTTTATATTGGTTAAAAGTGTTAGATAATATTTACTTACTACTAAAGAGGGCTTAAATATAAGAGATAAAAGCTCAAGATGACATTAAAATTTTAAGTAAAATTAGAAGGCTTAAATAGAAAAAATAAAAGTTTAAGAATGACTTTAAGGTTGCGCCCATATTTATAGATTTTTTTTTTTGGTAAGTCAGTCATATTTATAGATTTGAAATCAAGGTTTTTGTGCTAATTATTTAAGGAGAATTATTCAAATATTTGTTCTTTTATGTAGGGTTTTCATCATAAAATTGAGTTGTCTAACATGGTAATTTTATGAAGGATTTGAAATCATCGCCCAAAAAAAAAAAAAAAGTTAGTTAAATTCATTCATAATAGTGGTTTCATCATTTTAGAAAATACTGGTACCATTACTTTGGTAGTAATCATTATTAATTATTAGAAAAATTTATATGTATTATTACATAAATTAACTTTTATCACTTATAATTTTCGCACAATTTAATCTTAAATCCATTGATTTGAAATTCTTAGTTATCCAAACGGAGCCTAAAATTCTAAGTAAATTTAGAGGGACAAAATGATTACTTACCCCCCACCCCCCAAGTTAAGGCTTAAATAGAAAAAAAATAAAAGTTTTAGGATGACTTTAAAATTCTTAGTAAAGCTGGAGGGACAAAGTTATTATTTACATTTTTTTTCCCTGTATTTTCACTTGTTGGGATACTTACGCATTTGACACTCTTGGTTCTAACACACTTCTCATCTATTGCATAAGAGTTTCGCTATTGTAACACATAATGTTGTTGAAAAGAGTTCAGAAGGAATGAGTTGTGATCACTGTTTTAATTCTTGCTTCATTCCAGCTTACTTTTTTGGTCTCTCCAATGAAGTGCAATAATACAATATCTAGAATATTTTATTTTTCTATTTTTAACTGTATGAACTATAAAGTAAAGTAAGTACATAGCAACTAACTTGATAATCAAGAAACTTCTCTTAAGAAATTGTAAACATGAAACTGTAAAATTTTTTAGGTTGTAAATGTCATTACAGATTTTAGAAAGGTTATTTAAACTGTCTGAGCAAAATGTTCATGTAATGGAACTCTTAATATTTTCCTTTTTTTTATGGAGTAGACTCAGTAGAGGGACCATTAGAAACAATTTGATGTTGAATTCTATTACATCTAGGGGTGGATCCAGAATTTTCACTCAAGGGGCACTTAGCATTTAAGAAGAGAATAATGAGTTACATTGGGGTTAGGAGTAGGAGAGAAGTGATGTTGCTTTTAAGGAATGAGAAAATTATTCTTGGACATTAAACCGGTTAATATACTTTTCTATTGTTTAATGGTTCAATTGGCCCTTTTAACAGCACCTGAGGATTTCTAGGGACGTCGCTCGTTACCAAAAAATATATATATATATATATATATAATTGTTATTAAGTTTTATTGTTTATAGAATTTATTATGTTATATATTATATTTACTGATATTATGCACAAAAATATTCAATAGTATAACGGAAAAATTCACTTTATTTTACAAAAAATAGTTGGGTTTGATTCTTGTAAATTCCTTTTATGTTAAAAAATTTTGGGTTAACCTTAAGTTTTTAATAAGGCCAAAATACCCCACTTTTGAATTAGTTTAATTTTTTTAATAAAGATAAAATACCAGGGGTATTTTGGTAAATTCACATTCAAAATTAACGGGGGTCACTTGTGCCCCTTGCCTCCATGTGGCTCTGCCATGGTTGTAGCCAATCCATCTTGTTCACATGACACATCCTCATAGTTGGCCTCCATGCTTTCTCTGGCTTCCTGCAATCTATAGCTGAAAATTGGTAGCGTGTAACTGGTGTTTCCTAATGTGAAGTACACTAATAACTGCTCCAAAGTCAATAGTCGTACAGTTCTCAATATTGATGCATGGTGCTTTTTTCTGCACATGTACAATTTAACAGTTAAAGACTGAAACACATGTTATACAGTCTGGTTTGTAAATTTTTATGTATACATTCTTCTTTATGGCTGTTAGTTATGTCAGCTTATATGTTACTGAGTAATGTTGTTATATGCATATGAATCCTTCCCAACTGTTAGCTTGTCCTAATGCTGCAGATTTTTCTTGATTGCCCTAGATAAGATGCAATTAGTGTTTAGCTTATCAATTTTTATTAATGATTTTATGGCACTGATTTATGCAGATTATTGGTTTCTCCGTTGCTGTTATCTTTTTTGCCTTAATGCGGCAAGCACATGCATGGGAGCTTGAGCTAACTATACCTTCAATGTTGTCAGCTGTTGAATCCAATTTGAGAATGCCATTGCCATTTTTGTTCCTAGCCATTGCACCCCTTTTTGTTGCCTCATTCCTTTCCTTCCTAACATCCCAACCATTTCCTCCATTTGTAAGCTTCATCATTGTCTCAATAATGTGCTATTTATTTGCAAATGGATCCATAATCATTTTGACTTTGATCTCTCATTTGGTCATCTATGTGGCGGCAACTGTACATGTTTTCATCAAAACACGGTTAATGCTCTCTCTCTCTCTCTCTCTCTCTCTCTGTGTGTGGGATGAGAAATTGGAAATGGTTAACAACCGTACCAAACAAATGTGGAGCTGTCGAAATGCTCCTAGCTACAAAATCTAGTTTTGAATAATATGAAAATCTGTCAGATGCAATTAACTAATCATGTAACTCTATGCTATGTACAACTATTTGGTCCAAGCATGCAGTTTAATGAGGTCAGTTTACATCTTTTGCCTCAAAGCTATTTCTCTTCCTTCTTGGTTTTTTCACGGTCAAGGTGGTATATTTCTCACCAACTATCCAAGTGGAGTGAAAGGACTTAGTGATGTAGCATGTAGCAACTATAGCCCGTACCATATGAAAAAAAAAAAAAGATGACATTTTTTGGTCTAAAGGGAAGTGTCCGTTGTAATACTCAAGAGTCTAAATTTATTTTAGAGTTCGTTTATTGTTGGATCAGGTAGAATTAAGATGCAAATTGAGATTCTAACTACCAAGATCATATGATCCTTCCTTCAAGGATATTATGTGTCATCCAAATCAATTTTATGCAAATGGATCATAAGGTTCTGGGGTCCGGATCAATTTTACGTGAATGGATCGTGGAATTGTAGGATCTGGATGAAGATATTATCAACCATGAAGTTAACCATTAACCTGAAATCCTTATTGATGAATACTGTGTTTAGGAAATTACATTTGCAATGTTTTTCCCTACATATTGTGTGGCTTTTTGTTTGCAAGCTTTCTTGTTGGTGGCCACCTTGGGGACTTTTTGGGGCTACGGTTGTTTTGATATTATGTTGATAGTGGTCTGAATCGAATATAAATTTGATTTAACGCATCTTATTTAGTTTTTATGGTTGATGCTCAACTAGTTTTGGATTGTGATAATATTAAAGTACCTGTCAGCTAATAATAGACTACAATATTTTACAGATGGAAATTGTTGGAAGGAAACTTTTGTTTTGCATTCTTTCATTGGTTCGTTAACCTTTCTTCTGGTTTTTTATCATTTAAGGTGAGTTCCAATTAGTAGTCTAATTAGTAGCTGAATGTTGATTCTTGTAACTCCCTTGCAACCCGTATTTGCCTCCCCCTTTCTTTCACTTATCTTTCTTTGTTTACTCCTCTCTCTCTCTCTCTCTCTCTCCCTCTCTTTTTTTTTGGTTGGTTTTAAGTGAGGTTAACAATTTGACCTAATTGTTCACGGACCAGGTGGTGAGGGTTTTAAGAGCAAACCCTTTAATCGTTGCCTCAGTGGTTGCGATTACCTTGGTGTGCTTTGTTCATGCTGCTCTGGGTCTGTTTATATTGCTTTTATCTCATGCATGGAGCTGTCACATTGCACTGACCAGGTATTGCTCTTATCTATCAATGAATTTTCCTTTGACTAATATTGCATGAACATGCTTTTGTATGCATGCCTCTTTATTCGTATACAAGATACAAATGAGATATAGTCGTGGTTTATCCACTCACTAACTTCAGGGCCCCTGAGATTGGTTGAAATGCATGCAAGCTAACCTAAACATACCGAGTTATCCAAAAAAAAAAAAAAAAAAATACAATTACACTCTTCAATTTTAGTGATTTGTGTGGAAGATTGCCTCCGTCAATAGATGTTTTGCTGCTGAACTTTGTGTGACACCTATAGGAACTGGACGGTCCTATTTGTTCAAAGGCCAAGATCAAGGAAATATTATTATGTTGTCGATCTAAAGTTCAAATGAGAAATATGATCTTTTTTTTTTTTTTTTTTTCCCTTCTCATTATCATAGTTTTAGAAGTTTTCAGCAGAGGAAGACATGATATGTAACAACAGTCACAGTTTTATAAGGTTTTTTTTTGGGTGGGGGAAGGAACTCTTAAATGTAAAATAGAAGGCAAAATTCAACAAATTTAAAGACTCTTTCTGAAGTTTTTTTCCTTTTCTGTCAACCAATGAATGCGGTATAAGTGCTACAATGATAAGATTTCACGGCTGCATGAACAATTTTAATTAGGAAAAGTCTTTCATGTGTGATGCATATCTGTCTTTCCAGGGCGTGTGCTTGGTAGATTATATAATCCTTGAATATCCCACTATTGAGAATTGAAACCTTAGATATGTTTTGGTGTTGTTTGATTTTCAATCTGGCTGGCTGCGTTCACACTTTCTTTGATGTATGCAAATGTTTCTAAATGTTTCTAAATGCCAAGTTTGGATCAAGGATTTGTGAAAGGGAAAATAAAATGTAAGTGAAATGAAATTACTTATATATACTCATAATCTATTGTTAATCAAATGAAAAATTAAATTTTTTGATACATCTATTTATTTTCTTCTTATTTTTCAAACCCAACTGATAAATAGGATAAAATAAATTTGACATCTTCCTATTCATTTTGCTTTCTTACCTCTCCGCTCCACAAATCCAAGTTCCAATTTAACACACTGTGGATTTTAAGTTGTCTTTTTTTTTCATCAGAAATAATAATAATTTTTTATTTCATATTAAGTTTCAATTTCTAAATTTGCTTTGGTGGCCATTAATTTTCAATGGCTTGTTAGTGTGACATTTATGTCAAAAGTGATTCTGGCAATTTTAAAAGCCACTTCTTGTTTCTGTAACAGTTTTTTGACAGCTTCATGTCGTAGCCATGCCCGAAATAAGGAGTTGTTTGACTCGGAAAATATAGGCAACAACAGATCTAAGCAATTCATTTATAGACAAGGTGATGGATATAAACAACATTCCCCATCGGAAGATGGTTGTTCAAGCAGCCCGGACTCTGCAAGAAGCTTTTCTGACACCCAATTAGAAATGTTCCACCACCGGCATGGCCTGCTTATCCTACACCTTTTTGCAGCATTCATGTTTGTCCCCTCGCTTGTAGCTTGGTTACAGGTATGGATTATATGTCTCCCATTCCTCATTTGCAATGCAAGTCTGCAATTTTTGCATCCTCGTGATTTTTAAATATGTCTTTTAAAGAAATCTATAATTGTAATATCTTGGGTTTTCTTTAGGAACCTATACAATGTCATCTGGAATGTTTTAAATAAAATCTAATTTTCTTGTCGAATTAAGTCAACTGAAGAATAAATTTATAGCATTGTTGTACGTATTTCAATTTCCCGATCATCATTTTTTATTGAATTTTAGGTAGGGGTGGCAATAATAGACACTTGGACAGGAACACGATATTACTTAGAGAAAACATGAATACATTAACTCAAAAATGACACAATTTTACTTGATTTTGAATTAAATTAATTATTTAATATGTTTGTTAAATTTTAAAAATATTTGAATATAAATACAAATAGACACGAATCGACACAAATTATGAACCCAGGCATGACGCAATTGTCACCCCTAATTTTAGGTGCCAGAAATCATGCACTTGAAATGTACTTGCATGCACAAATCCCATCTTGTCATTTTGTTTGGTTTATGTTCGACCTTTAAGAATAAAAAAGTCAATCAACTTGGTTCCACTCTTGCCATGTCTTTTTTAACTTGTAGACAAAGTACTACATATTTAGCATCTGCTTGGTTCTTCATAATGGATCATAATGGGTTTTTGTGCTTACAGAGAGTAGGTATGGGTCAGAGATTTCCATGGTTTGTGGATTCAGCTCTTTGTATCGGTGTCATCCTCCATGGCATCTGTGATTCTAAACCTGAATATAATTTCTTGTTTCCCTTATTGGGTATCCCTGGCTGGGAAGTAAGACTGAACTTCGCGTATCTGCTTGCTGGATATTATTGCTATTTTTCTGGATTGGCTTTGGCTCCTTACAGAGCGTTTTATGCCATGGCGGTGATTGGAGTTCTTTCCTTCACTTTCAGAATTATACAGAGAAGGTACAGGGAGAAGGGTGAATGTTATTTTAGCAGAAAACATTTTCATAGGCACTGATGGGAACTTCTCTGAAACACTGTACATATGTTAATTTTTTTTGAATTAATCGGTCTTGTTGTGCAATGATTTGCTGATTGTATTGACATCAGTGACATTTAACATGGACATGGGTTTACAGTCACCCAATTTTTGAATTTGAGGCTAGTTAGGCGCTATTCAACCATGTCAAATGTTTTTTTTACCGGTGGAAATTTCTGTGGAGAGAGAGAGAGAGAGAGAGAGAGAGAGAATATAGCGGTATTGCAGGGGAGCTTTCTTTTATTTTCTTTTCTTTTTTTTTTTTTTCAAACTCACTTTATCACCTAAACAGGAATTTTAAATGTGTTGGCGATTTGTCCACCTTCGTTTCAGTGGAAAATATGCTTGTATAAATTAGTTTTCTATATTATCTTGAATAGATATTACCAGATATAATAAATGCTGTGGAAGGTCGGAATTACCTATTATATTTTATGGTAACATAAATTTATTCAAATAATTTTTTTTTTTTTTTTACATTGACATTTTTATAGGGGATTTAGACTAATCCAATGCAGATTTATCTTTCCTAAATATATATTTTTTATTTTGTAATAAATTTTAATGTCAAACATAACCAAATCGAAGCCCATGCACCTCGATAAATAATAAAACATGGCGCTGAAGCACAAGATGAGACGGCGTCAAAGCCTCAAAGATTTCAACGGTCCGATCGATGGATTCCTAGTTAGCGCCCAAATCAAAAGTTGAAAGAAGGCATTGAAATTTCAAGACAAACGTCAATGCAAGATAGGTGGTGGCTCCTTTCCGCGGGTGTTGGGATTCAAACTCAGAGTTTAGCGGCAGGGATTCATATGCCTTATCTACATTCTTCTCATGGTCTGTCCTCTGTTGTATTGGCTTTCGCCCGGAAGACATTGTAATTTCAACGCATGGCCTCGCTTCCTCAGAGATTTATTCTATAGGGTTTATTAATTAAATTCCTAGAAAGCTTGATGTTTTTATGTTTGGGGTTGTTTGGAGTAAGAAAAAATGAGATAAATTGAGATAAATTGTGGTTTGGGGAGAATTCGTAATGCGTGCAGTGAGAGAAAAAAGTTGATGTGATATAAAGTTAACAGAGATTTATAGAGATTTTTGAAATTTTTTCTCAAACTATTACAAACCAAACGGGGCCAATAGAATTTGATTAATAGAAGGTGGTTCACCTGATTATATCCAATAAACTTAAAAGATGTTACTACGATCCGATAAAGAAATGGTAAAGTGAACAAAAAGTAGACTTAAAATTTTATGAACTGCAATAATTTTATGTAAATTCATGGAAAATCTAACATGTGATAGAAATGAATGGATTTAGAAATAAATCTAAAAATATATATATATATATATATAAGAGAAAGGTAATAAAAATGAAAGATTTTAAATAATTCCTTTAGAAAAAGTAGTCGCTCCGCTACTCTAGGTTTGCAATCAGTATTTATTTTTTCCTTTTTTTTTTTAAGTCTAATTATTTGTGCTAGGGCATTGATAAGCATGGAGTGAAAAAACAAACAAGCAGTAAAAGACGATAAATGAAATAGGCGAGGCTGAGAACCCACCCTTTAAGTGTCCGAAAAAGAATTCCCTCTCGAGGCTTCTGATCACATGGCTTTTGGTCACATGGCTTTTGGTTATCGCCGAGGTGGGATATAGTTCAAAGGGAGAATGATTACTAACAATCTTATCTATTACCTGAGTCTATTGCTTTGGATTTCACAAATTCAATGTTTTTCTAATGTCAATAAACACTAAAAGTTCGAGTTTTCTTTAAGTTTCACAGAAGAGGGACACAAGAGCACGTATGACCATCTATAAAATCTTTCTCATGATGTTACATAAATACATGTGGGTCTCAGGACTTCACCCCTGGTGTCTCTTCCCTTGCACGAGAGGGACCTCATCATAGACGATGTAAAGCCAATTTTGATTTTTGATTTTAAGTTATTGGGTGATCTCATTCTGAATTAGATGAAAGAGATCTAGTGTCTCTTTAACGCATGTATTGGGTTCAGTTCAGTCTCTTATTGGCTATTATGCCTCAATATTGAAGCATTTTGAGGGAGTAAGTTCATGTGGTAATGAAAATTGTTGTCACAACTCACAAGAATGATCAACTTGCTTACAGATCATCTTGGCATTAACGGCGGGCGATCGATCTTAACCAAACTTTGAAACTGTGGGTTTCCTTTAGTAGAATGAATAAGATTCTAGTTTTTAATTGCTGTGTCTCAAGGTCTCACTTCAGTGACCTTGAAAAGGTGGTTTTTGTAACCTTGAGATGGTTTGGTTTTTACTCTAATGGATTAAATTACCAGAGTCACCATGACAACTTTATTTTACAACAGACACAGGCAAAATAATCACTTTATAAATGCATAATTTCAGAAATTTGTGCCATGTAACTGGTGTTTGCATTTACAGTTATAGTAATAATAGTTCATATTTTAACTTATCCTAACATGCGTGAGACTTGTAGTGTTGTTTGTTATGGGGTTAAAGTAGGGTAAATGTCGTGATGTAGGACAAAGATGCAGAAAAGAGATAATAAAAAGGAGAAGGGGAGAATGGGATGGAAAGAAGGAAAATAGAGGAAGAAGAGTAGAAACAGAATAAGAGGAGTGATGGAGGGAGAAGAAGAGACAGGGTAAGAAGAAGATGGGGGAGAAGACAGAGACAGAGAAGGATAGAAGCCAGAAGGAAATTCAATACCTGATTGATTCATGATTGAATTCATTCAAAGCTAAGTAATTCATTACAACCTGAACTACTAATTTAAACCCCAAAATGGCAATAAAATCCCAACAGATAATTAAAGTAAAATATAATCTTTTCAACAGTTGCCTTTCATTGCCTTTGCCGCCCCATCACGTTTACTATTTGATACAATGTTCTACTCACGTTATGATCAACTTGGGATGACTTATTTAACAATTGTGGGCCCAAATATTCCTTGGAAGTTAGAAAAATGTTGTGGTGCAAGCAAGTTTGCCGGCCTAAAATATTGGCTTGAGCAAATTTTTTTAGAGGACGGAATCGAGTATGGTGAAAAATCTACAACTCAAATTAATTTGGGTTGAATTTGGATGCCGTTTGTGCAATATTCAAGAAGGTCGATACCTGAACATACATACAGACATATATACGTATATGTTAATATGTATGTATATCTTTAATTATATAATATTGTTCAACAATAAAAAATATTGCCGGATTTGCTTACCACATCAATTGAAAAAATAAAAGTCAAACTTGAAAAGTAAAAAAAGTTAGAGGAAATGGTTAGAGAGAATCTCCGACAAAAACTCTCTGATGAAGTCAACATAGACTTGATAAAATTGTAATAAAAAGAGTGAAAGTGAACAGTTGACAATAGTGAGTATGCCTGAATTTTGGATTAAGTTTTATATTTATAATAACATAGAATAAATAAATAAATAAATAAATAACTAAATAATTGAAGTGCAATGATTAGGTATACAGTGTATATGACAGTTTGCTTTACCTTAAATACTTTCCATTCATTAATATTTTTCACCCAGTATTAAATGTGCGTGAGAAAAGGTTCTAGGGGCTGCAGTGGGAAAATCGATGGTCAGGATGTGATTGTATTAAAATAAGATGTGTCTTTTCATATTCCTCATTAATTATGTTCTAATCGAATTTTGTCAGACTTTTATTTTTATTTTGAATTTAATTTTATTACAGTAAATTAAGACCATTAGATTTAATATTATCACGTCTTGACCGTCAATTTACCCACTGCAGCTCCTGCAGTATATTTTTCCACTACAGCCACCTGGAACCCTGTGAGAAATGAGTATAATGGATAAGATAAAACTTTGAAGAATGTCTAGATGTCATATCCGTTTGCCACTTGTAATGTAACTAACTATGAAGTAATAAATTTAATTCATTTATTACTATTTTGCATTTATGGTTAGAATTACATCAACTCACTTATATTTAATAGTGGAACCCACTCATTAATTAGATTAGTGCTGAGCACAATCTTAGCTGCTTGTATTTGTTTTTAGGGCAATACCACTTATCTTTGGTAATTTTATATTTATAAATATATAAGAATGAGGTTATTATTTTATTTTGAAACATGTAAAATAAATTATAGAGTTTGAGATCCTTATTCCCTGAGTTATGGGCGTGCTCGCACGAATTTTTTTTTTTTTGGTAATTTGCTCGCACGAATTGGTTTTAATTGTAAGCGAAAATAAGCAACCATTGACCAGATTAATGGATTTTTTTTTTTTTTTTAAGTTAATGATATGATCAGATGCTTTTCAAGGTTCATCACTTCATCTCGTGTTGCCTTGGGGAACATAAACTAATTATTATTATTATTAAGATATAATTTTATTAAATTATGTTTGGCTTTCGTCTTTTTAATTCTAACAATGGACATAATTACAAATTTTTTAAGAAAAAAATACTTTATATTAGCTGCAACCACTGATACGAAAGTCAAAATTCAAAACCTTAATAATAATAATAATAATAATAATAATAATAATAATAATAATAAAATAGAGTTATTAATTTTGTCAACAAATATACTACGGACAAAATAATCGAATACTCATCTACTTCTCCAACAAAGAATTTTAGATTCTCGACCTTTGAATATTGTAATATTGTAATAGGAAGTTGATGATGAGATGCCAAAGTCGAAATCAGATTAATTAATTGTTCCTATACCTTCCAAGGACCATACATAATTAGTTGGTCCAATCTTCCTAATTAGTGAAAACATTCTTGAAGCTTAGATGGAAAAAGAAAAAAGGAAAAAAAAAGAAAAAAGAAAAAAAAAAAGAAATGAATTTGAGATGCAAGATTAATTTCATTAAAAATGGGATTATCAGTAATGAAAAATTATTCAGAGGTTTTAAGGTTTAATTATAGGCCAAAACAAAGTACTGTAATTGCAGTTATAGGCTCAAATATTACTAGCTAAATGTCAGAAACCTTATTACTTTCGTATGTTCTTTATTAGTTATGCTAAATCTTCAATATACTTTTCAAAAAAAAAAAAAATTGTTAAATCTTCGATATATCTATATATAAGTATTGAAAGGTGGTATATATATTTTGTAATACTCAGCAATACATTCTCAATATTTGACTGTGTTGGACGCAAATTAAGCCCGTTTGGAAGTTGTAACTTTTGGCTGGTGAAATTTTTGGTGTATTTTGTAAAATAAATAGAAATTTTTAGTAACTTTTAAATATTTGGTAAAAATTTTTAGTAATTTTTTATTTTTTTTTGTTTGATAAAAATTTTGATAACTTTAAATTAAGTTAAACTGAAATGATTATTATACTTCTCATCACATAAGTAAAAATTAGTATATTGGCAATATGTCAAGTAAGCAACGTATCAACTTTTTTGGTGTTTTACAAAACACTTAAAATGCTAAAAATTAATAATTTTTTCACTAATTTTGCTCCTTTAAACAGGGCCTAAATGATTGAATCGACACTCACGTCGCTATTGCAAGGCAATTCATAAAATTTGAAAATATACAAAAGATCAATGGCTAAGATTTGTTTTTTTAATAAATTAAAGGGCAAGATTTGTCTGTGCCTTTATTTTCTTAGTAGCGTCAGTTTGATTATAAATTTTTTAACAATTTTTTATTATTTTTAGTAATTTTTATTAATCTTTTATGATTTTTTACCAGAAATTATTGAAAATTTTTGTAACAACCTAACGAGCTCATGTTTAAATAAGATTAAATTACATATAAACGGTTAATTTTTTTTAACCCTGCATAAGCAATTTAATGAGTTGTGTACACTTATTAGTTACTTTAGGATGCAAATTAAGGATACATATATAATTGAAAACGAGACTCATTATTTCGGGTTAGAGAGGTTGATGGGTTGGGTATAACAGTTTAGATTTTTTTTTTTTTTTAATGGTCTGACGGTTTTAATTAATTCGATTAAGGGCTAGTTTGATTCTATAAAAATTGTTATAAAATTATAAAAATCTCTTAAAATTCTAAAAAATTTTAAAATTTTTTAACATATTTGACATTTTTCGTATTTTGTAAAATAATTATAAATTTATATATATCTACGTATTCTAATAACTTTTTACAAATCATAATAAATTTTTTACAAGTCTTAATAATATTTCACAAACTCAGTAATTTTTTTTATAAATCTCAAAAATATTTTATATCTTCAATAAATTCTGACATAAAATTATTTTCGACAATTATTTTTCTCTGATGTAAAATTAAAATATTTTATTATTCATTTTTAAAAAATATAGTTGGTGATTACGCGTCAAGCGTTAAAAAATTATTTAAATCAGATTTTTTTATTTTTTATTAATTTTTTATTTTTTATTATTTTTCATTACACCAAAACGTTTCTGAAATTTAACTCATTAAAATTTAATTCAACCAAATTAAGAAAAAAAATGAGAAAAGAAAATTAAAAAAAAAAAACCATCTCTCTCTCGTCGACTCGTCTCCTCTCTTCCCGATTCTTACTGCTCAAGCTTCTGTCGGTCAGGATGAGAAAGCGAAGAGAAAGATACAGAAAATGGAGGAGGCTGGAAAGCTCCAGAGAATCCATTGTGCCATGTTGACGGAGGACGACCTGAAGGTTCCTGCACCTATCACGCTTCGGTCAGTTTCTGTGATTTTGTTTCCCGACTTTCCGGCTACGATTACTCTCGATTGATTTTCCTTTCTTATGTAAAATCTTTCAATTGGAAATAATTCAAAGAATTGAGTTTGTACCAGCATTATCACTCGCTTTATGTACGATAAATTTGATATTATGGGGATGGATGGATGTGTAGTTTTCTTGCACGCACGGGTGCTTTGTTTCCCTCTCAGCAAAGTTGAGCGGCTTGCCTAAAACTGTGTAGCGACACACAGAGAGAGAGAGAGAGAGAGAGAGGTGGGTTTGGGGTTTTGGGGGGCCTCATACAAACAAATATATTTATTGGTTGGGGTTTTACGTTGATAGTTCGTTCAAGAAAACACTACTAATATATGTATTTTTTTTTATCAAAAAAGTTTTAAAATATACATCACCAACCTCTCTAAATTTTAAATATTTTTTTATTATATTATATATTAAAATAATCATATAATTTTTATTGAAATTATAAAATAAAAATAATTTACTTGTGTCTATTTTATATATTAATATAATTTATTTAGGTTTATTTGAAAGGTATTCTAATCATTTCACATCATGAAGAGTTCATTTTGATAGGAGTGGCGCCCTCCAAATCATACCACCAAATCATACCATATCTACATTATTTGTAATCTCATGAACTTACCAAAATAAATACAAAATAATATCCTAGAGATAATTCTAAATACATTAAAAATTACCAATTATCTCAAATAATTAACTTTGTTTAAATAAAAATTAATCTTAACTAAATTAGGAATTACCTAGATGACAAATTACTGACCTCAAACTATTATCAAAGTGAACTCTTGTAGCTTGTAATATTCACGCGCACGCGCACACACACATATGCTGCATTATGTGCTTTCCCTGCAGAAATTCTGTTGAGTCATTATCAAAATCTTATAAAAATTGTAATTTATATATATATATATATATATGGTATCCAGCCTCGTCAAAATTTCTAGTTCAGCACAAAAGAGTTCTGAACAAATTGCACGGTTCTTTGAGGATGTCGAAGAATCATATGTAGTGTAGATGCTGACCACGACTTAAGAGGCTGACGAAGGCATGTCCAAAAGAAAGATCCAAGTGAGTCTATTGTGGACTTGGAACTTTATGGGCTCAACTCAACAATATGTTTGTCATCTCTACAGTCATTAATTTTTTTTTTTTAATTTTGCGGGACAGTTCGTTTTCATTATTATTATTATTATTATTATTATTATTATTTTTAACTAATTAGTTAATCTTATTTCATTCATAGATTTGGGTTTATGCCATTGTTCATATTGATTCTGAATTTGAAAAAGACATAGCACCGTGCGCATGTCATTTTCCCGTGAGTTTGGAAAGCTTCTGGCTGTACATTACCGTGTGTGTGAATGGAGAAGAATTGTAGGTCATTTGCACATTATTGTCTCATATTACTGTACCTAGATTCCTTCGAGTTCACTGCTGACGTAACTGACGTTACATATATATGTTCTATGATATATATAATATACATATATGGCAATGGCATCAAAAAAAATTTAAATTGTTGTAGGACCTCTGATCAGTTCTATTATTTGGTCAATTTTAAAGGTTAGAAACCTTACTTGTTCTACTTTATTTGGCATTTCTTATTCGCCTTGTTTCTCAGTTGGTAGGTGGTATTGTCAACATATGGTTAGTCTTTATGATTTGGTACATGTGCATACATATATATATATATACATACACACATATATATGTATATAGATGCCAAATAGGAAAATTTTGTCCATGGCTGGGAATCTTTGTAAGCTCTTCAAACTGTAGTTTAGCCCTGCATGATACCCTTTTAATTATAAGTTTGAAACGGAGCAAATTAATTAATTAAATAGGATATATATAAAATTTTGATACACCTAATCTTTAGTTGTTTGTTTGGAAAATCTCAAGAAGTTCCAGTCTTGTGTTTTTTTTCACCCAACAGCCAGCCTTATATTGCTTCATTTGAACGTTTGGGTGGTGCCTTTAATAATTTACATGTAAGGAATATTCTAACTTGCATGCATGAATCTGCTGCTATATATATATATATATATTCGCAGTATTTGCTTAAGAAATCAATTGTAATCTCTTTGCTAATTATTTATGTTCTGATTTGTTAATACAAAGTCCATTTCATGGAAGATTTATTCATTTATTTATTTGTGAAATCATTAGCATTGATTAAGAATTTGTTACCCTCATTATTTGTTCTCTAATAATAAATTTAGATTGAGACGCTTTAGTCAATGAAATGAATTAAGAAAGAACAAAGAAAGTTTAAAACTTGAGAGATGCTTATCCGTGTACATGAACTTTCACCTGCAGCACAAATTCAAATGCATAGAGATTTGCTGTTGTTCTTTTATTCAACTAGGCAAAATTCAACCCAATTTTTTGTTAATTCTACATACGATGGTCATTGATCCTTATCCCAATAAATGTCTCCTCATTTGGAGTCTCTTTTTCATGGACTAAAACGAGTGTGGTGGGCCACCATCCAAACATTTTGCCGCAGGCATTTGAATAATAACACTTGAAACATCTAGCTGGCATATGTGACCTCCTCTTGTCCTGCGAAGAAATTGTTGTTGCCCTCTAAGGGGTGTCCTAGCTGTCTATTTTTAGCTCTTTGTTGAGTTTTTCTTTCCATATATTTAATCACATCAGTGGACACAAAGTCAGTGAATCAGCCAAACTAATCGGTAGGGATAAATTCTTAGTCAAATTACTCTTACACAAGCTTAAAGCGATAGCCTTGAATGATTTTCTGATGGTGACAAACAAACAAATAATATATATATATATACACTTTGGTTCTTTTTGCATGGAGGGGTGTTTCTGAGTCCTGGTAGAAAGTAAATATATGCCTTCGTAATCAATAGCAAGTGACACGAGTTGCATTATATATGATGATGAATTGTATAATAATAGGTATATCAAAGTGAAAAAGAGTTGGTCCCAACGACAAAACTGGCCAGCTTTGAAGGGACCTAGGAATCCTATCAATTAATCTTTTTATTATTATTATTATAATTAAACTTGCTAAGATAGAAAAACCAATAAGAGAAGACTTTGGTTGCAAAATATAGAATTTGCTAATGAAGCTGACCACGTCTGTTAGCTTCTCCTTTCCTGCCTAGAGCTTCGCAGAAACAGGACACATTGTACATTGATCATTGTCATAACAAGGATGGTGGGACATTTTTTATATTAATTAGATGCCTTCCATTTACTTTTTGAGACATCAAACCCCTATATATAGATATATATGCTTATTTATTTATTTCATTCAATCATTAATAATCTCCCCCGGTTAAGCAGCACATTTCATTATTTTTGCCCTGATGATCTGGCAGAATCTTTGCTTGATCAGAATATAAACCCCTCCCTTTGTGTTCTCATAATTAATGTTCCATATATCTTCGAGTCCTCCTCTCCTCTCTGAATTATAGGTCATCGGTAAAATGGGAAGGCAACCCTGCTGTGACAAAGTTGGGTTGAAGAGAGGTCCATGGACCATTGAAGAAGATCACAAGCTCATGAACTTTATCCTCAACAATGGTATCCATTGCTGGCGAACCGTTCCCAAGCTTGCAGGTGAATATTTATCGATCTATATATATAATACATATTAAGCTTTTAGTTCACTGTTGTTTTCAATGGCTTTAATTACTAAAAATCGAAATTTGTGTGTGGTGATGAAGGTTTACTAAGATGTGGAAAGAGTTGCCGGTTAAGGTGGATTAATTACCTGAGACCTGACCTTAAACGAGGGGCACTATCAGAAGCTGAAGAGAATCAGATTATACAACTCCATGCCCGTCTTGGAAACAGGTTTGATCGATTAATCTAAGACCATTTTCTTCTATTCATATCCAACATTTTAATTAAAAAAAAAAATAGTATTACCCAAGAGATGGATATCAGAAAAATTTATCTGTAGAAAAATTAATCACCCTCATGTTATAGTAATAAAAATTGAATAATATTAAAACTATATTATTAAAGGTAATTTTTTCAAAAAGGGTAGCCTGACAAACCTGTCACAATTTTTTTCAGTAAATATTTTCTTTTAATTGTATAGCATTACACTTTGATTAAGGATGAGGTAAGAGCAAAGGCTTTTATTCTAACACATTTGAGATCTTTAAATTGTAGGTGGTCTAAGATAGCCTCACATTTTCCTGGTCGGACAGATAATGAAATCAAGAACCACTGGAACACTAGAATTAAGAAAAGGTTAAAGCTGCTAGGATTGGACCCGGTGACCCACGAACCCATTGAGAAAAAGGAAACCAATGCTGAAGAGAAAACTGAGGGCAATCCAGATGATCAGTCTGATTATTCATCCAAAGAACAAGAGGAAAAAAGTTTCTTGGGGGTCAATAAGGCACAAAATGAGGTGATCCCGGAAATAAAAGAGAAATTACAAAATGAAGTGGACGTGTTGGATGAAACAACTGATGATCTTTTACAAAATTATGAAATGCTGTGGGGAAGCTTGGATGCTGCAGGTCTGTGGACGAATAACCAAGAAACCACCGCCACCACCACCTCCAATTCTACCAGTTACAGCCCTTCTTACCCACTTTCTTTGGAAGATTCTCTCAACCCTTCAATGGGTGAATCTTCTTTATCTGTCCAGCAGGAAGACTCTATACAACAATGGGTTGAGATTGTTGATTCCATGCTCTCATGGGATGCTTTCAACCAGCTAGAAAAAGAGCTTCTCTTCTTGGAAAATATATAAAGTACTCGTTGAATTACGTATTGTAGTTAATTATTTTCCTGGCTTCTTTCATCTTTTAGTTTTGTTAGTGCCTTTACTGGTAAGCAATAAAAGTGTAAATTATTATTATTTTTTTTTATTGTGTTCTCAAGTACTTTTTTTTAATAAGTTTGATATTACTCTCTCCTGACTTTCTTTCAAACTCTCCTTCACCTCCATGCTTTGTGATCAATATTTGAGGCTTGTATTATGTTAGTGTGTATTCGGTCATTTTGAGTACCGTATGTATCTATGTCTGTGCCCCCCTTGATTTCCGTACATGCAGTCTTTTACCTCTGCTTGAAAGGTTAAGGACTTCTTTTTTTTTTTTTTTTGGGTGGTCAGGTTTTGCAGAGAGGGCCCATTTTAGGTGCACAACTCGGAGTGAATGTCCTCCACTTGATTTGTGTGTCATGACATCAATTAATATTATCAGGTGAGCGATTGGAGTGGTAAAAAATAAAAAAAAAAGATAAATTAAGATAAAAATGTAATTTTGAATTAATTTTAACGTTCGATATTTTTTTTTAAATTGTGTTTTTTTTTTTTAAGACGAACAGTAATAAACCATTAGAACAGTTTCTGAAATCCGTTTGAATGGATTCAAAAAAATTAACATTCAATGTTTTGAATAATAGTTCTACTTTCTATTTCGACAGTGGTAAATAATTAAAATGATTTTTCAAATTCGTTTCAATGGATTCAAAAAGCCTCTTTAAAGATGTATAGTGTCAAAAACTATTAGAACGGTTTTTTAAATCCGTTTTAACGGGTTCAAAAAAATTCATATAAAATAACGATAATGGTACTCGTTTGAAAGTTTTCGATTTGAATAATATGATTGTCAAAAATAATTTATGCATTCGGTTAATTCTCCTCCAAATTTTTATTTTTTTAGCGAAATATTAAAATTTTTTAAAATTAGTAAAAATTGGAATGTGTAAATGTGTAATAGAAAATTTTAGTGATTTATAGAGATTGTTGGGGATTTATTTTGTTTTATTGGGTTTTAAAGCAACTGTAATTTAATGGTCACAAGTATAAATGTAATTTTTGTACAAGTAAATTAATGTTATGAGTAGAGATACTTGTGCTTCTCTATTACTTCTCTTACTCCATGAGAATTTTAATGAAAAAGTGTAATGTGGAGTTAAAAACACTTATAGTAGAGTGCATTTATCATTTATATATATATATAAATATATATTACCCTTCTCAAATTTCACAACCCAAAGTGATCTCATGAGTGCGCTAACTTCTCTATTTCATCGCATCAATTGATATGTAAAGGTCGGCTCTATATGTATATTTTAAAGTCTCTTAAACAGAATGTTCGTGATGAGCACTAAACTGTACCAAAAGTCAGTTTTCATATATTGTATTTTATTTGCTTTATTTATTTATTCATTTCCTAGCAGCTATCGTTCACTTATTAGGCGCAGGAAAGGAATAATTATGGAACTTTTCACAACAATACTTACAAAAACAAGTCCAATCTTACTAATATTGGGGGCGGCTTTGATTCCTTCCCACGCCATAATGCTCTGCTTAATTTGAATATGCAAATGCAAGGGCACTCATATTTGAATTTCTTAAAATCTATGTTAGGTCATTTTGGTAATTTACATGTGCCTTGTTAAAAAAATAATGATGTTGAATGATCCTCGAAAAATTTACTCCGTTAATTTGATTAACTTGATATTAGATTTTAATTATGAAATTTATAACCAAAAAGAAAAAGAAAAAGAAAAAGAAAAAGATCATAAAATTTAGGTTAATAACTTTGATTTTGGATGATTAAATTTTTCTTAATTATTAATTGAGTTTGGGTTTTAGGGCAATTATAAGAATGATATATATATATATATATAGATGCTAAGATATTATTTGTGTTATGTCAGGCACTCCCATCCATAGGAAAAGGAGAAAAGTTAAATGATACTTCAAATTCTAGCAATGATTGAAATAATTTATGAACAAATTTATATCATAATTAAATAGTTGACATAGTGATATGTCTACTTCCTAAGGTAAATATTATGAATATATTTTTATTATAGAAGGTTTTTTAATAAAATTATACTACATTACAAATATCAGACACGTAATCTAATGATTAATATAAACACTACATAATCTTATAGTGAAAATGTACTTTAGGTCTTCTTGATCCAAAATGTGAACCTTGATAATTAAGTATACTATTATTTTGATCAATAGACCCACATTTAATTCAATGATTTATGCACTACAAGTCTCTTTTAAGTTACATTTGATTAATGAGATTGGATGACAGAGATAATATATATAATTAGATATAATATATAAATAATTTTTTATATAAAATTATTTTTTTAGTTTTTAATTGGTAGTGTTTAAAGTAGCAGAAGAAATTTTACCCCACAAAAGAAAACTTGGTTTCCTCATCCTACCGAACGGACATAATCTTCTATTGTTGGACGATCAAATCATATGGATTTCCCAAACTATTATTAGAGTATTTAGGGATTAATTTACAAGTGCTGAAAAAATATTAAATTAATGATCACTGTTTTGTATAGTGGGTTTTAATAATTGCCACTTGCTTGGCTGATAAAGCCCATTTAGGAGTTGATTATCATTTTAATGATTAATAATTTAACGCAAGTCCTTGGCGTGCCCCATATATATATATATATATATATTATATGTATATTTCAATCAATTAGTGGTTTCACTATTTTTCTCCATATTGGCCAAACAAATCGCACCCTAATTTCAAAAGTAGGTTGGTGAAAAGGGGTATGGGTTCTTTATGATATGGTGTGTGGCATGTGGCAGTTGTCATCATTGACATTAGAAATAGTGAATTAATATAGAATTAGAAAGGCAAAGATAGGCATTATGAGGCATACCATTTTAATAACTAAACAAATTAATTTATTTTTATGATGATAATGATGACGGTGTTGTACTTGAAATTCTTTTCTTAACTTTAATTTAATAGAGCACCGTAGACTTGTTAATGTTGAAGCCCAACTTGGGCACAATCGGCCTCACTTGGTGGCAAATCTAGGCCATCAATCTGGGCCAAGGCCCACTATATTTCTGCATGGTAAGGCGAGCTTGGCAACATTCATGGAGGATGATCCAATGGTGATTTGGCGTGACACAAACAGAGAAACTGAGATGGTTCTGAGGCCTGTGAAACAAAAGAGCGATTCGGAGCACCGACACGGCGGAATGTCCTCGCCTGCGTTGCCGGATTTTTGTCTTCATCCTTCTAAGAGGGTAAGTTTTTGCTCATCTTCTTGTTCGCTTCTTCTTCAGCATGGATACAAATTTCTTCTCGTCTGTATATGCAGGCCAACCATGCATGTAGCTAAAAAATTTATCATCTTCTCCGTGGTCCGTATAGCTGCATACGTCATTTGAGGAAACCATTAACCCTTCTTGATTCATAACCAAACTCGCTTGGCTACAGAAATAAAACCAGTGTGTATCAAAAAAGATTGTGATCGATCCATTTTGCTATACGAATGTGTTTATGGAATGTAGGTGACGCAATCGAAAACGAGTGGTTGGTACACCAAAAAACTATTAAAAATTATAAAATATTATTAATTTATTTCAATCAAATTTTATCACATATTACTTTTATATTAACTTTTTATTTTTATTTTTTTTTGGTGCCATTTAAACACTCCTGATCTTTGGATAGAAGTCAAGTAATAAAATTAAAATTTTGAATATAATAATAAAAAAACTATTTTGAAAAAATGTAAAACAAAACGATGTTTTTAAGTTTTGAAAATAAGCTCAGTTGGATAAAATTTAATTATTATGGTGTTAGACTAACTAATTTCTATTACTGTTCTTAAATTTTTGACTCAAAAACTTATTTACAATTATATTTAAGTTAGTAGATTGTTGTGTTATCGTGATAATTTTTCCTTAAAAGTTCTCATAAGAAACATTTGGATTAAGTGAGTTCGTAACGAAGACGGTAACCAGGAAAAATTGAAGGGGTGGTGTTTGGTATACTAAAAATTATTAAAAAGTTATTAATTTTTTTTTAATCTTTTCCAATCAAACACTTTTACAACATTTTTTTTTTAATCATCATCCAAACACCACCGGAGGGGCCTGCCAAGGCTTTGGAACACCAGAATTGTATCGCTTGGGAACACTGAGTTCGAGGATAAGGATCAGCATTTTTTTTGTCCAAAGGTCTTGAGTTGAAAGATGGTGTCTCATATGTCGTCTACCCATACCCAAGGCTAGCCCCACCAGGAAAAATCATGGGCGCTTGATGTGCAGCAAATGTTGAATTCTGGGTAGTTTGTACGGTTCTAGTTAAGCAAAATTTGATCCAAAATGGACACTTGGTTAGTTGTTTCAAGCTGTCATCTTTGAACTAAGTGATGATTCTTCAAGTTGGAAACAGCTAATTATTATTATTAATGGGTAAAATTCAAATTAAATTAAGAACTAGACTAATCTTATCACATCACACGCATAAGCCCAAGCCCAAGCCAAACTAGGTCCTCCCTCCCTTGACAAGAGTGGAAAGTAGGATACCCGAATGGTTGTTCGCCACAACGCCGCTGGCGATGCCCAGCACTCAGTTTTCGTACCCAGCCAATTTTCTAAACGCAAACCAAGTGCATCCGATCCTCGACGACATCTGTGGCTTCCCAACTCCAACTCCGTAAGATCCCCAACATCTGCCATCATAAGTTCGTTCCTTAGTTGACGTCCGATGATAGCTCTTGCAGCAATAGCTGAATTGACCTTACATATTCTCGACATTTGTATTCTGTAACTGTTTGGGCTCTGTAATTATTAATTTGGTTAGAAATATGTTGCGTAAAAGTAAGAAAATCACTCAAAAATTTTAGTATGAGTCGTGAATTAAATTACCAAAGGGGGTAGAGATTAATATTTTTTTTAATAAGTGATGTTTTAAACATCATAAGAAGATCAGTGTAATTTAAGGTATGTTTAAAATTGTATAAAATTGTAAAAGTTAATATTTTGATAATAAATAAAAAATTTAAATTTTACTCTCATAATTTATGTTTATAAAAATTTATAGTATTTTATGTTAATTTCAAACAACGCCTTAGTAAATTTACTTTTTTTTTATTTTTTCTTTTGTTTTTCATCGTCACCGTCTGGAATGTTAATTCGGATCCCGATCCGGCGGCGCCATAGAGTGCAACGCACGTGTACCCATCTAAAGCGCCCTGGCACTAACAATGAAACCCTTAAAATGCCAACGCATGTGGGGTTGAGCTTATTATCAAGAACAACTCCCAGTACAACGATAAAACAAAACAATACTTCAATGTTATATGTATGTATGTATGTATATCAACGATCAAGTGTGGCAGATAAACGATAAAACTAAAATTTTTCAATTTTTTAATGCAGTCTTTCTCAACCACTACCCTGTTGGAAGAGGGAAGAAATTCCGAGAAACTCCGCGTTTGACCAAAGAAATTCATCGCCGATCCACCGATCACGAAATTCAGATCTACTAAACACCACCCTCTTGAAATGTTCCATTGAGCTGAGAGCTTCAATCGATGGCGAATTTCGTGTTCCGGGTGGTGGTGTTGTTGGGTCTGATCAGTAATGGGTTGTGCCAAGAAAAGGCACAAGAAGCTCCGTGGAGGATGCATACGCTGTTCTCCGTGGAGTGCCAGAACTACTTCGACTGGCAGACCGTCGGACTCATGCACAGCTACAAGAAGGCCCGACAACCCGGACCCATCACCCGACTCCTCAGCTGTACCGAGGAGGAGAAGAAGAGTTATAGAGGCATGGACTTGGCTCCCACTCTTGAGGTTCCTTCCATGAGCAGACACCCTAAAACTGGTGATTGGTAATCTCTCTCTCTCTCCCTCCTTCCCTCTCTTCCATTTGTTTCGTGTTCATTTCATTGTTATTGTTTTGAGGTCACATATTTATAAAATTGGTTGTGTTTGTCCATCAAGTGTCATTGCCATTTGAGGGTTTTGATTTAACAATCCCAATTATGAATTTTTTTGGATGTTTTTATCTAATTTTTGATGGGTTTCTGATGTTTGACTTGCATTATCATTTATGGATGCATCTTCCCAAGATAAAGGAATATGGTAGGAGTACAAAAAAGCACTCCAGGGAGTGCAGCTGTTGGTAGTCATGGAGGAGCTAGATATTTTTAGTCGGCAGGCAAAAAGAAAGAATTTGTGAAAACAAAGGGACTATCCAATGACGACAGGGGTAAATCATAAATGCGATAAATAATATGGCTGTAGCTGTGTGAATATTGGTACTAATTAATTTGGATAGATGAGAATTTCTTAACCCTCATGCTATGAATGAGAAAGTGCCTGTCTTTAGAAATGGTATCATACTTGGATCCTCCTAAACTTAGTTTCCTTTACTAGGAATGTGTTAGGGGTCGGTACACAGTATAGGTTTGTAGACATTGGGAGAAAAGCACAAATAGTTTAGCCGTTATACTTCCACAAGGAAAGAATAAATATTTTATATTTTGTGAGACATTTATGGTAAACCGGTACGTCATCTCCTTCAATACGGTTCCCCCCCCCCCCCAAAAAAAAAAGATTTATGCAGTTTTTCCTATGGAGTTGCAACCTTGTAACAAAAATGAAGTGCAAGAAGAGTAGCGCAACTAAATTTATTTATTTCCATTCTTCATAAAAGTTGTGCAAGATATAACTTTGTGAACTGAGTAATCTTAACCTCTTCAATTAATGCAGGACATAAATCCAATGAGATTTTAACATTTAGGACAGGTTGAACCTTTTTAATTAATCATGACAATATGCACTCTTACTTTAATCTTGACATTGGTTGGTCTGGTTATTTGCTCATGCTTCTTATTAAATTTCAGCTCAGTCACAATTTATTATATTTTTAATTGGATCACACACACACATATATATATATTTTGATGAGGGACCTCTCCAAGGCAGGGCCACTTTGAACCCACTCCTAAAAAGTAATCCTTAGGTTTGTGAACCACCCCACAAGATCCAAAAATCGGGTAGTTTCAGGCTCATGCCTACGTGGGTAGCCCTCAAGGGGATACACACTCTGTGGGATGCAAACCTGAGATTGATTGCGCCTATCCTTTGCTTAGCACTTAACTCAGGCCTTGCCACCACCTGAACTAACCCTTGGTGTTAAACTCTTATCATTTTGCTGGTTCTCAACCTCACTGAGTTTTTGGTGTTGTATTTTTCTTTGTTTACATTACAATTGGTCATTTTTTGTTGCTTGGTTACATTGTCTTCACACTATGGTTTTCTTAAACGCTGATGATAATTATTTTTCTTTCTAATTCTTTTTGAATACACCGTAGGATTTCATTTGCTTCTACTAATATTACATTGTTGCTGTTTGTGTACACTTCATTTTTAGGGAGTTTTTGTCACCCATTGTTTTTTTTCTTCCAACAAGACCCCCTTTCGTAGTCTTTTGGATACCTCCCCCTGCCCAAAAATAAATATAAACAAAAAAATATAAAGTTAAAGAAGTTAATTGTATTGTAGGTATCCAGCAATCAACAAACCGGCGGGGATTGTCCACTGGCTTAAAAATAGTAAAGATGCACAAAATGTTGATTGGGTTGTGATACTAGACGCAGACATGATCATCCGGGGCCCAATCATACCATGGCAGCTCGGTGCAGAGAAAGGCAGACCAATTGCGGCATATTATGGGTAACATAAGACATTCATAATCTCAATTTTGGGTATATGTTCTTCTTTGATAAACTTCTGGCTGTGGGCAGCTCTGTGACCAACTATTTGATTTAAGTTTTGCAGGTGTATCAATTATTTTTGTCAATTATACAACATTTAATACATGTTTGTGCATTTTTACTTAATATTTTTTTCCAATATGTTGGGTTAGGAGCATTTTCCCCAACAGTGAGGCATTCTTTTAATTGTGGCTATTAGAAGCTGGATATAAATCCTTCTGGATTTCCATATTAAATTAACCTTGATCTTGGAACTTGGTAAAACAAGTCACTGTTGCTTAAAACTTACTGATAGTGCAATTCTGTTTTCAGCAATTGGCAAGTCCACTGTACAATTTACTGAGTTTACAAGTGCCCTAAAATTTCATACTTGAAACTTTAAATCTAGAGCCTGTGTTCTGAATTTTTGTGGTGCAGGTTAGTAATGGGTTGGGAACAAAACTAGAATTTTTTAGAACAAGAATGGAATAACTTGTGTAAGTGAAAAACCATTGAAAGTTTTTCCTTTTATTTGAGTTTTGACCATTAAGAAATCTACAGAGTTATGTTTTGTTAGTATCCGGAACTAATGGTGAAATACACTCGCTCTGTGATCTGGCTAACTTTTCAAGCTTTTTTATTGACTTCATCTTCTGATGATTTGTTCTTACAGTTCTTCCTGTTTCTGTTTTTTGTTACCTTTGGTGAAATCCTTCATCTTTTCTTGTGTTGCTCATCTATTTCTTTAAATAATTTATTTTTCATAAAAAAATTGATCAAGTATTTAATTTTCTTCAACAGGTACTTGATTGGATGTGATAACATTCTTTCTCAATTGCATACAAAGCACCCTGAACTTTGTGACAAGGTTGGTGGACTTTTAGCCATGCATATAGATGATCTTCGAGCTTTGGCACCCATGTGGCTTTCTAAAACAGAGGAAGTGAGAGAAGATAGAGCTCATTGGGCAACCAACATAACTGGTGACATTTACAGCAGTGGGTGGATTAGCGAGATGTATGGATACTCCTTTGGCGCAGCGGAGGTTGATTGGGCTTCATTTGATTATTTATTTTCTTCCACTGAACATGTTATTGGATTTTTGTTTTATACGGTTAGCACTTGATTGAGCCCCCCCCCCCCTTACTCGGTTCTGTTCTTTGCCTTTTCAGGTGGGACTTCGTCATAAGATTAATGATAACTTGATGATCTACCCAGGCTACATTCCACGAGTGGGTGTTGAGCCTATCCTTATGCACTATGGATTGCCATTCAGTGTCGGAAATTGGTCATTCAGTAAATTAGATCACCATGAAGATGATGTCGTTTACGATTGTGGGCGGCTTTTCCCAGAACCTCCTTATCCTAGAGAGGTACACAGAGAAGGTTAAGAATATGAGGAATTTGGTCTTATAGGATTCCTAATCATTCAATTCCATTTCACTATTCCTCATCTTATTTAAGTAAATGCATGGAAATTTTTAAGGTGGCTTTCGATGAACACTAACTAATGATGCACTGACTGTAAACTCCGTCCTTTATTATGGACTAAAAATGGGCGGCATGTAGAGAGTGTTTACGAAAGAGTTTGGCAATTCTGTGTTGGGAAGTTCTTCTATTGACATTTCAGTGTTTCTGAAGTTTCTATATTTGTTGTATGTTTAACAGAACAAGTATGAAAATACATTCTATTTTTATTTAACCATCAAGTACAATTAAATGTAAGGCATTTATGTCTGAATTTTTTTATGATGGAACTGCATGTATAAAATCACATAGTTCCATTATGTGTACTGATAGCATTTTATTTTCTTTACTTTGTGAATTTATTTTTTTAATTTTTGTGTAACTGATGACTATAAATATACTTACGGTAAATTTTACTAGTTCCTATTATAATGATTGGACTAGGTACTACATTGGTGAGATTTTTGTTTGAAAGTTTTAATTTTAAGTAATTTATGGAAACAACCTCTCTATAAGCAAGGACACGTGCATCTGACATTCCCTTTGATGAAACATTATGTAAGACATTATTGATGCATGCATTTGACATTATTGATGCGACCCTTGGTGAAACAGTAAGGTTTGTCCTTTGTGAGTTGAAGGTCATGGGATTCAGTAATTGGAAATAGTCTCTCCAGTTATTGGGAGGAAGACAGCATACAATGCCCCTCCTTAGGCTCTGCTTAGGCAGGTGCCTTATGCATTGGACCGCCCTTTTCTTTTACATGGATATAGCTTGTCCATTGTGGTGAAGGTGTTCGGTAAAACATATGTGAATTGTGAGTGTTACATTGTCAATTCACCAATGGAAGGAGACGTCCAACATGAGAACATTAGTTGGTCAAATAATCATGCGATATGTCCAGAATAGGTTAGCATACTAATGCCCTAATAAGTTGATAAAACAAGGCACAGTTTTTGAAGTAATTGACTATGATAAGTTGGGGACAGATGTGATATGAAATTTCTTGTGCTTGACAGAACCATGAAATATATTGTGGTAAAAACAAGCACTAGAAGCTTGGTGTTATTGCTAGGAAGCACAGACTATATAAAATAGGTGTCAAATTCATATCTAACATGCATTGAACATAGTTGTTTGACACACCAACATACATAGCAGCATGTCATGTGGTGTGTCAATTTATTTATTTATTTCTTTTTTTCATTGGACATGTTTGGAACATTCGTAGGATTGAGCAAGCAAAACCCTTAAACTCATCTTATGTTTTTGTTGCCTTTGAATGATGTTCAAGTTTTGGATTGAAATGTTGACTTAGTGCATTTTTTTAATATTTTTGTTGTTTGGGGCTGTTAAAAGGTATAAAAATGTATGTATAAATTTTTCCCTATTCCCACCGAATTTTTAGCCTCATTTTCTAAAATTTTTGTATCCCATGTGCATACCCGTATTTTGTTTGTGCTTATTTGCTAGAAAATGTCAGAAATATCACTGAAGCAACACTAGAGCAGATACATTATTGATAATTTTGTAGTGAGGATAGATGTATCTTTGAAAGATCCTTACAACTACCAATTGGAAGTTTGTTGTGAAGTAAAGCTCAACTGAAAGTTTAATGTCTGCTAATTCTATCAATGGATATATGTTGTGTCCCAATTGATTATTAGTCATTAAACGGTTGAAAGCAATACAGAGTTTTATGCATACTATTCTCTCATTTTCTTAATTTTTTATTTTCATTCTTTGCCTCTGTTAATCTGAAATCTTTCCTTTGAGCAGGTAAAAGCAATGGAAGCTGATCCACAAAAAAGGAGGGCACTTTTGTTGAATATAGAATGTATTAATACTTTAAATGAGGGTCTCCTGTTGCAGCATGTGGCACATGGCTGTCCAAAGCCAAAGTGGTCAAAATACTTGAGCTTCTTAAAGAGTAAAACTTTTGCTGAGCTAACTCAGCCAAAATTTCCTACTCCTGATAGTCTTCTAACCAAGGAGGATGAGGTGCAACATCCAATCTTTGATGAACCTGGGAGGCCATATCCAAAAATCCACACTATTTTTTCCACAGAATGTACTCCTTACTTTGATTGGCAAACTGTGGGGCTCATTCACAGTTTCCACCTGAGTGGCCAGCCTGGGAATATCACAAGGCTTCTTAGTTGTACAGATGAAGATTTAAAGTATTATGTGGGCCATGATTTGGCCCCCACCCATTATGTTCCGTCCATGAATCGTCATCCGTTAACAGGCGATTGGTAACTCTACTTATATCTCTATGTTTCTTTTTCCCCTTTTCCTTCATAGGTGGGAGTTTTTCTGCTTATAGACTAGTTCTGTCTCTGGTCCTGCATCCTTGATTTACAGGGAACAACTTTGGGCATTGCCCTTCTTTTCTTCAATGGGAGCTTTGTTGGACTTTTACTGCTTTACTGATTCAACCTGTAATCGTCTGTTTTATCTTTCATTCTCTGGTGTTCCATTTTATGTTGTCCCTTTCCTTATTGACCTCTTTGGTCATGCTACAGCTGATGAACTTCCCTCATCTGATGCAACCCTATCATTCCTCATTGTCTGATTATAGTTCCATTTGAGGAGGTTAAAAATATTACTTATAGTTCCATTTGAGGAGGTTAAAAATATTACTTATAATTCCATTTGAGGAGGTTAAAAATATTACTTATAGTTCCATTTGAGGAGGTTAAAAATATTACAGAAACTCTAAATTAGTAGCTGCTTATTCTTTATATTTTGGATCTCCTCAGGTTTGTCAACTGTCACTTGCCCAAAAAGGACATAATAAACATTATATGGATGCACACTGCAGTTTGTCTATTACATTATATGGATGCACACTGCAGTTTGTCAATGTCAAATGCATACTTGAAGAGGAGAAATGTACAAGTAGATCTAGTTGCAAGTCTTTCTTGACACTAAATTAGTGTTTAGCTTAGTTTTAGAAATTGATATTTTGAGGTTTTTGATTACCCGCCTTCTATAATTGGTTTGTCCATTACACTTGCAAACTTGGTTTTTGGAAGTGCATGGTATAATAGGGAAGTAGAAGATAATAAACCCTGGCTTTATTTGTGTTACATCAGGTATCCGGCAATCAATAAACCTGCTGCAGTTCTTCATTGGCTTAATCATGCAAATGTTGATGCAGAGTTCATAGTAATTCTGGATGCTGACATGATAATGAGAGGACCAATTACACCATGGGAGTTCAAAGCAGCGCGAGGCCAGCCAGTTTCAACTCCCTATGAGTAAGACAAATTGACTTTTAAGCATTGTTGGCCTAGTTTAGTAGCATATTACTCTGCAATTGTAGCTGCATAAGGGAAAATATCCACCACTTACTTTTCCATTTTGTATCTATAGCTACCTTATTGGCTGTGATAACGAGCTGGCAAAACTCCATACACGCAATCCTGAAGCTTGTGATAAGGTTGGTGGTGTAATCATAATGCATATTGATGATCTTCGGAAGTTTGCTCTACTTTGGCTTCATAAAACTGAGGAGGTCCGGGCTGATAGAGCTCATTACGCAAAAAATATTACTGGAGATATCTATGAATCTGGCTGGATTAGTGAGATGTATGGTTATTCTTTTGGAGCGGCAGAGGTATTCTGCTTTAAGAATTTAATTTCCATCTGAGTTTTGATTATATATACTTCTGCTTCCAGCTTGTAGAATTATAGAGAAGATCAACACCTTCCTGTTTCATTTATGAATTTACTGAGCTCCCTTTGAAATGATCAAAACGTCACCACATTTGTTTCAGCACCATTTCTTTGCTCTAATCCTGCGTGTTTGGCAAAAGAATTTGTGAACTTATTTTTATTTTCTCCCACTGAGATAATTTTATATTGTTGGTGATAAAATTTTGTTCTGTTGCTATTTGTATTGCAGTTGAATTTGCGGCACCTTATAAACAGTGAGATATTAATATATCCGGGATATGTTCCTGCCCCTGGTGTCAAGTATAGAGTTTTCCATTATGGATTGGAATTTAAGGTTGGAAATTGGAGCTTTGATAAAGCGAACTGGAGGAATGTTGACATGGTTAACAAATGCTGGGCAAAATTTCCTGATCCGCCCAATCCTTCAACTCTTCATCACACTGATGAGAACATACTACAGAGAGACTTGCTTAGCATAGAATGTGCAAATACACTGAATGAAGCTCTGCACTTACACCATGAGAGGAGGAAATGTTCTGATCCCAGTTCCTTATCTACCTCGAATCAGGAGAGAGAGAGTGAAGCTACGACGTCAAGAAAATTTGGCAAGATTGATCCAAGTCGTGTCATAAGAAGCAAAACTGTGCCAAAGAACAACTCTCAGGAATCATCATTACCTACTGTGACAAGCCAGACATCTAGCTCTTTCAGGTTTTGGATTGTTGGTCTTTGGGTTTTTTCTATCGTGGGTTTCTTAGCAATTACGTTTATGATGCTTTCACGACGTAGAGGACAAAAGAAGAGAGGTAAAAATTATAAGGCCAGGAGAAAAACCTCGTATTCAGGATTTCTGGATACGAATGGATATGATAAGGCCTCTCCATAATATGCTGAAATGTGGGCAATATATCGTTCTGCAAGGGGAACATGCCAAAATCGAGTAGGGCCCTTGGATGTTCATGGTCAGGTTGAAACTGTTTGGAACAACGGGACAAAAACTATATTCTTCTAATCTTGATGGTTATGGTTTACTGATGGGGTTCTTGTTTCAGAGATTATTTGACATCAGAGTTCCTGCTAAGAAATTTTCCCCAGGGGAACTGAATTCTTATTTAATCGACTTCCAAGTTTTGGGTATTTGTAACATTAGGCAACTGCTATGCTATATAGACTTCACGCGTTGTATCTTGAACCATGACAAGAAAATGTTTCTGCTCAAACAAGCATTTAAACAAGTTTGGAAAGGGAATTCTTTGTTGTAACTAACTCTCTGCTGGGCTGGAATTTGGATAATTCTCCTGTATTATTCTCAAGTACTATTATTCATGTGGAAGTTTCCCCGCCAAATGCAAGCTTTGATACACCCAATCCATGATGATGGTTAAAATAATATTACGCGGCATGGGAAATGTTAAAACACGTTGAAGGTATAGTTTTTAGTAATTTTTGGTATTTTTTTTGTCAAAAGTTGCTACTTGTAATTTTTGGTGTATTTGAAGTAAGTAGTAATTTTTAGCAATTTTTGGGTATTTGGTAAAATTTTTGGTAATTTTTAGTAATTTTTTATAACTTTTGAGTTGAGATTTGGTTCGTTTTGGCAACAAAAAGATGGTAACTGGCTACTAATTTTTTAGTTTTTTCTAAAATGACTAAATGTATCCTCTTACATTAAAATTTTTTTTTTTAATTTTAAAGGATAAAAATGTTAAATTAATAAAAAGTAAGTTTTTCTCTTTCCCAAACACAAAAAAAACTAACTTTTAATATCTCGCTATTAGCCAATTACAAAAATAATTATCTTTTTTTTGGCTTTTCAAACTCAATCTTTCTATAATTAAGCAGAAAAGTGGCAAAAATTACTATTTTACCAAACAATTAATAATCCCACCTAGTGGAAAAAGGCTTGGCTTGGCTTGGTTTGGTTTGGTTTGGTTTACAAAACAATTAATAATGAAAAGTTGGTATTTTTTTGTTAAAAATTGTGCTTCCAAACACACCCTGAATAATCTCAACCTTTAGTGTTTGTGGTACAATATTTCATTTTATTATGATTTCAACCATTAAGGGCCCATTTGAAATTATAAAACCTAGGATAAAATATAGTTTGAGTTACTTTTTGATGTTTATAACATAAATCACAAATCATAAAAAATAGAAGTGAATAGTTCAATTCGAATAGATTTTCGTCCGTTTGAACGGATTTGAACAGTGATTTTTGAACTTTTTTGTTTAAATTTTTTAAAATTTGTAGAAATATTATTGGAAATTGTAGAAATATTACTTAGATTTGTAGAGATTTTATTGATATTTGTAGAGATATATAAATTTATAAGAATTTACAGAGATTCACATAGTTCGAAGTGAAAAAATTTTTATAGAAAATTATAAGAAATTATAGAAATTTTTTAATTTTTTAAAATTTTTTAAAACTCTAAACAGGCCCTTTTAACTAATAAAAGTGTGTGTAATGTACAGTCTGTATCATGTAGTCTGGGTCTCTCGCCAAACTCGGCAACTGGGTTCCACACTACCTATGCAGTTTAGGCCGATTATTTATGGGTATACTTCAGAACATTAGCCGATTGTTAGTCACAATTTGCTTGGACTTTCCTTTAGCCAGTAATAGGGTACAATAATTTTAAGGGAGGGGCCAAGTTATTACTTGCTATGTAAATAAATTGAGCCGTCAAGGCCCTGACATATGATTAGCCATGTGATGTTGCAACTTGCAACAACTGGCTGTTCAGCAATCAGCCTGTTCCATCTCCAACCCCTATAATTTCAGCAAACTTTTGCTTTTCTTGAGGATATGAATCTCTCTTAGACAAAAATGAGGACTCGTATTACTGAGAGTTCTTACAGAGATGAGTAGCACTTTCTTAGATTTTAGGAACTCTTTAATATCACTCTTGACAACAAATGAAATGCATGGTTCCAGAAATTCTTTTGCTTCAATTCTAGGCAACCTTTGAACATAAATAGCATGCCGGACCACAGAAAGACCAGATGTGAAAGAAAGGGCAGGTCATTTGTTGGCTTTCTGTCAGTCTTTCTCATAAAAGCAAATGCCCTTTGGAGTACTAAATTCTAGCAAAAATATTTAAAAAATTTTTACTTGTTAACTACTACAAGAATTACGAGGAGATAACTTTTATTTTTTTTAGTAAACTTTTCTTATTATACGAATTACAAAACGATAATTTTTATTAATTTTTAATAACTCTTTGTCACCAACGAAAATACGAAAATGACCAAACGGATAACCAGGGTATCAAGCCGTTTAAAATTCAAAAATTTGAACGTTGGGAAAGAGTTATTGATTTCACGAGTGGGGACCACCAGATTAAGCTGATAAAGACTGGAGCTCTCCCCACGTTGGTTGAGAGACCCCACTACTTACAAATAAAAAAATTGCACTGCTCTCTTCTTTTCACCTCCATGTCTGGAATACCTTTTGCGCAGGCACAGACCAAAAGCTTCTCAATTTGAAATTCAAATTTAAAAGTGCTGATACAGAGAAGCCATAAACCAAAAATCCATAGACAAAGCAAACAACTGCTGAAAGTTGAATTTTTTGAGCTTCTCATTCTGGGAAGGGATGGGAGAATCAGCTTGTCTCATGCATACATTCTCTCATGCTCCTGGCATATCCAATGAAGCCAAACAGGTCAGTATTAAATAACCACTGCTCCATCTCTCTCCTCCCTAAAATTTAATAATAATTGGGTTCTGGTAATTCAGTCAAATGGGTTACTGCTTTTGTAAATTCCATCTTGTTTTTCATTTCTCAAGCAAAGTTCTAGGCTTTAATTTCCTTCCTCATCTTACCCTCATTCTAGCTTCCGCTGTTTCCTACAAGATTTCACTGGGTGAATTGATTGAATCAGAACTGGGTTTGGATTTTCTAAGGTTAGAAAAAACAGAATTTTTAGTGTTTTGATTAGCGAAGTATGTCTTACAGGGAAACCCTCTACATGCTCTTGGAGAGTCAATCTCGTTCGGGAGATTCATGTCAGAGTCCTTATCTTGGGAGAAATGGTCTTCCTTCTCGCACAATCGCTATGTTGAAGAGGCCGAGAGGTATGCCCAGCCAGGATCAGTTGCGCAGAAGAAAGCTTTCTTTGAAGCCCATTACAAGAGAATTGCTGCTAAGAAAGCAGCAGCCTTGCTTGAGCAAGAAAATGCCACGAATGCTAATCCCGAGCCAGAATTTGAAGGCCAAGCTTGTGAGATTACCACCCAAGACTCACAAGGTACAATTACCAACTCCCAAGTGCCAGTTGATTCTGATGTTAATGTTAATGGCTACAATTCTAGTGCTCAACTGGAGATGCAGAAAGTGTCAGAACATGAATTTGCAGGGGTTAATCCCATGAAGAGTGAATCATTAAACCAGTCTGAGAATGCTGTCAACCAGAATGTGGTTTCTGAAATGGGGCTTAGTGAATCCCCACAAATGGAGAAACCTTTGTTGGAGGTAATGGTTTGTGATGTCCATGACCAGTCTTAGTTTAAGCCATAATACAAGGATAAATTTATAAACGCACCAATTGACTGTTTTTGTTGATAACACAGCAGGGTTTAAGGCCCAATCAGGTGGCTCCATCACCAGTAACCATTAAGAAAAAATCAGTTGCATCTTCAAAGTCATCAGTTCAGTGCTGCAAAGCCCCGAAAGTTATTGCTTCACCTGCCAAATCCAAACACAGGAGAGCTCCCAAAGTTCCAGCTTCACCAACCAAACTCACGGCTGCAGTTCATGCCAAGAAGGAAAATATTATCACTCCAATCACCGGAAAGTCTCCAATGGATTCTGTGGATAAAAAGAGATCAACTTCGAAATCTCTTCACACACTAATTTATTGTACTCCTGCCAAAGAACCAGATAAATCGAAAACCCCAGCTGCTCGAAGAGCTGAAAGTTCAAGACTTGCTCCTAGCTCTTTTAAGGCACCCAAAGATTGCAAAACTCCACTAAGGACTCCAATAATGGTGCTTCCTATGCTTTGCTTCATCTTTGTCTAGACGCCATTTTCTTAATTCTATCTTTCTATTAACTAAGGATCTATTCATCCCTGCTAAGATTGGTATCATGCTCCATCTGCAGGCTTATGAGAATGGGGGATTAAAGAATCCTTCAGCAACCCCTCGCTCAGAAAATAGAAGGTACCATTTTTCTTTTCTGGTGGTAAAAAGGGAAAAAAAGAGAAACAATAAAAGTTCTTAGATGTTATAACCAATGATTCCCATTGAGCTTTGTTAATAATCTGATTTGCAACTTATAGACTACCAAGAACACCTGATCTGGATCCTTCAGCTTCTGGAAGCAGAACAACTGGCCCAAAATGGAACATCCTACCAGCAGTGTAAGTAATTTTGTAATCTATACCATTAATAGAATAGTTGTTGTTCTCATCTGTTCAACAAATAGACAGAGTTATCATCATATAGGGATAATGCAATGAACAAGGAAAAATTACTTAATGAGCATGCAAATTGAAATCCCTCAAATACACACGGTAGAATAGTCCCACCAAATTTGTAGATTTGCTCAATGGCCTATTAACGAACCCCCAGATTATATGAGACAAAATTAAATGTTTCTCTTTGAGCTTTTTGGTGCCTTGGTTGAACCTTAGTTTCTCTAATTGTCCTGAAAACACCATTGAAAGTGTTTCTCTTTGAGCTTTTTGCTGCCTAGGTTGAACCTTAGTTTCTCTAATTGTCTTGAAAATACCATTGAAAATGAAGAATCCATATTGATGTTTAAAATTGATCTTATTGAAATGTCAACCTCAAAACTGATTGGCAATGAGTAGAGAGGAGACTCATTACGATCTTATACTAGTTTGGGAAGGTTGCTTTTACTAATGTTGGACATATTTCAATGCACCCTCACACATGCGACCCTCACTCGCATGTGAAGGGCCAGTCCAATGCAGCGAGTACGAGAAGTGCATAAGCAAGAGATTCAGAAGTGAAAGGGAGACAAATATTCCTTAAGCTAGCTCTGATTCTATGTTAGAATATTCAACAAGAAATCAATTGACAGGGAATGGAGAGATCTATTAAGATCTAATATCGTTTTGGGTTTGGGAGGATTAATTTTACTGATATGAGATATATTCCAACGGATCTCATGAGTCTTAGCTTCGTGTGTTCCAATCAATTAGAAGAGCCTCTAAATTTCTCTAATAACTCTGTGTATGCCAGTTGTTCAAAGACCTTGAGTGCCTGTAGAAACAAATTACAGTCACCAACCGTGTCTGCCCCTTTTAGCTTGCGGACAGAGGAAAGGGCAGCGAGAAGAAAGCAGGCAAGCCACAATAACTCGGTTGCTTTTCCTCCCCCCCCCCCCAAAGTTGAATCTGTCTATTGGGCTATAGAGTTATATGCATGATGAAAGCTGTCCTTTGTCTGTCTTAATCCTTCTCTCTTTATATTCTTTCAGAAGCTTGAAGAAAAATTCAATGCCAAGGAGGCACAGAACGTGCAGCTGCAGACAAAAATAAAGGTCAGAATTTCATACACAATCTTTAATTTGAAGGTGAAGAAAATATAATCATCTTTAATAACACACTGTTTTTATCTGGGCTTTAATCCGTGCAGGAGAAAGCAGAAACAGAACTTAAAATATTGCGTCAAAACCTCTGCTTCAAAGCCAGGCCGCTACCTAATTTTTACAAGGAAAGAGAAACACCAAAGAATCATATAAAGAACGCCAAGGTATCTCTTTCTGTCATGTTCATGTTGCCTCATAGTGCAGTCTATTCAAAAAATCCCCACTGCTGGAACAACTATAACTATCTTCAACATTATCCCAAGATCAATAAATTTTACATTATTGCAATATTATTTGAAACGCATTCACTTTCTTCATCAAGTGGCAATGACTTCCCCCAACCCCCACCCCACCCCCCACACAAATGAACCATGCAGACTAAATTGATCCATCCTCGGTCACCAAAGTTGGGAAGAAAGCAAAGCTCCAGTACAACGCAAGGTATGGCTTCTCCTCCACCAGAGAGGCCTTCTGCCAAGAGCAGTGGCCCCAAGAATGTCCTAAGAAAGAAAATTCGGAACCCAAACCGTGTCACTTCACTACCCGAAACGATTGCCCATGAGAATTCATCTCCAAATATTCAGCATCAAATCAATCAACGAAGTCAGGTGTGCACTTGAGTTGATTGGGAGCAGAATCAGTTTTGTGTACATTGTTTTTTATGCAGAAAACTAAAGAGCTGCTTTTTTTCAAGTACATTTCATGAGGTTGCCAGAGAGATGGCTCCCCTCCCTCAATAGCAGCAGTATTATGCAGACGTGGGCATGGAAATATTGTAAAATTTTTTTGATCTTTATTACCTCGTGATAATATATATATATTACCGGACTCATTTTTTTTGCTAGTTTAAATTTTTTGGAATATTATTATTCAAATTTAAAAAAAAAAGTTATAAAACAATATTAAATTAGAAAACTTTGCAGATGAGGAAAAAAAAAAAAAAACTCATTTGAAAAAAGGTCAAAATTTTATCCGTGCATAGAATTTTCTATTTTTAAAACAATTTTGATAATATCTTTTAAAAACTACCATACAAAGTCATAAAATTATTATCATGTTTTAATAATTTAGAGGCTGTTTGACAGCACTAAAATTTGCCAACTTTGCACAAAATTTTGACACTTGTCACCTCAGTTACTTGCTGAATCTTTGATTAAAAAAAATTATAAAAGTAAAAGAAAATTAGTAAGAATTAAAAAAAAATTAATTATTATTATTATTATTTTTTAGTGAAAGTTGATGAGCCAAACGCAACTTCAAAAGCAGGACAGATTATTGACACCCTGCATACTCACCAAAGATTAATACGATACTATTTTTATGATATATGAAATGGAAAAAAAAAAAAAAAAGAAAAGATACATTTTGAAATGGATGCCCATATAATAAAGATACATTCTTTATTAGCAACAAACAATACGCAGATAAAAATCATAATTTTTCCAGGGACAAAACGCGGTTCCCCGTATAATCCATTGGCCGTGGACTACGTTTGGATACTATTTTAATCGACGCGCCAATCATAGAACTATTGTATTTCTCCAACCAAACACCACCCTTCGTCTTCGTCTACGCGATCCCAAACAGATGCCACATCACAAAAGCTCATCTCATCATTTTCGTCACCATTCTTGTAATTATTTTCACACTTATTATGGTCACTATCCTTAATTTCAAGGGTTCCAGCTGATACAACAGCGTCAGATTCCGCCATCGGATCATCATCATAAGCTAACTCACATGACTCCTCATAGACATCATCATCATCATCATCCACATAGTCGCTAGCCAAATGATCCAAAATCCCACTGGCCGAAAACCCGGAGAATTTCAACCCGGGCTTAGCGTCCACGACCCGCCAGGTCACCAACCTATGATTGGAGACAACGTCGGACGCTCGGAGCCTCTGGGTGCCCTTGGCCTTGTCCTTGGACTTAGAAAGAGGTTGTATATGACACTCGACGCACCTGGGCAGGGCACACTTTCCGGTGAACTTGGAGTGGTTGGTGGGTTTTGGTGAGACCTTGGTGAACAATCCGGCCGTCGGGGGCGAATCAAAGCGATTGACAATTCTGGACTCGGGCCTCGGGTTCCAGGGCGCTGGCAAGACTCGGTAGCTCCGAACCACACCGTGCTGGCGACCCTCTCTCTTCATCTCTCTTCTTCTCTTTGGAGGCTGTTAAACCAAATTGGTGGAAACCGACTGGAATGAATGCGGTTTTGTGTATCCCGCTTATATATTGTGGCTTTGAATGTTTGGTTGCTGGTTTAATATGAATAACTTGGAGTGCAAGGTGCTTCCATTGGTCAACTGGAGACGTGTTGGCCAAGCCCATCAAATCCATCAATCTATTATTGTATTTGGGAAGGGAAATAGTTTTTTATTTGAAAAGTAAAATAGGTGGTTTTTTTAAATTAATTTTTTTATATTAGAGAAGAAAAAAGTGATTTTTTTAATTAATTTTTTAATTTATGTTAATTTAACATTTTTACCTTTTAAGATTTAAAAGAAGATTAAGAGACAAGACAGTAAATTTGGTCATTTTACAAAAAGAAGCAGATAAACCTTTGAACCTATAAACTATTGCGCCCAAAATTCCCATATAGCGAATTTTCACTGTGACAGTAAATTTTTAATTAAAATTTTAAAATACATTATTATAATTTTTTTTTTTTTTGAAATGATAACCTTACAACATTACCATATTTTTTTAATTTTTTATTATTTTAATATTTTTTCTTTAAATGGTCTTAATTAATTTTTTTTTTTTTTACTTAAAAGATTGCATTTAGGGGGTGTTTGATGAGCTAAAATGCTCTAAAATTTTCTAAAATTTTTTAAAAATTACTTACTTTTTATCTTATTGCACAAATTATAAATTCATAACTTTTATCAAATTATCTCATTTTATCTTTTTTTTGTCATTCTATACGCTCTCTTAGTTGAAGGAATTAGATGATGAGAATTAAATAATACCATAAGATAAAATACAAGGTTGAATACAGTACGAAATTAATTTTTTATGTAAAAATATTTTTTTAAAGTTTAATTGATTAGATATAAAGTGAGAAAAAAAAAAGATATAATTTGATATGTGATATGATAAAATAATTTTAAACATTTAAATTTTGACAAATTCAAAGATTTAGAATATGCTATCCCATACCTATATACCCATTTTGGGAAACTAGCAATTAAAAAGGATTGTTCATTTTCTCTATTTTTGTTGTTATCAAACACCGAATCTGTAGGTCTTACAAAATTGTAAATCTAAAATCCCTTCCCCAAATCCACCAAACAAACATTGCAAAATAACCTTTAACTACTCATATTTCTTATTTGAGATAAATTCATCAATCTCTATTTTATTTTATTTAATAATTTATAAAACATTAAAAATAAATAAATAAAAATAACATAATATATGTATGTATACCCACTCATCTATTTGTCGAGAAAAAATTCACTCAAAAAAATATTATTTATTTGAAAAGTATTTGAATATATACGCTAATTGTTAGCACTATGATAGGTGGGGAATGCAAACACTATCACAGATTTATTTAACACTTTATCTGGAATGATGGATTTAATAAGAATTTTCATCGATTCTTATATTTGGAGTTAAGATAAAATTTTAGAACTTGAATTTAATTTCATTTCACAACTTATATTTTAAGATGTCTATATTATTTGAAATCCAATCTAAAATAATATAATTTTATAAGAATTCATTATTTTCTTAAGTTATCTAAATAAGTGGACAAATTTATCTTTATGTTTTATATTTATCATAATTACTATTTACCATTAACTTTGTCAAATTTAATATTTTCTTAAATCAAATAATTTCATTTCTTAAATTTAAAATATGTTTTAAATATAAAATTTTATTTACTAAATTAAATCAAGTCAATTCTTTATTCTAAAATCAAATCAATTCTAATATTTTCAAGTAGAGTGTAAATGTAATATCCTAGTTCGAATTCTTCGCTTTTTATCATAAAAAACCAGGTCTTGAGAATTATACTCCCACTAATTTGGATGTACTACTTAAAAAAATGGACCCACCCATCAAGTAGAAGATATTTCCTCCCTACGTACATAGATTTACGGGAAGAAAAGCAGGGCGCGATGTACCCTTGCAACTATAGTTAGCCCCGGCCCCCCACACCCCGGTTGGAGATTTCGATAACATTAATAATAATAATAATAATAATTGTATATGGCATTATATTAAAAGAATACATATAAATCCCAATCACATCCAGATAAATGCATAGTCCTATGTAATGCAGAAGTAAAAATAATTTAGAACAAATACTGACATACGAACTAACCAAAGGAAGTCCTGGCTCCCCAACATGGCCACCAAATATATATATATATATATATATATATATATATATATATATATATATATATATATTTGTTTTTAAAATGGTTCCCCCAATTTTTTTTACTTTGAGTTATAATTTTTTAGTTAAGCCATTATTAAAATATAAGATTTAAATTCTTGAGTTTGGTCATTAATAATCTAACTTAATTAATTAAACATTCGAGTTATAATTTTTGAGTTGGGCCATTAATAAAATATAGTACTTATATTTTTTACTGAACCATTGATAATTTAACCTAATTAATTATATAATTTTTACGATAGGCCTTTAATTTGATAAGTGCTATTTTTGAAATGTATTTGAATGGTAAATTCTTTATCTACTAATGATTACTTATTTAATTATTGATTTGTATTACTTGTTAAAGGCTCAAATAAACTGTTTAATTCTGATATTGCATTTTTGAGATGAGAGAAAAAATATTAGAATTTATAAGAATTGCCTCTCTCTACTAAATTTCTGACTCCGGCCCTGATTTGGAAACAGGACAGAAAAAAAAAAAAAAAGCTATGGCTAACATGAAATGGTATTTCCATTCAAAACATGGCTGGTTCTCCTAATGTCAATTTTACTCGGAGCCATGACATGACTTTGGCACGTGCATCAGCCATCCTCATAATAGATTGCTGGGTAGCTCCTGAGCCTCCTACACCAAGAATATGATCAGATCAGGCTCCACAGACTTCACGATAGTTGTTCTGTTCAATTTTTCTGCTAACTTATTTCTCAGCATTGTAGCTATATATATGAAGTTTAAGATGAATATTCAGAAGTAAATGAATGGATAGACATTTTCTGAATTTGGGCCATCACAAGATTTTTAAGAAGTAGCTTTGAGCTTACCGTATCAAGATTAGAAGAGTTGGCTCTTTTCCTGGCAGGATAGAGCACATAATGTTGCAAAATAAAAAGTAGGTCAAAGAATATAGACACCTGCAAATGTTTAATCCGGGTAAAAAAACCAATTCAAGTAGAAGAATCTGACGAATAGATTTCCCTCCATCAGCTTGTTATGCAGGAAAATAAAAGAAAGAACAGTAACAGTATGAGTGGATATAAATAGTTATTACAGTGGTTAATGCATCCATGTACAGGAATTTATTTTTATTTTTGTTTGTGTTCCCCTTATTAAGGATTTTCTTTTCTATATATAAGCCATGTAGCCTCTTCACTTGCTGAAGAAAAGTTTGAAAGTTGGCCTTCTTATCTTTTTCTTGGATTTCCAGGTACCCAGTCAGGGCTAAGTCCAAACTTTTTTTTTTTTGGCTTAAAATATGGCACTAAGATTTCAGATTAGGGTGCGTGTGTGTGTTTACATCCCCTCACTTACATTTCAGCTTTTTGAGCTGAAAGGTTGGGTTGTGGATTGTGCTTTAAAAAAGATTTCAGATTCCATGGTAACTATAAAAAGACAATTTTAACCCCCATTTCAGAGGGCTGGCATTGTTAAGAAACCAAATTAGTCAGGTATAAAATATGGTTATGACAAGAGCGTGAGAATGACGCTTTCAGAGGATAATAAATAGTACTTCTCAGAAATAAGGGAATAATTCATACCAAAGATAGCAAGGTCTTCCCTATATTTCCATAGAAGTTCACCCAGGACTCTGAAACAGACAATAATTAGTTAAGCATCAAATTAGGAATATGGTATAATTTCAAAGAGGAGTTATCTTTTCCCTTCAAAAGCCAAAATGTATGTATGATATTGCCGAATAGAAGACACACTCTGATCTACCGATTGCACGGCCATCTGGCCATAATTTGTCAGCCCTCCAAGTAAATCAAGTAAAATATTGCCAATGCTGAATCCAACCGTGCTCTTCCGCTGAAAGTTCATAGCCGCCTATAATTTGTGCCATAAAATGCAAAATTGAGATGTTACCACACATCAAGCATCTCGAAGATCATTATCTCGTATAAGTAGGCAAATTTAAGACATGGAAAATATACACTTAAAAGTGCACTCTATACAACTCAGGGGCAAACAATTTGCGCTATTATACCAACAATGGGTGGTCAAAGACATAGATGATCTAAAAGAGATTCTTTTAATGGTCATCAATGATTGGTGAACTGGCAAATCAAGTTACAAATATTGTTTCACTGTCTTGGTGTGGTAGGGTTGAAGCAGGGGTGGATCCAGAATTCATAATCAATGCCGTAAAATTACATTTTTAAGATAAATAAGAGTAAAAATAAAATTAGTGGGGGCAAAACATGAAAAAAGTATAATTTATTAAAAAAATTAACTGAATTTTAGTCCAATTTTCCAAATCAGTGACCCTTCTTTGGGTCCATCCATGGGTTGAAGTGAATACAGAATTCAAATCTGTAGAATCTTGCTTTCTCCTCATCCCAAAAAATAATAATAAATAAATAAATAAATAAAATAAAATAAAATAAGAAAAATATGATTATTAACTGGAGTACTCATAGGGATCAAAATTGAAAAATAAAATTGTTGCTCAAATGGAGTTATTTTCCAGCATAAAAATAATTCAAGTGAGAAGCAATTGTAACCTGAGGAATGTATTTGATTACAGTCATAACAATCTGCACTGTGCTGCAACACAATTGATGAAATCATCCAATGTAAGAGAGTAACTTACTAGAGGTTAAGATGAAATCAAAACAGTAGAATAATGGTCCAAAAACTTGATCCAAGCCAAAATGAACAGCAAAAGAATATCTTACTTAAAACAGGAGGCCAGCCAAAGCCAGGAATGTCTTGGCAAAGCTATGAATACACAAACTGCAGCTGCTAACCACGCAGCAGAAACAATTAGAATACAAGTCTTCGAGACCTTCTGATTTCCACGCTGTACAAAAGATCAACACATGTATCATTTTATTGCAAATTCATAAATATCTTCAATCTACAAACATATAAGAAATTAAGAGATATATACCATATGCCTCACAAATTTGGAAGTACTATTTCAACATTACATTAATACTAAACCAAAACTTTTGCCTTCAAAGCTGAAGTACCAGTAAAATGATAACTAGTTAAGATAAATGAACCACTCACATCGTAAATTGCAATTTGGAACAAGGTAAAAGCAGTGATTAGAACAGCATGTGCTGAAAAACCTACATCATTTGCAGCTACAGGTATCATCTGCAGTAATTAAGAATGATATAAAAGGTATAAACAACCCTCCAAATTTGGGTAATGCAGGCTCATGTAATTCTTCTCCAGAAAGCAAAGCTTTCCTGAAACAGATATTACAAGTAATACAGATAGATAGATAGATAGATAGATTTACAGTAATATCTAGATTCAAACCTCTTTGGCACCATATTTGTTGCGATACTGCTTCTGAACAACATGACTAAAGAAGAGGGAAGCATTGTAGACGAGATAAGTGGAATGCTTCGTCAAATTGAGCACTACGAAATCAAAATTCAGCCCCAGCACACTGCGCTTTTCAGTTTTCAACAAACAGGAAAAAAAGAAATTAATTTTTTAGAAATTAACCTGCCTGTTAACGTGTAGATTCTGGAAGAGGAGAGGAGAAAATAGTGGGAAATGAAAGGGAGGAATTGAGGTGGACCTTTTCCTTCGGATATTCAAGATGATCTGGGGGTAAAAACTAACGGACCAAGCCACGAAAGCTGTCCATCCCAGCACGCTCGATAATGCTTCCAGGTGGGCGGAATTCCACGACGCCATTTTTCTTTCCCTTTTCTCTTTCCCCAAACAGAAACTGAACAACCGAAAGCTAGATCTTTCGGTCCCGCCAGATTCTGGTGAAGGTGGGATAATTAAACAGAGGAGAGTCGGAGACTCGTGCAAGTGAAACTGTCATAAAAAAGAATTTTGAATTAATAAGAGTGTGTCAAATGTGCTTTTGTGTACATCATCCAAACTAAAGTGGACCCCATTTATCAATCTTTTCTTCTTCTTCTGTCTGTTACCTATCGATATAAACGGGAGTTCTGACTCATTTTTCCTTCAGAGGGAAAAATCCATGTTTGTTTTTGTCAGTTTATTTTTTTAACTAATAACCCGTACCTCAATTACTTTAAATAAACAAATAAATAAATAATTCAATATGACATTCTTATTATAAAAGTAATATTGATATATCATTCTTTGGAACACTAGTCCAAAAAAGAAAAAAGAGAAAAAAAAAATAATAATAACGATGGGAAAGCATTCCCATATAATAAAATAAAACCAGCAGTACAGAATCGTCACCTTCGTTGAAGTTAGAAATTTTTAACGGGGAATTTTCAGGCTATCCTGATTCAACATAAATATACCATGTCAGGGTTGTCCATACTCTCATTACTCGTTCACTCTACCCATCCCCAATGAATGTGACAAGCATTGCGACTACATTCATGCCCATAGAAGCCATTTCGAGTAGGGCGTTTGGAAGTCCCATTTTTAGTTTTTTCTTTTTTTTTTTTTTTTTCAAAAGTTGATAGTGGAAATTTTTGGTATGTTTACTAAAATGAGTAATAATTTTTAGTAACTTTTAATAAGTTTTGTTAATCTTAGGGTGTTTGATAAAATTTTTGATAATTTTTATAATTTTGAATAACTTTTGATAATTTTTTGTATGTTTGATAAGAATTTTAGTAACTTTTAAATTATGTAAATTACTTTAATTGAGTATAAAAATGACAAAAATTAATATTTCACCAAATACCAAAAATTGAGGTGACATTTAATTTATTTTTCTGTTTTCAGTTTTTGTTTTACGTGTAAAAAATCTCAAAACGATGAAACAAAAAATGTTCTATTTCCCTTATTTTGAGTTGTTTTTTTTTTTTTTTGTTAAAAACTCTCAAAACAACTTTTTATCATTTTTATATTTTGTGTAAATTCATTTTCTATTTTCAAAAACAAATTTTGAAAATATAAGTAATCAAATAAGTTTTGAACTGTTTTTTTTTTTATTTTCAAAAATATAAAGTAAAAATTGAGTTCAAAAAAAAATAAAAAATAAAAAAACAAACCAAATGATACTTAATTAATTTCTACTCGAATTTGACTCATCAAATGGTGCCGTTCACGCAAAATTAAAAGAGGTCTATAATTAATGCCCCGTTTAAGATATCAAAATTCATCAATTTTAACTAATTTTTTGTACTTTCTTCTAATTAAATTTTTTTATATATTACTATTATACCACATCTTTTTATTTTTATTGTACTTTTTAACTAATTTTTTATCAACCAAACACTCGCTAAAACCACTTTCATGGAGCGATTTGAACGCATCTTCCTCTTTTTTAATCAGTTGGGCCTAGCCTAGGTCCCAACTTATCTACCTTTAAATTAGTAGGAATTGGCCGTTGTCGAACCAGTCTATTTTTCGAGGAGAGTAAAAGTTACAACAAATGCTCATTCTACGGGTAAATTCCCTTCCGTTCCTTCCCATCCTTGTCAATAAAATCACTTTTCTGAATCAAACATTGAAGGAGAATTGCGAACTAACGAGAAAAATATTCCAATCAAACTTGCAAATCTAGTACCAATTTCTTCCACCCGCGGTCATTTTTACCACTAAACTCATAAAAAGTTGTGTATATATTTCTCAAAGTATAAGAAGTTAAATTAAAACACAATCCAAGTGTCCCAAAAAAAAAAAAAAAAAAAAAAAAGAGTACAAGAAAGATCTGAAGACAAACTTTATCGCATCCTATATGGCCATTTTATTAACGGGAATAATACAAACAATGGGCCTAGACATAGTAGTCCCCGAATCTTGATCAGTCCCCATCATCAAGCCTCTAAATACCATTTTTAAGCTGAAGCTGCTTGATGTTTGTAATTTGCTTTCCAGGGTTCAGGCCTTTTGGGCAAGCACGAGCACAATTCAATATTGTATGGCAGCGATATAGCTTAAACTCATCGCAAATTGCATCTAGACGTTCCTTGGTGTATTCATCACGGCTGTCCATTATCCACCTGCATGTTTACCAAACAAAATGCAAACAAATCGCATTCTACGTTAACCATCCGCATTTACTATTTCAGCTATCAAAAAAAAGGGGGGAGGGGAGGATAATGAAAACAGAAAATAAGAAAACAAACCAAATACCAACCATAATGACCTTGCAAATTCAACAACACCCCCTTTAGAAGGGTAAACAAACCAAATACCAACCATAATGACCTTGCAAATTCAACAACACTCCCTTTAGAAGGGTAAATTTGATGAAATTTAATTTCTTAGATATGTAATGAGATTCAATTTTATTTGATAAAGATTTTTATTAATTTTTATGTTTGAAAAAAAATAAAATTTTATGAGTTAGAATTTCATTTCCTTTCATTAAATTTTATAAATTTTGAAATTCAATCCAAAACAATAGAATTTTACGAGAATTCATTATTTTCTTAAATAACATATTTATCATATTTTTTTATTTCTATTCGCGTGATCAAACTTAATATTTCACTTAAATCAAAACACATAATTTTAAAAAATTTGATGACATGACACACTAAGAGCACATTAATGATTAAATATATTTTTTTATATATATATACACATAAAAATATATATTTATTCACTTTTTATATTAAAAATACATATATCTTTTATTATATCTATTTTACAATTGCTATGTAAAATAAATATAAGTTTCAGGTCATAAAATTTCTGGATTTAAAAAAAAAATTAAGACATAAGGAATGAATAAATGTAAATTCATATTACTGATTCAATTTGAAAATTTTCTTCAAAATTATAAATTGTTTCATCATGCTTCGAAGTGTCCGTAAATTGTCCAATTCTAGAATAATTAAAAAATAATATGACAGCTTAAATGCTATTACTGCATCATTTTGGCAATTGATTATGGCGAATTCTTTGGAAATAGGCATTTTCCTTCCAATAATCCCTTTCCGTACTCCTACAAGCAAAATGTGACACGACAAAAAAAATCAGGAATTTGAAGAGGAAAAACACTACCTGTTAGCATGGAGGAGAGCAGCGGGTCCGAGATAAGACTCCGGATTCCACCAGTAGCTGGGGCAGGATGTGCTGCAGCAGGCGCACAATATGCATTCATACATCCCATCAAGTTTCGCTCTATCCTTCTTGCTCTGAGGAATCTCCTTCCCCGGCAGCGGCGACGGGTTCTTCCGCTTCAGCCACGGCTCTATACTCTTGTACTGGTTGTAAAAATTGGTCATGTCCACCACCAGATCCTTAATCACAAACATGTGCGGCAACGGCGTGATCGACGACGCCGTCCCCGACGGTATCTTGGTGAGGCAGGCCAAACCGTTACAGCCGTCGATATTCATCGCGCAAGAGCCGCATATCCCCTCGCGGCATGACCGCCGGAAGGTGAGGGTGGGGTCGATCTCATTCTTGATCTTGATGAGAGCGTCCAGAACCATGGGACCGCAGTCGTTGAGGTCGATCTGGAAGTTCTGCAGTTCGGGCTTCTTCGGGTTGTCCGGGTTCCAGCGGTAGATTTGGAAGGTCTTGAGGTTGGAGGATCCTTTGGCCTTGGGCTCCACTCGAACTTCCGAAGAGTGTGCTCGGACGCATATCAGCTTCGCCGCCGGCGACGACTGAACCCTAGACACCGCTCGTCGGACCAAACCAGTTGCCATAGCTGAAATGTTCGTTTAGAGAGAGAGAGAGAGAGAGAGATAAGCGAACGTACTTTAGAGAGAGAAAGCGGGGGTACGGGAACGGATGATTGGGCGCTTTGCCTGGAGGCCGGGACGTGGCGATGATAATGAAAAGACAGAAAGGGCCATGCCTATATGAAGAGAAGGTTTGCAAACTAACGCCGACATTGCAGGACGAACTGGGTAATAATAGAGATATTTTGGGGGTATTATTGGAAAAAGGTGACATTAATTAGAGGCTGTAAATCGCTGTACTGGGCATTTATAATCAATGATTCATCGCGGGGAGTCGTGGAAGGTTAGAAGCCCGACCCGTGATTATGATGACGTGGCTTGGTTTGATCCGTTGGGGGAAATTGGGAACGTGGCCTGCACATGGATCAATAGTTATATTTTGTGATAAAAGAATTTAATTAATTATTTTTTTATAATTTTGATTTTTGAGTAACCAATTAGTTTTTGTGTTCTCAATTATTATTATTATTTTTTCTATAAACTGCGACTAATTTTCAAGACTCCTACTATTATCTATTGGCGATTAAACACAAAACTTTAATCATAGTTAAATTTAAAATTAATTTGTATTTTTAATATATTAATTAATTAATTAAAAAATTAATAACAATTACTAGAGTTATTATTTGGTAAAATAACTTAAATAAGTAATGAGTCAAATATTTTTAAAAACTTTTAAATAATTAGTCTTTTCAAATGATTTTAATTCTACCATAATTCATTACGTTAAATTACTTAAGTTCATCGTAAATTAATATTTAAATTAATAAAATTATATTAAACAATTTTTTTAAACAAATAATGATAAAGTTATTGATTTCAAATTTACAAATACAATATATTTGTTTCAAAATTAGGCTCACAACAGTAGTATTCTAAGTGAGTGTTTAGAGTTAAATTTGGTAAAAAAAATCTTTAACTTTTTTCAATTTTCTTCAACCTTATTCACACCAAAAATATGTATTTTTTAATTTTTTACAAATTCTTCACACTTTTCGAAAAATACATCAAATACCTAATTATTCAAAATTTATATACTTTTTATTTTCTTTTATCAAAATTTGACACTCCAAACACTCACTAAAACAAATTTAAATTCAAATAAAATAATAAATTACTCGAACTCTGCAGACCGCATGAACAAAACATGTTTGGCATCAACTCGAAATCTTAGTAAATTAAGGTACACATTTTTTTAATTTTAATTATAATAAAAAATTGAGACCTTTCCTGGTTGGTTTAACTTCAACCGGGTGCCTCTCCGGTTCAACAAGTCCGGTTCAATTTTTATATAATAGTCAGCCATTATTAATTAATGATTTGGGGAATATGGGCTGATCAACATGCATGCAACTCTCACCTCTTTCTGTTATGTTATACCCACAATTTCCCTGTCCTCTTCCTTAGGACCCGTTCTCTTCATCTCCATCTTCTCTCCCCCTCTCCCTCTCCGTCTCTCCTCTGACTTCCATTTCCACCTTCGGAAGCCCCTGCAATCTATCCTTTGATGGCATCGGTAAGTTTAAAAGCCTCGTTTGCTTTAAGTCGGATTATACATTGTAATTATTTAACTTGATTCCATCGTATAATCTTATCAATGAAGACAAAATTTAGGACTTTTGACGATTTCGATGATAATGCTTACGAATTTCTTAATAAATTGATTTTTACATCGTGATTTTAATTATGTTCAGTAATCATAATTTCAATTATTTCAGCCTAAAAAACTAAATTAAACATTCTAAATATTATTCAGAACCAAGTTCAAGCTGATGTTTTTCTTTTTTTCTTCTTATTTTTAGATTGTTAAAGGTTTTCTTGAAGGTAGATGTTTAATTAACAACATAATTTTTTTTATTTTTTTTGTATTTTTCCTCGCATCTAAAGCATGTCACAGGTTTAATGAATTAGATTATTTTGTATAAATGAACTTAATATGCCATATTATAAGAACAATAATGTTATGGTATGTGGCTCAATCGCATTTAACCAATTAATTGTTGATTTGAGTAAATTCGACTTAAAAGTTAGATGAATTCCACATGAATCCCACACAAATGAACAATCGGAATGAGTCGTATCTAACCAATCTTAATTGTTAATTTTTGGATAAATTTGACATGAAATTTAATTAAATCCCACACAAATGAACAACTCGAATTTCACCAATTGCAATACCCACAAATGTAGATGTTAAATCTAAATGTTGTAATTTGGTGGTGAAGCAGGATAGAGGCAGGCCTTTGCCCAAGTTTGGTGAGTGGGATGTGAACAACCCAGCCTCCGCAGATGGTTTTACGGTGATATTTGCCAAGGCTAGAGATGAGAAGAAAACCAGTGGAACTGCTGCCCAACAACCACCCTCACAGGGCAATGCCAATCAGCCAGACCAAAATTATCAGCCTCCCCCAGTGGTAAGATCCTATAATATTCAAACCCCGCCATTTTTTTCCCCCTCAAGAAAAATAATATAAAAATTTGTTAACAGCAATTAATGGTTAGAAGTTTTTGTAGGAGAAGAAAAGATTCTGTTGTTTCTGAAACCTTGCTGTTCTTCAAGCTGTCAATTGTACTTTCATTTTTTCACCAAGAGCAAGGTGACACTGATACCAGCCCCTACTGCACTGTGGCTCATGGGTTCTCTGGATTCTCACTTCTCAATTATAGTTAATTGACACTTTCGACTATCAAACAATAGGGGGCAATAGATTTTATGCTCAAACGATTTTTACTACAATGAAGAATCCAGCTGGAAATATATACATATATGTATGTCGAAAAACATAAATACATTGCTTAATTTCCAGATTTTTTTTTTTTTTAATGATTGAAGATTATATGTTCCCTTCACTTTGTTATTTTGCAGTGCATCAGACAACTGTGTAATTAAATTGTTATCTTTCCAACAAAATTCAGTCCATAATCTATTTTTCAGTCAATTTTTGACTCCAATTTTACTAACCGTCTACAATTTCAAAACAAAACAATGGACAAGAGTCTCCCAGTTTTGCATCCCCCCTTTATTTTTTAAGGTCAAAGAAGCTGCCTTGCTGTTTAGTATCATCATTGTTTTGGTAAATACAACCAGACACACCAAGACAAAATTAAATCTTGTATTAATTTTTACCTTCTCAATTTACTGTAAAGTTAAAAAAAAAAAAAAAGAAGACAATTATGCCTTTTGAATTCCATACAAAACCTTCCAATTTAGGTCATTTACATACTAGTAAGATGCAATGGCATTCAGAAAGCAGGAAACACTAAAGAAAGCAACCAGCCATCCAACAACTCTATTCATACAAGACTACCAATCTTCATGAGCCTTTATATTTATTAACACCAAAGATACATATCATGTTATATTTTACTTTACCTCACTTCCATTCAGAGGCCAAATATTATAGGAAATTCCATTAATTTTCCTAATCTTTAACTATTATTATTGTTGTTATTATTTTTTGGTACGTAAAGAAGAGCAAACAAATTATAAATAGTTCTAGTGCAGCCCAGAAAAGTTCATCCAATGCACAACAGCTTGGGTAGTCACAAATTAAAAAGGTTAAAAAAAACAAAAACCAAAAACAAAATCTTTCCTAACTAAAGAGGTTGCTTTGGGATTTGGAAACAAAAACTCTATACCGAATGCTGGATGGATTATAGCCTCACCTCAATCCCTGCCGTCGTAGTTCCTGCTAGAGCTGTAGGGTTGCTACCTTATGGAGACTTCAAAACAGACCCAACTGGAGTTGAACTTTTATTCACAGGATGGTCAAACAAACAGGCGCGTCCATACTTACAAATGCCAAACTGTTCATAATGCCAGCAAATTTGTTTACCCTGAATAAAGTGACATGAAAGTTATAAGCAAAGCACAGGAAGATCATATATTTTGCTCTTTTCTAATATTTAAACATTTTCTTCTTTTTAGCAGCTGACCCCACCTAGTGGAAAAAGGCTTGGTTTGGTTTGGTTTGGTTTGGTTTGGTTTTCTTCTTTTTAGCAAAAGACACACAACTTATAATTTTCAACAACGTGAACCGAGTACGGTAAATAGATAAATAAACAGGTAAAAGAGCGTATTAAAATGTAAATCTTGTTTACTCATTTTTAAATCATGTAAGCAAACACACATTTTCTAATCCAAACGAGCGGATAAACTTCCATATTAGATTAGAAACTTGGCATGAGGAACAGAAAAAATTTGAATACGTTGTGTCCTATAAGTGCTGAAGTTGCTGCAGCCAATAAGCAACAAAATTGTAAACTTACAGGTCTTAGAGGCAGGCCCTTATCACTCAAAGCACAATCTTCTCTGGGGGCTTGGATCTTTGGGTGGTGATACTTGCATGCAGATCTAAATTTACAATCCCCGGTTTTCATGAAGTAATCACACTCAGGTTGACCTGGTCGTTCAGGGAATTCTTTAAACCGGCTAGGACCATCAGCTTTTACCAGAAGACTTTTACCCACCAGAGCTGAATGAGGATGTATTGCCTTCTCCTCTAGAAAAATGGGGGCCTAACAAATGGACAGGCAGTATAAGGGAGAGCGATATATATTGAAAAATATAATGTCAATTGCCCACCCAAGCCCATACGCAGGCATGCGACCTCGTGCACGTGTTCATGTGCACATAAAGGATGAGACCCAACTATAAAATAAAAACATAAGGAAATATTGTACATACGTGATTGGATCGCACATTTATGCTGAAGAGAACCAAGGTTTGTGATTTCATTTTTCTGCCCCTACTAGGTGTTTGTGCTGTCCGCACGAGGAAATGGTCAAGTCAATAGATACAGTAAGTTTAAGGTTCATTTTTTTTTGTTTGGGGGGGGGGGGAGGGAGCTGCAGCATTTTTCATTGTAGATTTTTTTCGTCTTACATAACTTTTGTTTCACCAATTTTTTTTTTTTTTTTTTTTTCATTTGGTAGTTTTTAGGCATGTTATTCACATTCATTAAAAAAAAAAGCTTCAAAACAGGAAAATTCACGCATGTGCTTTTTTTTTTTTTTTTTTTCAGAGCTAGCATTGTTCTTACATACATGAATTTTTCTATTTTTAATCTTTTTTTTCATTTTTTTTTTTTTTTTTGATGAATGTGAATAACATGCCTAAAAGCTAACAAACAAATAATAATAATAATAATTTTGGTGAGAAAAAAGCCATATAAGACGGAAAAAAATTGAAACACTCAAACTAAGCCTAGAACTTTCATTCTTCAACAAAATATTAGGCAACAAACAAGTGTCATTCAAAACCACCACCCAATGTTTTGTTAAGTAGTTTTCTTCAGCATTATCTTAAGCAAGAAACTACCACCAGTTTTAGCTCGGGTATACCTCCAGCCACAACCAAAGGGAGTGTGGTGTGGTCCTGTGGGTTCAACTCCAGTGGGTTCAACTCCAGGCAAGGACATGGGTGCAAGTGTCTCAGCAAGGAAAATATGAAAATTGAGCAGTATAGTAATAATGATTTGACTGAAAATTTCACAGAAATATACCACTTGCTTTCTTAAGATTAATAAGATTAGAGGCCCTTGGATCTGAGGTTTGCACTACTCCCCTAGCCCCCCACCCCGCCCCCAAAAAATTAAATAAACAAATAAAATCCTTTCTGCACAAAGCTAGGTGCTTTGTGTTTATACTGGGAGAAAAGTCAATTTGGGTAGTATGATAAGTATATGTGGCCTATCTGTTTCAATGGGCAGAAAAAAGCATTCAACCCAAACTAGGGCTACCTGATACCGGTTCCATTCAGGAGTTTGCAGTGCCCCTGGAGGAAGGAAATGCTCTGTAGCCATGTAAGAAGGGTGGTTATCCTGGTAAGGAACAGCTTTATTAGATAGCATTGGTGAAGACCAGGATGCTTGAGCTGGTTGTGATGCCCCTGATACTCTTGATGGAATATACACAATATCATTTCCAGAATGAAGGCCATATTGGCCAATAGATTCATTGCTAGGGGATGAGTTATGAGGACCATAAGCTCCTACAGCAGTAGGATCAGGATGATGAAACTTGCAGCGAGCTCCATATCCACAGGAACCAGTTCTCATGTAGAAGGGACACTCTTTCTCTCCCTGGTTCAGAAGACAATGCGATCAACTTCAGGATATAACTCTTATTTATGAGCATGAATTAACTTTGCATGCCATTTGTGTGAAAAATAGAAATACAGTAACATTAGCAAAAATAATCAAAAATCAAAATTTGGAAGGAATAAGTATTACCAATCGAATCGGTAAACCTAGAAAATTAAGCTCCGGAGGTACAATTTCAGACTCATCTTTTAAGTGATTGTATCTACAAGATTTCCCGTACTTGCACCCTCCTGGCGTGAGGTAATACTGCAGCAAGAAATAAAACAACAATAAACACAGTATCTTTCGAATCACAAAATATGAATATACAAATGAATGAGCTGCAATCATAGATTATAATACACTACATAAGTATAAACATATATAGCTAAGAAGGCTAAAAAAAAAAGTATCGTATTTCATTAAAAAGGAAGAAATGGAGAAGATGGGTTTTGTAATAAAGCATTTTACACTCTAAAGTAATATTAAATAAAAATGGGTAAAAGGATAATAAAAAAATAAAAACAAAATTGTTGAATAGGAGTTTTTTTATTTCAATAACTAATTGTTAAAAAAGACAGAAAAAGAAATAGAGACCAAAACATGAAAACGTACATTAAGGTATTTGATTAATTAAAGAAACAAAATGAGTGCACGGAGAGAGAGTGTGTATCCCTGTGTTTATTTTAGAAAGTATAGTGGACTAAAATTAAAGATAACAATATTTAAATTGCATTTATATTCTTTTAACTCTCAAGTTTTTATAATGTCAAATTATATAAATATCAATTGCTTTATTTGATCCAATATGACTCATTTTTAATTGATTTAGTCATATTATAGAATGTGTACATAAACTACAAATGTAGAAATAATAATAAAAAAAAAACACCTTAAACAAGAGAAAATATAAAGTTTGGATTGGATAAAATTGGAAACTAAATCAGGATCCTACGACCGTATGATGATTTTAACAACAATTCAACTACAATCCTAATTTTTCTTTTCTGCTTTAATTTATTTTATTCATATACAATATTATTCAATTCCATAGTTCCTGTTAACTCAATCAGATGTTGAATATTTTTGCTTGCCATTAAAATATTAGGCTAGAATGAGAAAATTGTAGGTTTTCCTAATTCCCTTTAGTTGAATTATTTTCTTTAATTATAATCTTCATTGGATTAGTTAGTAGTGGACACTATTTTCATACTCTTCCCATGCCCATTCCCATGTGTTTTATTCTGGACAGAATTCCTTAAGTCAACCTTCTTGCATTATGGTCATGGATTATGCCGTCAAACAACTGACACTAATCTTAATTTTGAAAAGAATTTACAGCATTTGCAATTACAACAACCAGTCAAGCAATACTTTTGAGGGACAATAGAAAAGATTCGGTCTGTTTTTATTTTATTTTATTTTTTCTTTTTCTGGATAAATACAGATTTGATCTGGTTATTAGCAAGGTGCATATGGGGGGTATGGATGGTTTCAAGCTACTGAAGCTGGTTCATCTTGAGTTGGACCTGCCTGTCATTAGCAAGCAAGCATCCCTTCTCTGCTCATTCATATAGCACATCGTGTAGGATTTGTCATTCAAAAACATAAATTTCTTTATTTCTTATATTGTACAGGTCGTACAACATATAGCTATTGAATCATAGATTTTTAACTTTGTTTAATGTACCACTGCTGTCAGCAAACAGATACTAAACTTGTGATGAAGGTGATTACTAACAGTGCTTGTGACTATTTTAGTGAAACATGTTTGAATTGAGGAGCACAGGAACACATGGACACGTAATCAGAAAGACGAAGTTTGATTCCAAGTACCAAAACAAATCCCTTATTCAAGACAAAGCTCAACAAGGTGAAAGGAAGGTGGAAAAGGCCCTGCACCTGGTAATGAATGTAATAATGGGAAGCTCATTAGAAAGATCAAGGTCAAGGAAGACTACGGTGAACAGAATGTGTAGGTGATTCGTGCCACGATAGTCGTACCCTAGCCGCCCACTCCTAGCGTCCCCGCAGCAAACTCCTGTAGGGGCATACTAGACACCCTTTCCATGGGAATCCCTTCCCCCCAAATATCTTCCTTTTAGGCACCCCCGTCCATGGGGGCATTATGGATCCCTTGGCGTCAATCTAGTCCAAGAACGTTTTGGGCCCTGCCATTGGACGTTGTCGCGGCCCCCATTCCCTTCAGTCACACCATATTACCTCCAAGCGAGACCTTGCCATGAGTGCCTCCCAAGCTCCAACACTTAGCCACAAGGGAAAGAACCTCATCACCTGGTTAGAAGCAAGGTCCAAGGAAACACCCCCCCCCCAAGGGTATTGCTCTCTTATGAGGGCCCGAGTAAGGGGCCTCATAATCACACACTCACTCGAGGGACTATCCGAGGCTGAGAGCTTGGTGGATAGAGTTAAGGGATCAATCGAGACTCTCTCAACCAATCTAGAGGGAGACGGCAAATCGACCAGCATCCCAACTCATACAGTATGACCACGATCTATGTACCTCCTGACTACATGAGGATGCCCAACGCTATTGGGTCAGATCATCCTTCTGAGCCTCCCCCTATATGTAACCCATTCGTTTATCTTGGACTCTCTCTCTCTCTCTCTCTCTCTCTTCATTCACCCATTTGAACTTTTCACCAAACCCAAGCTTTGCTCCGGTGCTTACTCAATCTAGACCAGCCCAACTCTCACCCAGTTCATCTCTAGCGAATCCTGCCAGAAATGACGATCATAATTGTTCCCAAACAATTAAAAAATCCATTCAAGACTAATCATCCATATAATAGAGATGAAAGTGAGGATCTAGCAACCAAGAATTAGTCTCGTCTTGTGTAGCCTATAGAGTTTCATTGGAATTTTTTTTTATAATTAATATTAGTGTCAATTGTTTGACAACAAAACCACCATAAGGGGTTTGCAAAACCAATCTAGAACCAAATAAACCAAAAGTTCCATTTTCAATTCTTTGGTTTGGTTTGGTTAATTTTGTTTTTGGTTCGGTTCAGTAATTTTTTTAGACCTGAATTATATTTCAATTTGATTCCAATTCTTTTATTTCTAGTGCGAAAGTACAAACATAAATTAGAAATTAGATATTTATATATATAATACGATTTTGGTTAATATAATAAATTTGTAAAAAAAAAAGATATTTATATATAAAAACATGATTTTGGTTAATTAAGTTCTACCCAGAACCGAACCCAATTATTTCTATTAATTTGGTTCGGTTTCCTACCTTCTATTTGGACAATTAAATTCCTTTTATTAAGGAACTAAAATAATTTAGACAATTCAAATAGAACCAAAAATCGAATAATCACCCCCACCTGCAGCCATAATAAAAGAAGATTGACTTAAAGTATTCTGTCTAGAACAAAACACATAGTAATAGGCATAGGAAGAGTGAGAAAACAATGTCCACTACTATATTTATTTTTTTTTTTTTCATAAATAATAGAGTCCACCACTAATAAATCCAATGAAGATCATAATTAAAGAAAATAATTCAATTACATTAACGGAGATCATAAAAAATAGCAATTTTCACATTCTAGCCTAACATTTTAACCAAAAAAAAAATCATCATCTGATTGAGTTAATAGGGAAAAAAAAAAAAACTTCATAATAACTTGGGATTTAATCCAGTAGATATGATAATCTTTCACCTGTAAATTCAGTGAGAACTTTTGAAGTTTCAAAAAATTGAAGATGCAGATCAAGAAAATTGGAAAAAAATATCCAATGATCCCATAGACTTCTCAATTAAGTAATAAACTGAAATAATAGATTCATCCAGATATACTTTCTTAAATATTGGATTTTCCACTATCAAAAATAAAAATAAAAAAATCACAAATCTTCATCATTGAATGGCATTGTATAAATTAAAGCGCACCAAAAAAAAAAATAGCACTGTAATTGATATTATAGATACTAATAGCAAGCATAAAAGTGAATGAAATTTGTGTGGCACATCATAAAATATATAACAATTGAATGAAGCTTTTAAAATTCCAAATTTCCTAGTACCATTAAGTCATTTTGAAATGTAAAAAAGTAGAGCCTCTATAGGCTGCAGATTCCCAATTAATTTTGTTGTTGCAGGCAGTATATTAAGAGTCATAGACCAAAGAGGTTTTAAACATAAATAGTGCATCATCCCAAAAGACATCAGAAAGAACAAGGTGACCCAGATATGGGGAGAGAACTGACAAAGTCAGCCTGAGGGAAGTGCATTCAATCCAAATGGCAGAGGAAATCATCGACAATTAGAATGAGACTAGATTGCCATAAATCCAGGGATGTGATGGCCAGCTGGAGGGCAGCCAAACTTCAATCACAATGCAGTAACAGCTGCCAGTCGCGTCACTGTCTCTAGGCAGCGTGGTGTAGCAGTACCATCTGGTCAACTAATGGAGCGCATATTGCACCAAATGCCACAGGTTTCACAGAGGACAATATGGCCAACCCAAGCAAGAGTCAGGCAGCTAGGCACTTAAGGTTGTAAAGAAGAAACAACCAGCTAGCCTGGCTCTGGCTACCTGCCACCCTACCAAAAATCCCGGGAAATCAAGTGAAAATGAAGTTGTTGTGGCTTCTCCTTGGATGGCTGACTGTGGAGTAGTCCCATTGGGAATTTCCATGGGAGGTTAGCAACTCATCAATTCACATGCATCCTCATTTGGAGGGCAAACATTGGTTTGTAATCAAACTTTAAAATATTGAACAAGCCAAATCATTGTTGTCGTGACGTATGTTGGCACCGACCATACAATTACAGAAAGGATTTCATATATTTCAGGAAAATTTACTAGGAAAAGCAGCTACTTCTACAAACTACCATTCCTGATGAAAATCATCGAGGAAAGTTGTCCTTGTTATGCCAATGGCCCCTTCAATTGCCCCCACTAATTTAGAAAATTATACTAAAATTTTATTAATTTTGCTCTCTTTTTTTATAAATTATAATTTTTTTTCCCATTGTTATTAAGATTTTGCCCCCCCCCCCCACTGCATTTTTACTTTTATCCCTATTTACCTTAAAAATGTAATCTTACCCCCACTAATTACAAATCCTGGGTCTGTCCCTAGCTATGCCAAGCTATATTGGCAATAACTATCATGTACCCTTGAACAGATACTCATTATATTATAATTCAACTCATTAAACAAAATCTTAGGGAAATTATAAGTTTGTAGTCTCAATTTCTCAATCAATTTCCTTGGTTTCCAACTAAAATTAGATCAATCACAAACAGGAAATAAGATTCAATTATAGATTCTTTCCGACATCTGCAAATGTAATTATAAGTGAAGCAATACCATCTCATTCATCAGCCTAGAAACACATATCAATGTATATTAAGTACACAAGTATAATGATAACAAAATAGCCGGCAAATGAAGCAACAACCTTGCATTCTATCTGCTCAGACTTCTCTGAAAGCCCCTCTTTGGTTTTAGGCTTGTCCTTCTCCTTATCCTCCCCCTCTTTGCCGACCTTCTACACATAACAAAGAGAAACGACCATGAACAAGAAATCAACTCAAGTCTCAAGAACACAACTTTCAGACAACCCAAGCCAAAATGTATCCTGAAAACTACCTGATTTGCCCTTCTCAATGGATGATTAAATTTGCAATTCAATCCGAACTTGCATCTCCCTGTTCGAAGGTAAAACGAGCAATCTTCGGCATAAGGACGGACCGGGTACAATCTGCCACCATCGGAACCGCTGTGATCGCTCCGACTACCGTCGACGCTATCCTCTTCACTTGACCTTAGCGCTATATTCTCGAACTTCTGAGAGAGATCATCCTCCGTCAAGCCACTGAGCGAACCGGACGATGCGAACCCTGGAAATGGCTGCTCCGATTGAAGCTTCAGCGGCGAAGTGTTCGTGCTGATTTCTGAAGCTTCCATCATCTCTTACTCAGCATTTCAAAACCCTAAAAATCAGAATCAGTGGGTGCAATGTGTATAAAGATTATATATATATATAAATATAGATGGATAGATAGATACAGGGGCACTACGAGCAGAAACGTATCCAGGCAGCCACTAAAAGTTAGCGCGCCATTAAACCCGCATCCCCCGTCATCGTAAGTTGGCGCGACCCACCTCGGGGACCCGCTGATGCAATCAATTTTCTATTTTTGGGTTGTTCATGCGGTCCGTCCGTCCGTCCGATTGTTGAGTCATTGAATCCCTCGCGCCCTGAAAATTGAATGCATTTTAGAGAATTTAAAATAATGAATTTTAGCATTAAATGCTTGCTTGGAGTGACAACAAAAAAAATAAATAAATATTAATTAAATTTTAAATTGTTAAATATTTGGTATATTTCTTAAAAAATATAAAAAATTTAGTATGAATTAAAGAAAATTAAAAAAAATTAGTAAAATTTTGAGAACACTAGAGAAAATTGAAAAAAAAAATGAGAAAGTTATATTTTTTTGGTCAAATTTAGGGATGTCAAATATACCCGTACTCGGTGGATACCCGCTTCACCCGCCCCGTTCGGGGAGGGTATGGGGATGTTCATAGCGGAAACGGGGACGGGTATGAAGATTTGAAATGCTACCCGCACGGGTACGGGGACGGGGACGGGTATGATAGTCTCCACCCCGCCCCGTACTCGTTTAAATATTTATTTGTTAATTTTGTTGGCGTGGTGACTCTTTTAGAAGTCTCACATCGCTTCACCCGCCCCGTTCGGGGAGGGTATGGGGATGTTCATAGCGGGGACGGGGACGGGTATGAAGATTTGAAATGTTACCCGCACGGGTACGGGAACGGGGACGGGTACGATAGTCTCCACCCGGCCCCGTACTCGTTTAAATATTTATTTGTTAATTTTGTTGGCGTGGTGACTCTTTTAGAAGTCCCACATCGGTTTTTCACAAAGAAGTGAAGGTCTTGTGAGGTTATAAATAAAGACCACTTCATGTTTGGTTTAGTGCATCAGTCAAAGTCAAATATTATATATATTTTTTAATTTTTATTTGATATATATATATAATATATTTTTATTTAATATAAATAATAATAATAATAATTTCAAATATTTATTTTATACATATAATATATAATTTGTAATAATTAATATACTTGGCGGGTAAACAGGGACAGGGATGGGAAATTCATTATTTTGTGGGAACAGGTATTGGAAAATTTTTTTTCCCCGAAACGGGGATGAGGACGGGGACAGGTAAGGGTATTGCTAAACGGGCACGGGGAAGGGGAAGGTCATACCCGCCCCATACCCGCCCCGTTGACATCCCTAGTCAAATTTGACACTCCAACATACTAAATATTTAACGATGAGATGCCTAATATTTTAAAAATATTAAGGTGTCATTTGATTTATTTTTCTATTTTTTATTTTCTATTTTTGTTTTGTATTTTTTTTTGAACTCATTTTTTATTTTGTACTTTTAAAAATAAGAAAAATAATTCAAAATTCATTTGATTACTTATGTTTTGAAATTTTGTTTTCAAAAATAGGAAATGAGTTTACACATAAAATGAAAAATGGTAAAAAATCGTTTTGAAAATTTTTAACAAAAAATAAAGAAATCTTAAAATAAGGAAAATATAGTATTTTCTATTTCTTAATTTTGAGATTTTTAACACATAATATAAAAACAAAAAATAGAAAAGTAAATCAAAAGTCACCTAAAATCAATGTATTTACTATGGATGTTTGATTTATGATTTAATGCTTACGTCTCAATTGTTTTTTTTAACATAATTGTAAATAAAAATGCTACTTTTTTATAATTTTTCACATAAAAATTATTATTCTAGAATGATATAACAATTAATGTTATATTCTGACATAAAAATACAAAAATACACTTTTAATAAATTTTATTTTTGAAGTGGTTGACTTAAATAAGACATTTTATTAATTATGCTGTGTAATTAATTTTGATAAAAATTTTAAAATTATTTATTCTATTCTATTATTTTCTTTTCTTTTTATTTTATTTTCTTTTCTTTTCTTTTTTTCAATTCACATAAGAGCATTTATATTATTATTCTGTACTCTTTAATTACTGTTTATGATATAATAGTATTTTGCACTTTCTTGTTTGTGGGTTACCTACATCCACTCTTTAATTGAGGAGGTGTTTGATTTGTAAAAATTAAAAAATAAAAAAAATAAATAGTGTAAAAGTGATATATAATAAAAATTTCATTGAAGAAAATTAAAAAAAATTATTTTTTAAAATCTAAACACCTCTGTTATGAGTCTTTGGTGAAAAAATTGAGTGAAGTCCGTTCTATAACCTCAACAGCTTTCAAATTAGATTAATAAGGTAATTTAAAGGTATGCCAAAATGTGAATCTTGATTTAAATATAATCAAATCTTTCTATATATGTAGAATGTTAATTGTCAAATTTGATTTTTGGTCCAACATTCTTTTTATTTCTTAATTTTTTCTTTTTGAGCAATGATGTTATGATAATAAAAATAAAAATTAATAAGAAATTTTTAGGACAATGATAAATTTATTTTATAATTCATTCTAAAATAAACAATTCAGTAAGTAGATTTGCGATAACAATTATATTATTACAAAATCATTAGTAATGCATGGATTAAAGAGCCTTGCAATGGAGTGAGTAGTGTGCCCTACCCTGCCGTAAGATGATCAATGATGGATGATCCTACGGTCAAAGAGAACGTACTACTCCACTGCAAGTACCACAACTCTGAATGCACATGTCGTACAAGTATATTGCTATAATTAAAAATATATATATTTTATAATATCATCTGCATTTATTATAACTATATAATAACTTTTTTCACATGATATCCTTACTTTGGAAGTGGATAACTATGTTATTATTAGAATATTACATATTAGATATGGGATATTTTTTTATATATATTACTTAAATTAAATTGTTTTATATTTTAGCATTTAGTAAATAGTTATATTTATTTTAGTATGTAGATTATTACGATATATATCAATTACTGTAAGCCTATTTTAATGTCTCTTTTTTACCTTCACGATATATATGACAAGATGTAGACATTATATATTCTATCTCTAATTCTATTATTTATTATCTTTTATTTTTTATTTCAACATGGTATCAGAGCAAATGATTTTCAATCCTAGATAATCTGCATTTTTAACCACAACAAAGTTTTTTTTGTTGTTATATTTTTCTCTGGTGTTTTTTTTTCTTTTTCAGTGTCTTGCTCTTCCATAGTATCATTACAACCACCGCAGAATTCTTTTTATTCCGTAGTCCGAACCGGTTCTTAGGATTTTTGACTTTTCTTATTTCGATTCTGACTTCTATTTCTTTGTATTTCACTGTCTCGGTACATTTTCTAATTTAGGATGACCTCTTAATATTATATCATTCATTCTATTCACAATATCTTTTTTTACGGAATTAATTATAATACACCAATAGATATTAGTTTTTCCTATTAGTTGTAAACTCTGGAAAGTAAAGTACTATTATTTTCTTCCAACGTTTTTCAATTTTGTCTTTCTTATTCCATCTGTACATACCTTATATTTTGTTTGGTTATTTTTCAATCTCCAATTTAAAAAAAAATCATACAGTGATAGTGAAATTTCTTTAGAAACTAACTGTCAAATCTTCATCACCGTCAGCAGCCGCACAGTTTCAGATTCTATATGCATTCACGACTTGTTCTACTGTCCAGTTCAGTTATTTTTGGAATGTTCTTATTTTCAAACTCAATTTGGTTTACTATTCTGAGCTCCAATTTGAGTTTGAAGGAGAGTGTTAGAATATTCTATATTGAGATATTCTTTATAGATATTACCTATATTAAAATATGTTATGTATTATTTTTTAATAAGTAGTTAAGTTTATTTTGGTACTTAGATCATTACTATGCATACCACTTATTGTTAGCTTATTTAAAGATATTTTTTTTATCTTTATGATATACTAGTGATATGACTCGTGCGATATACGAATTTATCATATTATATGATTAAGTTGAGAGTATTATCATATGTTAAAACAATTAAGTTATAAAAATATATCTGAAAGTAATATATATTGTTGTTTATTTAAATTCAATCAAATAGCTAGTTAACGTAAAATAAATTAAAATATTGATATCATCAATAGTATCAATTTAATTAAATTCAAATTTTAATAAATAAAAATAAAAGAAAAAAATCAAAATCATTGAATAATAACAACACTTACTATATAATTAAACAATTTTTATAATTATTGTTTATACTCTTCCTATAACAATGTATATATATCAATTATATATAAAAACTTACAAAATATATATCAATTACATATAAAAATTTTAAAAAATTAAAATCTTAGTGCACACCTAGTAAATTGTAAAATCGAAAAGAAAATTATTGTAATAAAATATTTTCAAGAAATTTGAAAATTTTGAAAGAAAAGAAGACTTTGTATCTATTTATAGATTTTACATTTAAGAAAATCCTATTCTATTTAGATTAGAATACCATTTTAAAGTTTTATCTTAGAATACTATTTTGATCGAATTAAAACTACAAATCCAAGAAAAGTTTGAGTGGTACTTCAATTAAATTAATTATCATTGCCAATTTTATTTTTTAATTGCTAATATTATTTTATAAATTTTTAATAAATAATATTACAATATATATATATATATAATTTTAATGAACAATATTACAATTTGATTTCAGATATATTACTTATTTTGCCTAACGATAATAATAATAAAAGACAGTTAATAAATTAAAAATTTTATTTAATAGGTTATTATTTTTTGCATTAGTTTTATTTAATAATATTATTATATTTATTATTTTTAAAAAATAATTTATTAAATTATAAAAAATTAGAAATAAGAAGTTATATCATAATTAAATAGAAATGTCGATTAAATAAAAATATCAAGTGACATTCACGAACATTCTAGTTTGAATAAAATTATGAATAAGAGATAATTATGTACAATGCTAGTTTCATTTAAATTATATAATTATAAATTAGGATAATTATAATTATAAATTTGTTAATAAATTAAAATCTTTATTTAACAAGCTAATTATTTTTTTACGTTATTTTGTTTAATAATTATTATTATTATTACTAAAACCTTTATTTAATAGGATAAATATTTTTTTTGTATTTTCTGCTTAATAACAATGATATTTATTATGTTTTAAATAATATTTTATTAAAATATAGAAAAAATAAAAAAATAAGAATATGTTTTAAATGAAAATAAAAAAACAAGAAGTTATATGATAAATAGAAGTATAAATTAAATAAAAATATCTAGTGATACTCATGAACATTCTATTTTGAATAAAATTAAAAATTATAAATAAGTATTAATTATATAAAATATTAATTTCTTTATAAGATAATTAAGATAATTATAATTAGGTGCCATGTGTCACAACCGTAGCGTATGTTAAGTTTTACGTGGCTCAAGATAGTTATAATTAGGTGTCACGTGTCACAATTATAGTGTAAGTTAGTTTCTACGTCATGCAGCGATATTACCAAACTCTACTTTATATATAGATATATATATATATGATATGGCAAAATGTAGACATTACATATTTTATTTCCAATTCTATTATTTCTTGTTTTTTGTTTTTTTAATTTCAAGCTATCATAGTGAAAAGTAAATTCACATCTAGACTTCTGTCTTATTATTGTTACCTTGACTCAATTCGATTATTGACGACTATAAATGTATGAACAGAAATAGATGAAAAAATAAATAATTACAAATCAATCCCTATTAGGTATTGATCTTCAATGTCTAGGATGTGATAGTCTTCACGTAATTGGATTTATCCAGACTCCTTTGCTATTGAATGGGTGGCCCGTTCATCAACCCTGAGTTTTTGTCTAAACTTACTTGAACTAGGACTTTCCATAATTTCAATAACGTTTTAGAATGAAACTCATTAAAGATTTTGAGATAGATGCCTGACAGGACTTAAGATATTTAATAACTATTTATATTATAACTCCGTTTGATTTATTATAAATCTTTGAGAATCTCTAAAAATTATTCTCTTTTTATCTTAAAGGATTTAACCTCGAGAGATTCACTCCCTAGGTCAAACCCCTAGAGAGTGAATCTCTTTTGGTTTGTGCCACACATACCGGCCCCTCAACATGTATAGCGGTCAATCGCGAACTCGCGTAGCGGCGGGGAGTCGGACCCACACCCAAGAACTGGATACGGTTCGTCCAGCCAAGGAGGCCCGTCCTACCAACCTTTACTACGCTTTGCGCCCGGGAGGCTGGCCCCAAGTTTTTGCTAGAGAGGAGACTTGAACTTGAGACCTTGGGGTGGTAAGCCCCTAAGTCCCAGTCCAAGACCATCCCATCTAACCCCTTGGGGTTATTCTCTTTTTATCTTACTGCATGAATTACGAATACAAAACTTATTTCACTTTTTATCACTCTAAACACGACGTCTTGCATCTTTCTGAAATATAATTAAAAAAGAAAATGTGAGAATTGTATTTATTGAAGTACTTAATTCTCACAAGACAATTGCGATATTCTTTTGTTTGTCGTAAATAACCCTTCGGATTGTGCCGAGGTGATTTATATATCGAATTAAGGTGTCTCAAAGCTTGGCAATGCGGAGATGCCCCACTCCATCGATTGGATTGGGGCAACGGAGAAGGAATTGCATTACAGAAGACAACTTTAGACAAGCACTGAAAAATTGGATTACCCAAGGTTAAGTTTGGGCAGGATAATGCTTTATACATCGTCCAAGGCCCAAACTGGGCCTTTTTGCTTTAGAAATTAAGCCCAATCCTTTATAATTCTTTGTTCACACCCTTCTCATCGAACTTATAAGAGCAAAGGAACTAAAATGAATTATCTTTCAATTTGCGCACACTTGACAAAACTTAAAAATTAAGTGTTTTTTTGCAACTGATGTATGTGGACTGCTGCATCCAAGTTGTGCCACTATTTATCAACAAAATTTAAGAACATGCCATTAGGGTTGGAATTGAATCATCTTTTAAACTAGTTATTTTATTTATTATTATTATTTTTTTTGAAAGGTATCTTTTAAACTGCTTAAACTCGACTCAAATTATTAATATAGGAATCGAGTTTGAACTTTTGTATGAGTTTAAACTCAATTCAACCAATAATACTTTAAGTTTGAACGTAGGTCGTGAATAATTCAATTAATCAAAATAACATTATTTATCTAAATTAAATATAATAAAAAAAAATAAGTGTAACTCAACTAAATTAAAATGAAATTGTTTTTGTCAAAAAATATTATAATATATTTTATTTATCGAGTTAGCTCACGAGTCTTTAATCTAAAGATTTTTAGGTTTAAAACTTGAATTTTAAATGAGACTCGAATGCGTGTATTTAAAATAAGTTCAATAAGATTAAAAATTGGATCGATTGGTATATTAAAGATAAATTCAATAGATTTGGAATTGAATTGATTCGTGCGGAATTCAAAATTTTGGAATCAAAAACTAAATTAATTATCACATAAAACAGTCTTATTTTATCAGTTTTATTTGGATTGATTTGATTTCATAATATACTATAGATTTTTTGATTTGTATCTTAAAATAGACTAATGAAAATCGAGCTATACTTTTAAAACTCAAAATTAATTCCAACCTCTAAGACAACCGATTTAAAATGGTCATATTAGTTTGATTTTAAAATTATTTAGATATTTCATTCACTGCATAATTTAGACACCGTTTGGTGTGCTAGAAAACAAAAAAAATTTCTAAAAAATTTTAAAAATTTCTAAAAGTTATTCACTTTTTATCTCACTATACAAATTACGAATTCACAACTTATCTCACTTTATCCTACCTTTTTGCCACTCTAAATACACTCTTAATTTGTATTAATTGAATTTCAGAGCTCTTGCCGCCCCCATATCACCTTGATGGCGAACATGCAAGCCATGCACAAAAATAAATGCTGCCAAAATAAGTGAAGCACGTGAAGCTCATATTTGGGGATAGCCGTATTAGGTAACATTATCATTTTGACAGTCGTGTATTCTATGAGAATTTTTTATGGGAAAGAACATAACATACAAGCAAGTCAAAAAAAGCAGTAAGAGCATGTAATTAATAGAACATAGCTCGAGTCTACATGTTTACTAGCGAATAATTCGGTCAGCACTATTCAATTAAAATTAAATTAAATATGTATGTATTTAAAATTAAAATACGTTAATATATTATTTTTAAAAAATTTAAAATAAATTTTTTAAAAACTTAAAATTTTAGTCTTTCTCAAAATTTATGGTCACTGATTATATTTATTAGTACATACAATGGTCGTCGTTTAAATTTAACTAGATTTGTATTTTCTGAATTAAATTAAATTGAGAAAAAATTTGTAAAAAATATATATATATAAATACATTTTATTTCGTTTTTATCAAATTTCGTGTTAAAATAAAATAATAATATTTTATTTTTAAAGGGACTTTATTTGTCTTTATTTTTTAAACAATGCCGAGAATCATTTACAAATCTAAATGACACAATTTTAATCAAATCTATTTTTTTTTTGATAATTTTATATTCTAGTTCAAATTACAATGAAATTAAGTATTGATTTTTAAATTAGGTAGGAATCATGTATTTTTGTTTTTCAAACTATGAAGAGTAAAAGTGTAATTATTCCACTAACAAGATATAAGCTGCGTTTATTTTGTTAAAAAATGTTAAAAATTTTTAAAAATTATTTACTTTTTTTGTTTCACTATACAAATTAAAACCCATAACTTATATTATTTTATCTCAACTTTTATCATTCCAAACACACTCATAATTGATTTGGTCAAAAATTAATAATAAATCTATTATAAATGTAGAGATGTAGTAAAATAATTTTTTATTTGTTAGGGCACTAGGTAGCATATAATTTAAGTCAGATGATTCAAAAGCAGGGGTTTCTGGGACTGTAGTGGACAATGAAAACTCAACAACTTGATTTAATTACATTTTAATGAGAAAAGATTTTTCATATTATATATTAATTGTAATTCAATCATATTTTTTTTAATTTTTATTTTAAAATAAAATAAAATAAAATAAAATAAATTAAACACTTATATTAATACAACCAAATTAAAACTGTTAATTTTTTCACCGCAACCCTTTTCGTGGGATTTTTTCGCTGCGGTACCTGAACCCCAAAAGCAGAGGGGATACTGAAAGCGTAGGATCGTCTTAGAATAAATAAATTAAAAATACATAATTAAATTTAATAATTAAATATATTAGATTTGTTTCGTGCATCCGACCCCTACCGCGAGTAACATCGGAAGAAGCCCCGAAAGGGATAGTCGAGTTGGTTCGGATGGCGGCTGAAGGACCTGGGATCAATAGGTCTCGGATTCGACTCCTCTTAGGGGTAGTCATTCCTCTAATTGTGGAGGGACATCCAACAATCTTTTCGACTGAGCCGATCAGTCAAATTTACCTAGGCTGGTTTACCTGCTCGTTATTTTTTATCATTTAAGACCACGCGACGAATTTTACTCAGTACGTATATAAATAGCGACTGTGAGTTTCTCCTCAATTTCAAGAGTAACATCGGAAGAAATTATAGCTTATCTACTTATACCAACGCTTGCCAATGGGATAATAAACGCTCAACGATTTCTTCCCAACTAAAGTCCTTCAACTACTCATTGCCCCATTTATTGTTCTCTGTTCTTATGATGGTCTTTTCAAATTCTTGTTAATCCAACCCATACCAACCCATTGGACGCTGTAGATTTGCAAATCCTACGTGGGTTTTCTTATTTAATCCCCTATTACCGAAACCCATTTCTCAGGTCCAACTATTTCCTCTCACATCGAGATAACACACGCACACGCACGCACGCAAGCTCTGCAGCATGGAGCTCTGTTTCTTTGAACAACTCAAAGCTCAACCCCTCTGGTTTTTTCTGATACTGGGTTTTGGGGCTTTATCAGTATTGAAATCTGCTCTAGCTTTTCTTAGGTGGGTCTACGTTAATTTCCTCAGACCTCCCAAGAATCTCAAGGAATACGGGTCTTGGGCGCTTGTCACCGGACCAACAGACGGTCTCGGTAAAGGCTTCGCCTTTCAATTAGCTCGTAAAGGGCTCAATCTGGTACTTGTGGGGCGAAACCCTGAGAAGCTGAAGGATGTCTCGGACTCAATCCGAGCCAAATTCGGGCAAACCCAGATCAAGACTGTGGTTGTCGATTTCTCTGGTGATCTAAACGAAGGGACTAATTGGATTCGCGAATCCATTGAAGGTTTAGATGTCGGGATTCTGATTAATAATGTCGGGGTTTCGTATCCGTATGCGAGGTTTTTCCACGAAGTGGACGAGAATTTGTTGGAGAATTTAATTAAAGTCAACGTTGAGGGCACCACGAAGGTTACACAAGCTGTTTTGCCCGGAATGCTGAAGAGAAAGAAGGGTGCAATCGTCAATATTGGTTCGGGTGCAGCCACTGTGATCCCTTCTGATCCTCTCTATGCTGTTTATGCTGCCACCAAAGCGTAAGAATTATTTCCTTTGTTATTTATTTATGTATTTATTTTTTCGACCTTTGTTTAAATGCAGATCCCAAAAGGAAAACAAAAAGAATTTTGAAGGATAGAATTTAAATAGACTTGTATGAAATAGTTTCGAGCTGATTCTATGGGTTGTCAACTATCCGAACATATATTGGTTTGGTGTGTATTTCTTTTGCAGTTTCTCAGCTAGCAAATGACTTGTGAAATCTTTAGATGGGGTTTGTATATATGTTTTAACATGGTACATGAACTCTGAGTTGTTATTTTGTTTTGTTGAGTGCCAAGTCTATGCTATCTATATTAAATTTCTGTTTAGAGGTTTGTTTTCTTGTGTTCTCTGGCCGATCTATGATCTTCCACTGGAAGATCAGGTTGCAGTTTTGTTGGTCTTAGCTGGAAGAATTGTTTTCGAAGTGTTTAAAGCGTAAATTGATTTTCATAAGCTTGTGTAATGGATAGACGGTATTTGCTGTTTTACTTCCAGATATATTGATCAATTTTCAAGGTGCCTCTATGTGGAGTACAAGAAGAGTGGGATTGATGTGCAGTGTCAGGTATGCATGACTTTTGGAACCCCTACTTGGTACCTTGCCTTTCCTAGTTTGTGTTATTTTAGACAATATGTAATCCCACGATTTTCCAAACATTCTTGATCTACTTTTTCTCTTCGTCTCCATTTAGAGTTTTCTACAATTGGATATTTGTATAATACACTATTGCAGTTTAATTGTAGTTTTTCTAATTTTCAATTTGTACTTGATGGCAAGGACATTAGTTAGTTTGAAAATCTGACCAAATATTGAAATGTGATTACAGGTTCGCTTTTTTCACTATAGAATATAGAAATTGGATCTGTTTTCCTGGTCTTCTTCATTGTCACTATATTGGCTATTCACATATCTCATTAGTTATTGCTATGTAATTATGTGAAAATGGTAGTATAGGAAACCTAGAGTTCTAAAACACAAAAGCAGTTCACAGGCATCATTTAATCACGTAGAAATTCATATAGATCAGTATATGAATCATTTGATAACATCATGTGCTCCGGAATTAGATTGCTGTTGAAGAAGTTTTTTCTTTCTGACTATCTGAATCATTACTCTAGGCATCATTAACGACAACAGGTTGTTTTAATGCATCATAGTTTGAAAATCATGTTGATTCTTCAATCATAACTGAGCCTAATGATCAAAAAAAAAAAATCTATTGGAATAAAAGAAATCAGTAAAAAAGTTCCTTGATGGTCTTACAAATTAATCAATCAATTAGAACAACATGAAATAGAAAGTGAAGAAAAAATACCATTAGATCATCAGATTCTACTGGATGGCCACAAAGTTGATTAAGCTAATGTTTGTGTACTCTTACAGGGTTGCATGCATTGTCAATTATGTTTCCACAGGGTTCTGATGGCATGCAAGCGTCCTCTTAGTAATAAGCTTATTACCTTAATTTGTATACTATATACACACACAAACACAAATGAAGAAGAAAGTTATGAAGTTCCTTCTGTTTTCTATTTGACATGGTTCTGCTCTGAAAGGTGCCTTATTGATGAGGAAATAATGAAAAGAAAGTGATTTATACGTTGCCAATCTGAAAGTTGCCTCATTGATTATATTTTCCGATGTTACTGTGAACTACTTAGCTTTTTTGGACCTCATTATTGTCTTTCCCTTTCACCCGGTTTCCCAGTTTGCCTTTGTGATTTAGCAAAAACAAAATTTCACAAAGTCCTTATTTGAATAATGGATTGTTTTAGAAGCACAAGAAGTGTAGATTTTAAGTTATTGAGGAACTAATTGAAAAACTTATATTTTTAATTTTAACAACCAAAAAGCTTATAGATACGTAGGAATTTGGTTACTTAACATCTTCCTTTTTAATATAGGTGCCCTTGTATGTGGCAACAAGGATGGCATCAATCAGAAGATCCTCGTTCTTTGTTCCATCAACGGATGGTTATGCTCGGGCTGGTTTGCGCTGGATAGGCTATGATCCATGTTGCACTCCTTATTGGCCTCATTCTCTTCTGTGGGGCTTGGCGAACATGTTGCCCGACTCAGCTGTTGATACTTGGCGTCTGCGCTTCTGCCTTGGAATTCGAAAGAAAGGACAACTCAAAGATGCTAGGAAGACGGAATAGATTACATTCTTCTCTCTCTCTCTCTCTCTGTCTATATATATATATATGAAATATTTTGTCAACTACTTCTTTTCTTATTTAATCTCTTGCAAAAAATGATGCGAGGAAATGGACTAGGATAGGCCATTCTGCTCAATGTAGCTGCTCTCTCTGTCTCTCTCTCTCTCTCTCTCTTAAATGTGTTGCTCTTCTTTGCTCTTTAATACTATTTGATTGTGTGCTAGTTCAAAATCCACCCTTTCATATGAAACTTCCCTAATTTGGTCATTTTTAACTTCTACTTTTTTTGGTTACTTTTCATTTTTCTTGATTGGGAATGGATGAAACCACCTTGTGGAGGACAGTACAGCCGGGCTAATAATAATAATAATAATAATAAATAAATAAATAAATGAGTTGACTGCATGTTCAGGAATTGTATTAGTGCTAGAACGACATCCTCCTCAATAGCAGTCTCCTTCGAGCTCCGTTTCATAAAGGGCGTCCTTCAGTTGTTAGAGGCGTGCTACTGACAGATGTGCCGTTGCATTTCAGCCGTCCTCCAACTGTTTGTAACAGTTGGAGCATCTTTATCACGATGACAATTTTTGTAGGGTGTAAACAACAAAGGTGGCAGATGTGGGATTTCAATGCTCATGAAAAAGTGAGGTTCAACTAATTCTAATAAAGTTATTGCAGTGTTGTATATATTGTGCCTCCAGCATTGTGTTATGCAGTTGATTTCCCTTTCACTGAAGTGAAACGAAACATCAAAAAGCCAAATGCTGCTTGAGTAACGCAAGGGCAAACCCAAAATTTAGGGGGAAAAAAATAATAATAATAGATAAAAAGTGGCCACCATTTTTTTTTTTTTTTTTTACCCACCAAACCATATTTTGGCTCTGTTTGGAACTCTAAAAAAAAAAAAAAAAAAATTCTACAAATTTCTACAACACACGAATTGCAAGACAATAAAATTTAAATTTTTCACTCACTGTACGAATTACGAGACATTTACAATTTTATACTATTTTATACAATTCTAAAAATACCCTTTGTCATTATTGTTCAATCAGCCTTTGAATGTCATGTCAAAAAAAACTCAAAAACCCAATTCATAAATGATCTTTGAAAAAAAAAATAATAATAATAACTGCTGCGTTAACAATTTTCCCAGTGTATCAAACTTATTGACACCGGCAGAGACATGAGATTTGAAGTGGGATTTTTCATTGGAGCAAAAGAGAGTCTCAGAGCCCGGGGGACTCCGAAGAGACCGAAGATCAGAATCCAAGAACGGGCTCTCGCACTAAGCACCTGTGTATGGTCATGCCTCTGGCTTCGTACTTGAGATTTATACACTTTCAAGAACTGATACAATGGAAACAATACATAATTTGCATTCCTTTAAATTACAACTTTATAAATGTAAAAAAGAGATTAAGCTAGCTGATCTTATGGTCTATTTTGGAGTACAAAGTCAAAGAAGGAAAAATATACATGGAAGCTCATACAGACAGTTCCTTTGGTTCTGGAAAAATTGTCTCCTTGCCTATCTATGCTTGAAGTGTAATTCCCTGGATTGAAACGAATCAACAAATACAAACATTTAATTATTGCTTCACCAGATTAGAATTCGACCACAGATCACAAGACGATGGATCAAAGTTTCCGGGTAGCACCATCTCACGTCAGACAATTTCAACATCTCTATCGGCAACCGGCTGAGACTCTTGATGAGACCCATGTTTGCTTGTTCTGCTTTGAAAAGATTTCTGGCTAAAAATCCGAGCAAATGCACTTCTAGACCTCCCAAAATTTTGCTGCTCATTACTCAATTTGCTATCCCCATTTTTCTTGGCAAGATCTTCAGATACGGTCTTAATGCTATCATCAAAACGACGCCTGAAAGTCGGATACCTAGAGATGGATTTTGTAATTCCACGGAGCCTTCATGGAGGGGGGGGGGGGCGGAAGATTAGAAAATGGAATAAAAAAAATCAGATAATTCTTCAAAAAATTTAAAGTACCACCTTCGAGCAAGTGCATCCAGTTCAGCTTGCTTACGTCCAGATTCAGGAGCTAGGCCAATATTTGATTTTTTCATCCTCTCAAGATCCCCACTCAGCAAAACTAATTTCCCTAAGTAGTCCTCTTCGGTGTCAGAGAGGTTTACGGCTTTGATTTGGTCTTTGATGATCAGGAGTGGATTCAGAAACCAATCAAAGAAGACATCTTTAGGCCTGTTTGTGGTAGTTATCTCAGTGACGTTGTCATCTGCAACGATGGAAAAGAAGTAATCACTTCTCTGCATAATTCCTGCTCAGGAGGGTGTAAAAGGGTGATTCCTGGAGGAGACAGTTAATTTCACTTACTTAGCAATATACCGGGAGAATTAGCCTTTCCAGATCGCAATAGTATCTGCAGGAGGGAATAAGCAGGTAATCCAATGCTTACGACACCACCGCTATCTTTATTAGACTTAGCATCTTCAATGTCCTCGCGTGTAATTAATCCCTTAGAAGCCATTACTTCTCCATGTTGTGGACACTCCTTGAGTATGCTAGCAAGTAACTACAAGATTCAAGTTCTCAGTTTGATTAGCACTCAAAACCATGACAAGTATGAGGTTAGTTGAGTAAATTAAATGCATAGATCAATAAAAATGCATTAAATTAGATGCAGAATTTCATTGCAAAGAAATGAAATCCTGTCCTTCAGATGTTGAATAGAAAAGTAACAACATACCTCCAGTGGCTTCAACTCAATCAAAGGAGCCTTAAACGACACTGTACGAGAGGGAGGATTTCGGAAGGAGTCAGATCTTGAGAAAGAAGTTGCACGAGAACCAGCTTCCGACATCACAGGCTTCTTTCGGTACTGAGGCCTGTTTAAACACCAGAAGTTCACAAATTAATTAGCAAAACAATAAAAAACAATTAGCAGGCTCACACACTAACATAGAATTGGGGTGGTGATTAGAACCTAGGAAAGCAGGACCCTTCTGGCATGTCAAGAATATCGTTGCTGTATTCATCATAAATGGACAAGGAAGCAACAATATAGCAAAGCCCCAACCACAGAGAGGACTCCTGTATTGCATAACCAAAAAGAAATAAATTAAAGAGTGGTTTGCAATCCATATAATCAATGATATTATCATAGTTCAATGTCTGACATGAATCCAAGGTGCCTAATACGGGCAGCCTCAAGTTAAAATGGAAATCTTTTTATTCCCCCAAAACAGTTGGCTCAATTTGCATGTGTTGGATTGTCCAAGATGACACACCATGCAGATATAGGAGTTTCACTGGGGCATGGTTTACCACTTATCCAACCTTATGCTTAATATAAGCATAATTAACATAGAAAAGATGATGCTCTCTTTTCTTCCTGTTTCTATTTACACCAAGTAACAATGGGACTTGAGCCCCTAATATCTAAGGTGTCAGATTGACCAGATATCCAGAAGGACCGGGGCTGAGTCAGGCACTATAAGATAATCTCTAATTACAACCAGGAAAGTGGAAACCTTGCTTAGAGGGGATTAAAAACTAACAAATGCAAAATTGTCCTATTTGTTATAACAGTGTTTTAACCATGCCAAATTCAGTATATCTAGTAATATCATAACAGAAAAGGGTGCTATCACCAGAAAGAAGATTAAAAAAGTAAAAAGAAGGTAAAAACGCCTGCTTGCTTGCTCTTCAATAACAAAATATGAAAGTAAAGGTAGTTCAACCTGATAAACAACCACTGCAGCATAAGCACCCAAGAAGATACTTGATACCATCGAGCCCAATACAGCCCCAACAACAGCACAGGGCCACAGTAGGATGGCCAGACCTGCGAATGGTACACAAATGCTATCCAAAAAGGGGCCTTCCCGACCAATACAATCATGAAACAAACGGTGCCACCCCTTGAAGAGCATGTAAGGACTTTTGCAAAGGGCTACTACTGAGATCACAAACATGTCAACCATGAAACCAAGAAACCCGACTAGAATAGCACCAGGCAGATAGAGCAATCTGCAAAATATTGAGTGAAAAAAGGTCCTTATAAACAAAGGAACAACCACAAATCAAATGACTACACTACTAAAGCAAGTATATGGACCCAGGATTATCTGTGAATTTCAAAACTGTCTTCCTTGACTAATCAAATCTATGGAAGTAACTAAGGTATCTATTTCTTTTCAACTTCAAGAAAGTATAAGCTTTCAGGACTCACCACCATGATGTTTCAACCTTAAGAGCAGGGGGATCAAAAAGGCACATGCAAAAGCAACCTTTTGATAGCATACAAAACTTGGCTCAACAAACCCAATTGGGATTGGCTAGATAAATTATTTTCCTCCATTCATTTCAATCAAATGTTAAGTTTTTCGTAAGGTTATTTGAAATTCAACATTTTTCATAATTTTAGTCCATGTAATCTTATCTCTACTTTTTACCCTTTTTACAACTTCTAATTGGATCCAATCACTCTTCTTACTAGTGCATATTTGGACATAAGTTGGATATGACCAAACCATCTAAAAATCAACTTTAAAATTTCAACATGGGAATTGTTAGAATATATATCCCACATAATAAAATTAAACCTCACAAACTAATATAAAATCCTAACAGGCCGCTCCACTCATTGCCTATTGAGTTTGAGTCGGATGCTTTAACATTTTATCATAACTGGTTTTGGGATGACTTGTCCCCCGTTTCATCTTGCATGAGGGGGCAGTGTTAGAATATATATCCCACATCAATAAAATCATGCCTTCCAACCCAATTTCAACATCTAATGAGCCTCTCCACCCGTTGGTTTTGAGTTGGATGCTTCAACAGGAGGAATAAAAATTCCATCTTAGGTTTTATACATTGAAACAATTTGATACAGGATGTAACAAAAAATATTTCCAAACATTAAGCCTAAACAGAAGACCTTATCTCATAATATTTTCCCTCTTGAGGCTCTTGGCACCGTAGGTCATCCATAACTGACAAGTAGGAATGGTAAGATACGTCCATGAAGTCCCTGATGAAAGTAAAGCTCTCTTCGACAGTGTCCCAAGTTCCATCCTACAGCAAAGTGAAAGAGAAATTTCTGTTACAAAAGAAACATTCGAAGAACATTGAAAATTTATATCATTAGTGGTTAAGAAGAAAATTAAACATACGCAAATACAATGGAAACATTCATCACTCCCACCACCAACAGCTTTAAAAGTGGCAAAAACTGGTGCAAGTAGACCATATGCAGCACCACCGATAATACTTCCAACAATACCAAATAATGGCCAAAATATCAATAGAGCCGAAATGCATAAGCAGAGTAGAAGTTTCAAAACTGGCCCAAACTGCTTAGATCTGGCATTAAGTAAGTGAAAAAGCGAATTACTACATGTTAGACAAGACAATGGAGGTGAATGAAGCATATCCGGATGTTGAAGGCCCAACGACATACCTTATGATGCAATAGTTTGTCCAGACAATGTGTAAAGGCCAGAGACCCAAAATTATGGCAGAGTTTCCAATTGTCATAATAAGGCATATCAACGGACAGAGAATTATACCTGAAATAAAATATTGTTATAAGCCTAATCAAATTTATCCAGGATTACAGTCATCCTCCACAAAAATGTTCAGTGTACCCAAAGCATACATTGTCGTTTACGGATTCAACACTGAGAAATATATTCAGAAAATTTGAAACCCCGGGGGGCGGTGGAACACTAAGAAGAACCATTTTGTCGAAAGCAATACAAGACCCAGTATAATAAATACCAGATTCCACCTCGTATAATAAATATAAGAAATATACTGAATATTACAGGGATTCAAACTGACGATTCAAAATTTTGTTCAGGCTTCAATAAATAAAAATTCATTCCTGCCTTATAAATCATCCTCATGTAAAGAGAGAAAGTAGGGCATCTTTAATAGAAGTAGTTTCTAACAGAAAAGATGACAACTTTCAACTCAAGCACTCGCAAAGAGAGTACCAATTTAAAGCACAGTTACAATTAATAACAAGAGGTGGACAGAAATTACCTACATACTTGAGGAAAGGAGTTAACCACGCCAGAACAAGAAAAAAGCAACGCAAACCCTCAAATAAATTAAGGAAGAAGTTGACACTGACCTTTAATGAATCCCAGAATAAGAAGCCCAATGAAGTAAGGCAAGAAACGGATGAAATTCCATAAAGAAGCCAACACCCCCCTTGAAGGCTCCATAGTCCTTAACCTTATTATCCACCCCAGACAGATCTAACCACAATCACCAGAAACCCCTCTCAAATCTCCAATTAACAAATCTGAACTTCTCCCTCAACCCCTACTCTGGTACCAAATCCCCCCCCCCCCCAAAAAAAGAAATATAAATAAAAATAAATAAACAAAAAGTGAATCCTCTTTCTCTCTCTCTCTCTCTCTCTCTCTAATATTTTATGAAATTTCCAACGTTTGAATGAAGTAATAAAGTTTGAAAATCTTATCTGGATTTTTGAGTAATAATCAGTGAACGGTTGGTTGGACAACCGTTGGCAGCCTTATTTGAGAAGTTGTTTGACAAAAAAAATCAGTTACCCAGAAAGGTTTGGAAGCAAAGAACACTGCACCCTCGTACTATTTCTATTGTTATGCCTTTCAAAAGCAAAGCAAAGCCAAGCCGAAGGCTGTGAAGGTTCAATTACAGTTAGAGAAGACATGTCACGATCCGCAGTGCTCAACCGGAGGGAAATAGACGATTATTACGCGATAGGAGTAAACTAGCAGTCAACCGGTTGAGTCGTCTCGTATTTATTAAAATTATATTATTTCGCATAAATATGTCCATTTGAACGAGGGTTTTGCAAAGTCTACAGTGTAAAAATGGAAGATTGACTCGCCTGGTTGGTCAAGTGAAACGGAAGTCAAATCTAAAAATTGAGTAATATACTTAAGTTACAGGTTTAATTCTCATCTGGAGTGGCCAGAATTTAAGTGACAGATCGTGACAGTGGGTTGCTGCGCTAGTTTCCCGAAAGTTTGTAGTTCAGTAGGTAAAACCACTGATTTCTCCCGTTACAAAAAAAAAATAAAAAATTGGGATACAATTTTAATTTTTTTCATTTTTTAATTATTAAATAATTTTAATTTAATTTAATTTTTTAATAATTTAATAATTATTTAATGATTCAAATTGAATGATGTACATTCTTATACTTTATCTATGCACTGCAACCTGCAGTTAATTTGAGGAATGGGAGCTTGTTTGTACTTGTTGAATATCAATAAAATATTTAAAGGGCATAGTTGTCCATTAAGTTATTAATTTACGTAGTTAGGGACATTTTATTGTATTATCTCAAAAAAAAATTGAAATTTTAAATTTCAAATATATAAAATTTTGCTTCATCGAACTCAAATTTTGAAATTATAAATATATATAAACTTTTTATTTTAAATATACAATTAGGTGCAGTTAGATGATGATGCAATTGGATGCAAATACATTCTATAATGGGCGTAAAATAAAAGATTTCAGTATTTAAAATTTAAATTTTTTAATTTATTTAATAAAAAATACCAATTAAATTTTTTTTAAATTTCTCAATTATCTAAAATATTTATTAAATTTTGATATATTTGAATATAGATGCTTTTATTAAGGAAAAAAAAAATCTTCTAGTTACTCGTGTGAAATGACTCTCTCACTCCCTGTTGGATGTATTTCAATCCATGAGAAATGACAAAATAATTAATGCACGAAATTGATGGAAAAAGTTATTAGTTATAAAAAATTTAATTAATTATTTATTTATTTGTTGTTTATGCCAAACCCGTGAAAAAAAAACAAATTTTTTAACTCGAAGTAAAAGAAAAAAAAAATCTAGTTTTTTTCACTGCATGGGCATTCACATTAATTTCTTTTAACCTATTATCTAAAACAATAAAAAGAATATTTTGACATTTTACAGTCTTTTTATTTATTTAATGGCATTGTACATTAATTTTTTTTAAATATTAAGGGCCCGTTTGACAACGTTGTCATTTTTTATTGTTATTTTTCTGTTACCGTTTTTTATTTTTTGTTTTCTGTTACCGTTTATTTTTTCTGCAATGAAAACTGAAACTGCATTTTGTAATGCAAGTTTGTTTATAATTATTAATTTTTTATTTTAGAAAATAATTAATTTTATTAGTTTTAAAAAATTAATAGAACTTAATAAATATATTTTATATTAATTTAATTTAATTAATATAATTAATTGAATTAATACAGTAAATTATTTATTAAAATCATTTAATTCAATAAATATAAAATATATTAAATTATATTATTTATTAAAAATAATTGATTGAAATATAAATATTATATCATTTAATTTAATAAATATAAAATATATTAAATTATATTATTTATTAAACATAATTGAATGAAATATAAATATTATATCATTTAATTTAATCAATATAAAATATATTAATTATAATTTAATTATATTATTTATCAAAAATAATTTAATAAAATATATTACATATTAAATAAATAATTAAATTAGATTAATTATTAAATTAAATTATTTATTTTTAAATTAATTAAATTATCTATTAAAACAATTTAATAATATATTTTATATAAATTAAATTAATTAAATCATAAATAATTTAATTTAATTATTTTATTTATTTAAAATAATTTAATAATTATTATTAAATTAAATAAAATTAAAAATTAATGTAATTTAATTATTTATTATTAATTATTTTTATAAATTAATTTAATTATTAAATTAAATTAATTAATTATGATATTTATTTGAGATAATTTAACAATGAATAATTATTAAATTAAATTAATTAATTTAGTTTTATTATTTATTAAAAATAATTTATATTAATTTATTTAATTAATTTATTTAATTTAATTATATTATTTATTAAAATAACTTACTTTAATAAAATGTTTGAATAAAATAATTTATTTTTATGTAATGTAACAAAAATAGACAAGGTTTTAAAATTAACAAAATAGTTGCAACAAAAAAAAGAAAACAAAGTGAAAACACTTTTTTTCTGATTTCGTTATTCTGTTTCTGTTTTCATTTTTTTTAAACAAAAAAATAAAAACAGATTTAACAAATATGTTTCTGTTGCAGTTTACAAAATTTTGAAAACGTAAACAGAAAAATAGAAAACAAAAACATTACCAAACGGGAGCTAAGGGTGCATTTGGAGTGATAAAAAAATGTGATTTAGAGTAAATAAAGGCGTTGGGTGTGATAGAAAATTTTAGTATTTTATAGAAAATTGTTGAAGTTTTATGGAGTTTTTTTAGAATTTATTAGCACTACAAAAAGTGCCTAAATAATTATTGCTCCAATATTTATGAGTTCCTTTCTCATTTCATTTAAGGCTATTTTATTATATGACCGTAAATATATTAACAAATAAAATAATAAATAATGCTAAATGTATTTTATGCTAAATGTATTTTATTTATAATATTTCATCTTATATAAAATAATATTAATTATTATAAACGAGTTAAAAGTAAAATGACTTATAAAAAAGAAGGGTTAAAAGTAAAACGTGTTTAGTTTTTTTAAAAGCAATATAAATTTATAATCTAATAATATATTGATAAATATAGTGCTAGTAATATAACAACATGTTACAGTAATATCTATGTTAAGCTCAAAACGAAAATTAGTTATATAGGAGCGGAGAGTTAAATATATATATATATATATATATTTTAATAAAATAATTATTTAGAGTGGTATAAAATTTAAAATTAATGTCTTGTATTTTATGCAGTGACTGAAAACTTTTAATTTATTATCTCGTAATTCGTATTTGTAGAGATTTATAAAATTTTGTAGAATTTTGTGTTGACTCCAAATGGTGCTACAGAGTGTAGGGGTTGTTTGGCTTCTAACTAAATATCAAAATTTACTAAAATTTACAAAAAATTTATACTTTTTTCAATTAAATTTTACCAAATATTACATTTACATTGAATCTTTATACTTCTATTATATTTTTTAGCCAACTTTTTTCCAATCAAACACGCTCGTAATAAAGGAAAGCTTCTACAGAAAGTCTGACACGTAACGAATACGGTACCAATAGGCACCTGCAATTAATGTCCCACCTCAGCTTTTTGAATCTAAGGTTCGGTTTGGGAACGTTGCAATAATAATTAAATTTATCTCTCACATTTTAATTTTTAAAAGCTTTTAAAGAGGAAAATGTTAAATTAATAAAAAAAATAAAAAATTTAAGAAATTAATTTTTTTCTTTTTCAAACACAAAAAAAATTAATTTTTTAATAACTAATTACTGATCCAATTAAAAAAAAAAAGTTAACTTTTTTTTACTTTCCCCACCAAACCTACAATGTATTAAGAAAAATAAAAAAAAGTAATGAAAGTAAATACCAATAAGGTGAATTGAACAAACTTGCATTAAATGAAAAATTAAAATGATTATTGAGGTGTCATGATGGCCCGGCTTAGATGTGGATATTTGTTACATTAATTTGTCCAATTGATATTTGTTTTTGTTGCTCGGCCACATGCAGTTACGTCGCTTTCTTCATCAGATATTACCCCCCGACCCTTTCTCTTTCTTAATTCTTAGGCTGGGTTTACGTGTGCCCCAATAAAATAAAATAAAAAAAAGAAATTGTAACTTTTAAAAATTTTTGATGTATTTGATAAAAATTCAAAATTTTGAAGAATTCTTAATAATTTTTTATTGAAAAGTACAGAATTAAAAAAAAAAAGTTTAACGATTTTTAAGAATTTTTATTAACTTTTAGTTGTTTGATAAAAAAAGTTATAGAAATTTTTAAATAACTTTTGGTAGTATTATCAGACACAGAAAAGGAAAAAAAATTGTCAAAAACTCCTTTTTTGACAACCATACAGGGCCTTAACAATTGCCTATTTAGAAATTAAAAAAAAAAGTCAAAAAAAAATTAAAAAAAAAAGGTTAATAGCTTTGGGTGTATAATTTTATGAGTTTGACGAAAATAAAAAAAAAATTAAAGAAAGCTAGAAAAAACTGAACAAAGTTAAAGTTTAAAAAAAGTTAAAGATTTTTGGAAAGTTGCCAAACGGATCCTAAATCGAATATTTACAAATTTTGTAAATTCAAAAATAAAAAATTAATTAACAGCATATATAAAAATCTATTGTCGTGACCAATGAAACTTCCTGCGCCAAAAGGCGTTGCTGTAAAAGAGACAATAAGCAATAATATATTGAATTATTTTAGTGTGTATATATATATATATATATATGGTGATTTTGCCAACCTGTCCCCTTCGAGCTCCGGTAATGATACTTTGGTTCCATAGGCGTGTGATGAGATATTGCAATCTTTTGGACTATCATAATCAACACGTGGGAAATCAAACCCATACTAAGATCCGGATGAACTAATTACCCAAAAAAAAAAAAAAAAGATCCGGATGAATTGAATGGATGGTTGAGTTCTTGGTTAAATTGTTATCCTTAATTATCACTGCTCTTCTTGCAATGAGCCCACTCAGGCTTCATTCGTAGCCCATTCTGAGCCCAAGCCCACCCAGAATTTCCATTTTAGGGGGGGGGAGTGAAGCATAATCCATGGGCTTGGCCCGATCAAATCCAATCAGAAAGCCTTTGATATTCCACTGTGTCGATCTCGGCATTCATTTCCCCTTCAGTGCGGCTCATTCCGCCGCAGGGGTTGAGAAGACTTCAATAGCTGTCGGCATGAAGTTGTCGGAAGCCCAAACAATCAATTCCAAGTCAATATGCACCCTTTGATTAGACATTCCATCTTCAAGATATACAGGGAAATTACCGATACCCTTGGTTTGCAACCATTATTTTTTTATTTTTTATTTTTTGATAATCCGGAATTTGGGTCGGGCAGGGTTATTGTAGACCCACCCCAACTTGTTAAACCGGAGGGAGAGCAGTCCAATCCAAGGCATCTCTCGTTTAAGTCACGGTAGTGCACCCAGCGCGATTTGAACTCCCGCTGCCCGTGTTTACGGTTCAGAAGGAGCCCTTCTTGACCATTGGGCTAAACCGCGAGGTCTTGGTTTGGAACCATTAGCATTTTCTTTTTAAAAATTAATTTTTGCTAAAATTTAATTAATTTAATTTTTATTTGATAATTTTTACGTATGTTATTAATACTCATTAAAAAACTATAACAAAAAAAATTCACGTACGGGTGATTTTTAATTTTTATATTCGGGAGTATTTTTTGTTTTTTTTGGGTAATTTTTTAATGAATATGAATAAAATGAATAAAAATTATAAAAAAAATTAAATTTTGATAAGAAAAAAAAATATATAAATACTGATTCTCATGAATCATTAGTTTATTTATTGTCATCCACCGATTGTTAGACGCACGTCTGATGGTACAGCCTACCATAGCAAGCCCGCCAATATTAACTAACCGCAGCTGAGCTGATCAATTACAAGCAACAATCGAACGCAAAATTTAATGGTATGTATTTGGTGGGGGCACAATCATATTAATTGTCCTGGTTGGAAACATGGTCTTGCTCTGGATCGAGAATGTCAGCAATTCAAGTTCATCTTTAAAATCACGATACTAAATTGTGCTAGCTTCTGGTTTTCTATCTAGAGAGGTTATAGATTTAAAATATTTCGGGTGTAACAGATGCAGTAAAGTTGTTGGGATAAATTTACTTTTTTTTTTTGTTACGAAGAAAGTTGATGCGATAAATTTATTTATTTATTTTTTCTGTTATGAAGAGTGTCTAGTCCAACGGATGCGTATCTCGATTAATCTCTCCACCCCGAATAAGACTTCCGAAACAAAGGTAAATCCTACGGTCCGTGGTCACCAGCGTAAGTGAAGCTCATAAGATTCGAACTTGAATGCGTATCTCGATTAATCTCTCCACCCCGAATAAGACTTCCGAAACAAAGGTAAATCCTACGGTCCGTGGTCACCAGCGTAAGTGAAGCTCATAAGATTCGAACTTGAGACCACAGAGAGAACAAACCCCTTGATCCCAAGCTGAATACCACTAGACCATTCACCGGTGGTTGAGATAAATTTACTTTGCTTGTCAAATTATAGCAAGTTCATATGTTGTTGGATAAATTTGTGATTTTTTTATCATATTAAAAGGCTGATGCATGTGATATAGAGATTTTTTTTTTTGGGGGGTTTTTTTGGGTTAAAGTTGAGTTGGTGGGAAATTTTTTTGTTAATCGGCCTTTTATCTTTTAGCTTATGATGAACTTATGATGAGTATCTCTCTGCAGAGTAAAATGCTATTGAATAAAAAACAAAATACTAAAAAATAAAATTAAAATTATGCAGTAATAATAATATTCACTACTATAATAATTGATAAAAATCACACTAGGAAGTTTACAAAGACCACGGTTTTAGATAAAAATGTGATAAAGATTTGTGAGCTAGATTTTTTATCTTAATTTAATTAAAATATTAAGATAAAAAAGTTACTTTTAATATTTTCTATCTTAGTTTTTGTCAAAACCATGATTGCATTTCATATATTTTGTGCTTCTTTCTTTAAAAGAGAGAGAGAGAGACAGATAAAAGATCAGTAAAAATCGTCTCCAGAAAAAACCAACATAAAAAAAGAAAGATCATATTTTAAAAAAAAGTTAGATAAAAAAATGAGAGATAATGTTGTTATTTCTTCCTTTATATCTCACTCAAATAATTTTATTTATCACTTTATACGATTTAAATTAGTTTCATAAATTTTATTGTAGTATTTATTTATTAATTTTAATTAATTTAATATGCTATAAAACTACAATCATTAAATTAATAAACAAAAATATTTTTAGATTAATGCTAAAACTAACATGGCATTTGGTTTGTTTTTCTGTTTTATGTGTTTTATGTTTTAAAAATTCAAAAACAGGGAAACAGATTATGCTTTGTTTTCTTTATTTTGAGATTCTCCTTGTTTAAGATTGAAAACGCTCAAAACGAATTTTTGTCATTTTTTATTTCTAGTGTAAACTCATTTTCTATTTTCTAAAACAAATTTTAAAAACACAAGTGACCAACTACGTTTGAGCTATTTTTCTTGTTTTCAAAAGTGTGAAATGGAAAATGAAGTAAAAACAGAAAATAAAAAATAAAAACAAAAAATAAAAAATAAAAAATAAAAAATAGAAAAATAAACCAAACAACACCTAAACTTACCAAATCAAATTTAAATAACGTTAAATGTATGATCATTTTTTTTTTCTAGTGAATATATGAGAGTAGCTTTCATAATTTGTATAACTTATAAATAGGTAAATATTAAATATTTAATATCTAATAAATATTTAGTGTATCTCTAATATTAATTATATTAAGAGTGATAGTTGGAAGTGATAAAAATTTGGAAATAAAAATAATAAATATTTTCATTTTTTTAGTCTTTTTAGAACTAATTTTTGAATATAATCATTGAAAACATTTTTTATATTACAAATAAATTATTAAAAAAGTTTTAAACATTACATTTTGAGCAACAATTTTCAAAAACTAAAACAAAACAAAACAAAACGCGGCCTAATTACTTTTGAAAATATAAAATAAAATGAAGAAAAATATATATAAATAGTGAATCATGATTAAATATGTGTCCCACACAAGCATTAAAAGAAAATAAAAAAAAAATTTAAGAGCATTTTTAATTAAATATGATAAATACTCATATTTATTTATTAAATATTTGTAAGGTTTTATATATTGAATATGATTTCAAATTATTACAAAAAGTTAAAGTAAATAAATAAAAGTAAATTTTATCATTTTTTCCGACCAATTGATTAGAAGAAGTGTTTCTTTTAGTTAACAATTGATTGAAAGAAATGATAATAAATTATTATAAAAAACTTAAAATAATTAAATAAAAATAATATATTTTTATTACTTTTAGCAACTAATTAGTTGTCAAAAGTGAAAAAAATTATTTATATATATTAATATGGAAAATGTATAAGTAATTAATAAGCTGGACTAACGGTTAACTGCATTATTTAAAAAAAAAAAATAGCACTAGTTTGATTCTTAATAGAAAAAAAAAATGTCAAATATATAAGGTCATCATAATGATAAGGCATCACATGGTGCTATGATGACATGATAGTAGATTATCACATGAATTTTTATTATTTTTAAAATTAAACCCATTTTTCCAACATGATCATTTGTTTATACTTAATCACAGTTTTTAAAAAAAAAAGTGAGATCAAAACTCATAAGAGATCGCGTGTAATTTCTTTTCATTTCGGTTTTTAACATAAAAGATCACATATTTAGTGTGTGATTTCATTTCGGTTTTTAACATAAAAGATCACATATTTAGTGTGTGATTGTTGTAACTATACTTTTAGTGTGTGATTGTTGTGAGTTTGCAATTATGGTTGTAAATTGTAGTAAAAAAGAAGTGACTGACAATCTCACTTGAGTCAATCACGCTTTTGTAACCGAGATGAAAAGTAAAATATCACGCTTAAAAATTGTGATGTTTATGCATTTTGGTAGTGTAGTAATTGTAATTAAAATACACTTTCATAAAATATATTGTTTTGAATTTATGCACTAGCAAGTGCCTCATGTATCATCATCGTAGTTAGTTTTTCAAATGTAACGCTTTTTTTTTTTTTTTTGAAATTGTTCTTTTACCGTCCCCCCCCCCCCCAACGGAGTAAGTAATAAGAAGAAACCAGAAGAAAAAGAAAATTAATTCATTTTGCTTTATTAGTATCAACGATTGACAGCTGCATGCAATGTAAATATAAAGAAAATGGATACACGCACGTTCAGGAAGGCAACTCGATGATTGAAACCACAAGGAATCATCTTACTTAATTTCTGTCAGTTTGTGCCGAGCTATGGGAACTGGCAGTGTTCTCCATGGTTTTGGATGCCAGATCGATCGAGATCGAGTTAATCACAGTGCCAGATAAAGAATCCAGCACCAAAAGTTTGGATGATATATTATTTCTTCTTGAATCTTCAACAGTTTATTAATTAAATAATTAAGGCAAAAACAAACAAATAAACGAACAAACTAGCTAGATTAATTAATCAAATTCTCTTACTTAATAATATTTACGGCTACAAAACCAAAAGAACATGCAAAGAGAATACATAGTTAAATGATATTTTATTCAGCCCCACGCATGCGACTCCATAATTGAGCTTCATTTGGCGTCAGTTCTATTTAAGCTCTGTCCTCCACAGTGTATCTCTGGCTATATTGTCTGATTGCATGCCAAATAAGAAACGAATCTTGTTGGAGGCCCCAAGGATCGGCCTTTATAGTTTTCCAATGCTCCTACGTGTATATATATATATATATATATATTAGATATAGATACACACTGTGCTTTTTTTTTAAAGTAAATATTTATTTTTTAATTTTAAATAAATTATTAAAAACTATTCAAATACTTGTATATATTAAATTGTTAGTTTCAAATGACAGTTAAGTAAATAATTTATAATTAAGTGACATTTAAAAATATAAAATAATATAAAGATACTGAGTAGTTAAAAGGGTATTTAAGAGATATTAAATATAAAAAATAAAAAATTAAATTTATTTAATGAGTGATAGTTACTTTTTTTTTTTAAATCTCTATGAAAAGTATTAGAATTGTAGAAAGTTAAGACTATTAATAGAAAAATACCAAAAAAAAAAACTATATCAAATTTAAGATTTCATTAAATACTTTACAGTATTTCATCTATATAATAATATAGATATATGATTATATAGTTTAGGAATTACAAGAACCAATTTCTTTTTTGCAAAAAAAAAAATATAATAATAATAAATAACTAAGTAGATAAATAAAAAGAGAAAATAAAAAGTGAGGGTTAACCATGCTTAGAGAATCTACAACAGTTTCTATACATAAATTCTTTAAAATTATAAAATGTCTAATTTACGACTTTAACATCGTTACACTTTTTTTATTTAACTTCTTACTAACAAATGATTAGAAGTTTCTGAAGTTGAAATATAATTTTAAGAATTGAAGTTGCAATTTTAACTTTTAAATTCATATAAAAGTTTATTGAATAAATAAAAATATTTTAACATTGATCAATAGATAAAATTTTACATAAATTCAAGGATTAAAACTTAACTTCAAATTTATAAAATTAATATTTTAACTTGAGGGTCTCCTCAGAAGGGCAGGGGTAGCAAAAAGAGTTGTGTTGAAGTTAATGAACAAGTATCCAGATGGGGGCCAGACCAAAAGTTGCCAAACAGAAACGGGAGAAGAGATCAAATCTCACCTGAATGCTGGAGAAATATTCTTATAATCGCTTACTTACGTATTTGTGTTTGCTTCCACAGATACATGCAATAATAACTCCAAACCCATACTTGAGTGTTTCAACAACACTCAATACCAGGAACATTAATTATTATTCATCACCTTTCATATTCTGAATTCCAAGTATATATACAAAGGGTTGCCCAACATAGGGCCCCTCCCGCAAACCAACGTGCAAACTCAATGGGGTTGCTTTTCGAGCTTATGTCCAAAACCAGTTTCTCAACTTTTCTCAGGAAACAAACATGAGGGGCTTGTCAGTGTAGCCTTTAGAATCTTCTGTATAAAGTTCCCATTCCCCCCCCCCCTTTTCTTATACTAAGTTTTATTTTTATTTTTATTTTTTTTCAAACTTTAAATTTATGTATTTGGCTGCAGCACATTTTAGGGTACTATTTTTAATCATTTTTTTTTCACAAAATCAACTTTTTTCTTCGTACTAAATGTTTTTTTTCTATTATTTATCATTCTTATTTTGTAATTTTTTTTAATGAATAAGAATAATATACCCAAAAGTTACTGTGGGTATAAAAAAAAATAAATTTTAAGTTATAAAAAATCATATAAAATGAAAAAAAGAAAAAGGCAAAACTAATTCTTCTCAAAAGACCCTTAAATTGATTTAAGAATTGAGAAAGCATAATAACTTAAACTGTGCTACTCAAGTAACTCAACCCTAACTCATTTATATAATAAGCTTGCAAGAATAACCTACTTTTGATGAAAGTGTCAAAGTTCATTCTAACTTTTTTTTTTCTTTTAAATTTATTTGTTAGTTTAAAGAACAAATATTAATTGCTGTCACCTCATTTACATCCCCCGATCTGTTGAGAATACATATACATATATATTTGTTTTTTGAACACAGAATTAATTAAGGGTGGTGACAATAGAAAGATGGCTTTCTCCACCTCTGATCACATGGGTTGATACCTTATGGATTAGCCAACCACCAATACAAAACACATAAACCTAAAGTATTTTAAAGAGTGATCACCTAACGAGAGATTGAAACAAACCAGATCGCAAGCAAACCAGTAACGACAAAATAATTGGTGCCTACCTTATAAAAATAGTGCATGACATATATTCCACAGAGGCCTTGAGGTCTGTTTGGCAATCCAAACTGTGACCTCTTTAGTTGGTAATCAACTGTAATTAATTTAATAATATTTTTTTACATTGAAACAAGAAGAGGAAATGTAGAATGAACACCAATACAACAAATTGAGCCCACACGGTAATCTAAAATGCTTCCAACAAGCGAAAGCACAAAGAACGAAAGAAAGAAAGAGAAGATAAAAGGAAAACCCCAAAAACAGGGGGACGGTTGGCCAAAAAGGAAAGCAACATGCCAGCCTCGTGGTTTGCCCTTCCTGTCCCGTTTTTTGGGTCTTTCCCCATCCCCCGAACAAACCCTTAAATTAATAATCTTTTAAACCTAATCCAAAGACAAGGAGAGCCCATGAAAAAATAATTCATACCATCATCAAGAGTCTCTTTCAATCCCTAATTTAAATAAATAAATAACCAATTATTGGAAGGAAGTTATTGTGTTTAGGCCGCCAATCAAGCAAAGCAAAGCGTGTTTACAAGTCTCCATCCCCATGTGCGATAGCCCCCCATCTTATCAGACACCCATAAGTCCCAAAAATTATTTAATTAGGTGTTGGCTTTGTCACAGTGTATGGTCACAACTATTATATAAGTGCCGAGTCTAACGTTCCCTCTCCCCCACTTACTACGATTTCGAGTCTTATTGAGAGGCAAAAAAGAGGCAGAACAGAAAAATGATCAAGTTAAGATCAAAGAGGTTTTCGAGGAGCAACTCAAAGCTTAGCAATGGCGTTAATGGAGGAGGGACGACTCCAAAAGGCTTTGGAGGAGGTGGTGAAATCAAATGGGAACTTCGTCCAGGGGGCATGCTTGTTCAGAAGAGAGAGAATACCGGAGAGAGTGAGGGATCGGATGGATTGATCACAGTCAGAGTCTCTACTGTTTCTCAATGGCATCACATAACCATCCAAGCGACTTCAACATTTGGTATGTCTATATATATATATATATATATGAACACTAACTCCAACAAAAATATCTTTTTTTTTTTTTTTTCAAAATGTTCATAAATGTTTCCCTATTGTGGGTTTTGAGTAATTTCTTATTTTCTTTAAATGTTTTTTTGTTGGTGGCTCCTGCAGGAGAATTGAAGATGATATTGGAACTGGTGACTAGTTTGGAGCCAGGAGAACAGAGGTTACTGTTCAAAGGAAAAGAGAGAGAAGATTGTGAATACTTGCACATGGTTGGGGTTGGAGACAAGGACAAGGTGCTATTGTTGGAAGATCCAGCCATCAAGGAGAGAAAGCTCCTGGGATTGGCAAGAGCTCAACCCATTGGCACTCCTTATCGTACAATTAGCGTCTAACAGTTGAATTTTGAATCTATCATTGTTCTCTCTACTAACCACAATACCCTCCCCCCCCCCCCCCCAAAAAAAGGGTGGGGATGAGTCATTGATCACCCAGCTGGTTAGATTAGTGATGATCTATTGTATGATATTGTATTTTTTTTTTTTCGTTTGGTTTAGGCAAAGTAAGTAGTGTTTGGCAGCAGGGATTTTTAATGTGTAAGTTGATGCATATATTCTGGCATCATTTTGAATGGTTTCTGTTTTGATAAAATGTTGATTCCATGTATACAATGTAATAGTTTTTTTTTTAAATTTTAATTATTCAGCCCAACTATCATGCACTTTTATTAATTCTGGGATTCTATCATGCACTTCTATTAATTCTGGGATTCCAAAATTGACAAATGAATAAATCTCCAATGATTATGAAGAGATTCAAACTAACGATTATCAAAAAATAAATTCTTATATAATTATCTTCTAAACATTTGTGTATGCGTATAAATATATGCAACACGCGTGCACACACAAATCAAGACAAAGGATTTAGAAAAAGTAATGTGTTAAAAGCAAAACTACTGGATCATCGTCAAAGTTACTTTTGTAATTCCAATATAGCATCATTCAAGCCGGGCTTCATTTGGGTCTTTTCGCATGCCTGCGTGCACATCTACAGGGACCACATTCCTAGCCCTCTTAGTTGCTTTTCTTCGGGTACAAACATTCTTGCCCATTTTCATTTGGATATATCCCATAATATCATTGCAAGACCCACATACTGCAAAGTGCAAAACATTTTCTTTTCGGGTAGACCCGACTTAGTGGTGGATCCAATTCCAAAGGGGGCCGAGGGGTTTCCCCCAGTTTATTTTTTATTTCAAAAAAAAAAAAATTATTAATTGTCCCCCTACCCAGCTTCAAAGTCTGAATCAGCTATTGTGCATCATTATATGATTTCATCTTTTTGGCGTAGCTATCACTATTGCTGTCTTGAGTATTAACAGAGATTGAAATCTTCCTTGGAGCTATTATCCCACGTTATTCCAGAGAAAAAAAAAATTTCTTCTTCTTTTTCCTGGGTTTTCTTTTTTTAAATAAGTAAATAAATAAATTAGCCATTAAATATGTCGACGAAGTAAAATTGGAGAGGAGATTCTCTTTTTTTTTTTTTTTTCCGTTTAACAATTTTCACTCCTATCTTTCTAAGAGAGAAAATATTTTTCTCATTTTCGTCCTCACTAAAATGCAGATTTCATATCCTTTTCCTGCTCTGTTTAAAAAGTAAAAATTATTTATTAAATTAAAACAATATTATAAAGTATTTATTACATACCCATTCCAACAAAAAAAAAAAAAAAAGTCCAAATCTTGTTTAAACAAAACAAATAATATGAAATTACAAAAAAAAAAAAACAAATAATATAAATTCGTATAAATTGACTATTCAGCTCAGGTCAGGCAACCCTAAATAATTTTCGTCCCGGTCAAAATGGGCCTCCATGTCAAAGTTTTAGCCCATGTCCTCAGACAGGGTCAAAATTACTTCATCATAGCTTAGCAAACCCAGATCTATTTTTCTTATTGTGCGTGTTTCTGTCCATGGCCCAAATTTGAATGTCTGGATGACAAATTCTTATCAGAAGTGGGCTTTAAAATTGGGAACTTATGAAACCAAACCATTACTGTTCTTTCTTGGGGCCTTAAAATTTTTGGATAACTCAACCCAAATAGAAATGAGGCCCAGCAACTGTATATGAGGGCCCCTTATTGTATTGTATGGCTAGGCATTCGTCTATGATGGGAAATGACCAAATATATAAAGACGCTCAGAAAATATATAACAAGAAATTCTTTAGCGAATGAACTGTTGAATATAATATTAAAAATTACAAAACTACCTTATTAATAGGACCAAGCTTTCTACAAGATACTTTCTGAGATTAATTTGAGTGGTCCGTGGATATATTTTTGATAGAAATCATACAGATTCGATTCTTAACTTAAATATAACATGCGTGTTAAGTAACGTATATCTCTCCAATTTGTTCATCAATTATGCAGTTTGTTAAAAATTACAATAGAACGATGAAGGCTCTAAATTACTTAAAAAAAAAAAACTTTCTACAAAATGCCGCGAGCTTTACCGGAGCTCTCTTAGCTAATTGCTACTAGATTTTGCTTAAACCAAGTGGAGCTCAAAGCATTTTCTCGCAAACGTCTTACAATTATCTTACAAATACATAATTTACTGATTTTTCTAACACACTAAAAATGATTATTTTAATGTTTTACTTTACTTTCCACTAAAACTAAGTCCACACGAATTACAACACTCTTTTAATTATGAATTGTCAATTTAATGAAATATAACTTGGCGACTTTAATCTTTTTTAATGCATTCAAGAGGAAAATTGACTAATTTAATGCTAATAAATAACAATTAATTATAAATTTAAAAATTAGTGACTAAATACGTCCTCTTCGCTTACCAAAAATAAAAATAAAAATAAAAATAAAAATAAAAAGAAAGTGATAAATTTTATTTATGACTCAACATCAAAGTACACGAGCACCAACATCGAAGCACAACGTGAAAATACAACCACAATTTTTTTTTTTTTTTTTTTTTCTAACCACTTAACTTTTTTTTTTTTTTATTACAAACAGTTTTAGAAGCATTTTACATTCATCTTGGCATGCGGTAAAAATTAAGGTTTGGTTTCCTCAATCTGAATGACCTTCTTCTCTGGTTTCTTCACCTCTTTTTTAGCAACAGTCACAGTGAGGACTCCATTCTCCATTGATGCCTTAACTTCATCCGTCTTTACATTCCCCGGCAGCCTAAACCGCCGGCAAAACTTACCACGGCAGCGCTCGACACGACGCCACTTATCGTCTTTCTTACAGTCATCCTTCCACTCCCCACTTATCTGCAAGACTGCATCATCCAGTACTTCCACCTTCACGTCCTCCTTGGTGAGCCCAGGAAGATCAGCCATGAACACATGAGCTTCCGAAGTCTCCTTCCAGTCTACAGGGGTACTCAAGACCGGGCACATATTGATCATAGAAACAAAAGGGTCGCTGTTGCGGCCGAACAGGCTATCAATATTAATAATAGACATGTTTGGGATCGAACCAAAGTCGTGGAAACTGACCGAGTCTATTGAGAGAGAGATTGATCGATTGGTGAGATGGAGAGAGTAGAGTAGTTCAGCTTGTATATATATAGGGAAAGTGGGATCAGATCGATCTTGAACCTTCCTGGGTATTCTTGTGATTAATTAATAAAAGCCTTAAAAGATGACGATTTTGTTCTACCACCTTCATTTTGTTGCAAAGCCAGAACATTCTGGCGCATACTCTTGAGGCCCACTAGGATCAATCAATGTCTCACTTTACTGTACATTACACTTGGCCTTTTTTTTTTTTTTATTGATGTAACATAACTCACATTTTTCTTTGTTTTTTTCTTTCTTTTTTTTTTTCTTTTTTTTTTGCCCATTTACTATGCAAAAACTAATTAATCTCTCACAGTCTCTCATATTTAATCTATATAATTATCTACTAACAAAAACTAATTAATCTCTCACACTCTCTCATATTTAAAGTTTATGAATTTCTTTTTTACCCATTTACTATACAAAAACTAATTAATCTCTCACATTCTCTCATATTTTTTTTTTTTTTTTGGGTAAGTCACATTCTCTCATGCATGTTTAATCTATGCAATTGTCTACTAACAAAAAATCATAAATAATATTTACTAAACTTTAATATATATTTTGTTCTATGCTATTTTTGTAATTTTAAGTCTACTTTATTTTTTATTTTATTTTCGGATGGTATATTTTCTTATTACTTTAATTAAACAATTGTACTTTAGGAGGTATATATAAACAATTTAATTAGGAAAAATTTAGGTAACTCATTGCAATTTGTTTACAAGTTTATACCAATAACTTTGGATTACCTACTCTTTAAATACGTACTATGATGTAGTAAATTTTGGTTTTAGTCAAGAGAAGAACAACGGAATAACAGTGGAGGGCTATAACCTCCACAACTGTCAGAATTACTATAAGTATGTATCTTATCTTCTGTAATTAATTCAAAATATAAATGACTGACTCCTGTCAAAATTCAATGAAATTACATTTTTAATTAGTCTATATATTTTTCCCTTTCTCCATCTACTATTAATTTCTAGCTCCATCCTGACTTTAGTAGTATTAACTAAAGTTCTTACAAAAGTACTTTTATTGCTATTATTTTATCGCTATATCTATATGTATTTTCTTTCCATTTGTTCATTAGCACATAAATATTATAGAATGATGGAAACATTTTTCTCATACATCGCATAACCTTTTTTATTTTTTTAGGATTGTCGAGAAGTTTCTTTCTCTGTGAAAATTTATGTTGATATATGGTCGACTCTTCTAGGTTAAAGAAATATGGGAGAGAGGCCTCAGGGTCTGCCAGTCACACTTGACCAATTTTTTGATGACATGATTTGCTAACTAAAAGTTGGGTTAACTGGATAGGGGTGTGCCAAATTGGGCCTTTTGTAATTTTCTCCGTTGCTCTGGTATGACACCGTCCTCAATATTTTTCACAGAAGGGTAGTGGTGGTGATGATGGTGTTGTTGTTTAAGTTAAAAAATAAAAATGAAAAATAAAAACTAAAAAAAAAAAAAAGTAGTTTTCACTTTAAGTGAAAAAATAAAAGTTACTTGCTTTTTCATAATTAATATAAAAAATATGTCGGTTCAATGACATTATTGTTTAACCGTAGATGTAAATACATCTAAATCGTTAAGTTTTAATACAATGATTTATGATCACAAGTCAACCTATGTCATCTCCTTAAATCCAACTTGCATGTATATATATATATATATATATATATAACAAGCATTAGGTGGAGCTAGAGGAGTACATTTCCATGGCATGCATGAGAAATGGGAAGAGGAGGGTCCGAAAAGAAACCACTGGCTATGCTGTTAGCAACCAACTGATTTGCAGCCTCCGTGAAGTGGACCCCATCCCAGCTTACATATTGAGAAGGATTTGTGCAGCGCTCAATTTCCACTTTTGTTTTATTTATGGTTTCCTCATGGGTATTGCATATTTTGAATGGGTCGATAAATCCTGTTTTTAAAAAAAAAAAAAAAAAAAAAACAATTACTTATCATTACTTCAAATGCACGAGAAAAATAAAAATAATATACATATTTTTTTTCTAATTTAAATTAACTTTGGATGAGGAGTATATACCGAGGTTCTTAGCGTTGCCGATGAGTTCGTACTTTGCGGCGTAAATATCAACCCAAGTTAGAACGGCACGTGGGAGCTTTCGCCTGAGATGGATCACTGTGTGCTTGAGCTGCCTATTGAACTCCATAGCCAACTCGTTCCGCGCTTTGGCACAGCCATACTGATCAAATGCGCGAGGCGATTTGTCCAGGTAATTTTGCACCTCCAGGCTTTGCGGCAGGCACCCAAGTGGACCAGCATTGTGTATCCAAAGTACCCTTGCCCCTTGATCATATAGATGCTGTCACACACACACGCACACACCACATATGTATACAAACACAATGTTAATATGGAAGAACAACACATATATAATTGCAATTTCTTGAGTTTGGGTTGTGGGTTTAATGCGTAGAAGAACATATTATATATATATATATATATATACCTGAACTGCTGCGGCAATTTGATTAATCATGTCTCCTAATTCACGATTTGGATCTTTGGAAAAGGACGCCCTAATAAGGTCATTGTGACCAATGTCAATTGTGTAAAGAGCTTTTGAGAAATCTTTAGGCCTAGGGAGTCTTCCTCTTGTGTTCTTCGCTGATGATTATATATATATATATATATATATAAACAAAGCAACCACTACTTTGAGAAAATAAGGACTAAATTTGAATACCCTCATTCATTAGTTAATAACCAGTGTTACCGGTATGGTATAATGACAACTTTTTATAATTAAAAATATGCCTCAAAAATAACTTAGCTCCCTTTGTGATCTAATTATTTTAAGTATAGGATTCCACAGTAATATATAATCTTTAAAATATTCCATTTGAAAATATTACTCTCTTGAAATTGATTTAATTTTAAAATAAAAAATTAAATTAATTTGATTTGATAAATAAAATTTTGTATTTGAAATACATATTTAAAATTAAGAATTGAGTTAAATTAATTTTAAAGAAAATGTCAAATTTGACCATATTAATAAAAAATAGAAAATATAATAAATATATATACGAGATAAAATTGTTCACTTAGTTAGATGGTTTAAAAAATGAATAAATTTTCATCAAATTTTATTATTTTGAGTTAAGTTTCAAATAATAAAAAAATTTTAAAATTTAAAATATGAAAAAAAATTAAATCTAATTTATAAAATTTTATTTTAATTCTAAATATAAGAATAAATAGGCATTCTCGCCAAATCAATTCAAATTCCATGAAATTTACCATTCTAAACGGATTGTACGGTAATTTAATTTGGGATCGATGGGATAACCTTCGTTGTAAAGTTCAATGGTTCGTTCCTTGAATTGCTGGAATTGTGTGATTTGGACACCGAGATAGAACGGGCAAATGAAGGAGTCGTTCTGGCGCCTAATAGTAGCACCGCCGACGGCAAAATTTGCACCGTGACTAAAATTAGATCCGACCGAATCAAGATACGGTGTCAAATATGGTAGTCCCAGGTGCTCGGCTGCTTTACAATTACAAACAACAGCAGCAAAAGAGATCACCATCATTTTGATTTTTTGCATTGTACCCAACATTATATTTGTTGATCGATCCTCTCTCTAAAAGACCACATATATATATATATATATATAGAGAGAGAGAGAGAGATGATCAATAAATATTCAATTTTACCTATGAAGTCAATTATAAGATGACCATCGGAGAGTCTTCCTGTGGGCTTTCCCGGGTATGCAGCTCCGATGTAGGAAATCGCAGCCGAGAAGCCGCCGGTGTCTGAATTGGAGTCACCGAAGTTGTAGATCGCCGGAAAACCGCATGGCGGCTGCAGGGACGAACCAATCTTCAATCCGCCCCTTCCCACAACACTCAGAACCAATGAAGCTAAAATTCCCAAAACCAAAATCTTTCCAACAAACTGATCCATTCTCCCTCTTCTCAATTGGGTGCAGTGTCATGGCTCAACTATATGTATATGTATATTTATATATATGTATTTGCTGTATCTTCCTCTGATTCTAAGAAATTGAAGCCTTTAATTGGTAGGGGTGGACTTTCACAGGCTGTAATTTTGACGAATTTTTTGTATGCATGCATGGTTATCTAAATACAGATTTTGTTGTTTCGTGGCCAAATTACTTATCTTTCAATTGCCAACATACGCTCCCAAATACATAGGCGTTTCTAAGCTAGGGAATGAAGGCGTTTGCCTTACCTCCATATCACCTAAAACTCTATAATTAAAGTGTCACTGATTTGATATTAATGGTTCTGATTTGCTTTTGAAACTAAAAAGCACTTAAAAAAAAAAAAGTTTTTATAATAAAAAATAATATTCTAATTAAAGTTTTAAATTATGTAAAATTATTAAATTCTTTTCTACTTGCTTGTATTATTGACTATGTCGTATTGAAATAAAAAATTTTTAAAATTAAAATTAATAAAATCTTATTTAAGATCAACTATATTACTGAATATTTATATTAAATGGATTAATAATATTGTCAGCTGAAGGTAACATGTTAAAATATGTTGAATATAAAACTTTAATAATTATTTTGTAAGTCAAAAAATTTGAAAATGAGATAAAATCTTTTAAGTGATTGCCTTACCTAAAATTTTAAGTTAGGTTAGCCTCAAATTTCTTAATTTCAATTTTTTTTTTTGGTTCCTAATTCCAAATTGGCTCAAAAAAGTGTTGTCATTACATTAATATGCCTGGTCAACTTTGAGGTAATGTTAAAAATAGTTGCCGAAGCCTAATTCATGTACAATAATAGGTTATGTGTATATATATTATTTGATTGTATTTAGTATTTACTTAAAAAGAAATAGAATTTTCAAATACAGCGCAACTTGAGATCATATTCATAGTGGCGATTTTTAGTTAGATATAATTATTTAAACATTGAAAAATTAAACTGATGATGTGCTCTTTTTGACTAACCATGAGTTAAAAACAAAAAAACAAAAAAATAAAAATGTTATTAGACTAGAAAATGTATCAGAAAATAAAATTAGAATGATGTGACGATAGTAGTGATTTAATTAAAGTACAATTCTATAAATTTAATTCTACTGAATAATAGGTTTTTAAGTATTATTTCACATCATTTTGAATTTATTTATTTTTTCGTAAATTTTGTCATTACTATTATGCAAAAAAAAAAAAAAAATAGCCAATCAACATGAAATCTTGAAAAAAAAATTTAAAAATAGGGGACAAATACAGAATTTATTCGTTTTGTGAAAAATAGACCTGATAAAGTGTTAGAGAGAGAGAGAGAGATTTCACATAGTTTGAGTGGTAGAAAATGGAAAAGGGCATAGTTTCCTGGTCGTCCAAAATAAATAAACCCACAATTAATTGAAAGAATAATAATTGGCACTAGTATATAATTACTAATTCTGAAAATGAAAAGTGCAACTTGAGATTGCCTAATGAAAGAGCTCACATAAATCAAGATCTAGAGTAACTGATTAATTTGTCTCAATTTTTTTTTCTACTTTAGGCTGATCAAATTTTGCCTTAATGATTTTCGGATAGAGATCGATGTGGCAAGATTAATTATTTGGAATATATATATACTTACGTAATAGGATGATCCATGCATTGTTAGCTCATGATCATCTCTTCGGGACATCTATCTCATAAAATGGGGACCAGACAAGTCAAATTAATTAAGAACCTAAAAGCTTCTAGCAACTAGCTTCAGTACTGTAAGGTGTTACATCTATTCTTTGTACTCTTTTCTGGGAATAAGTATTGAGGTTTGACACATTCTTGTGGTTTAAATGTGTGCTATTTTTCGAAGTAAAAATTATGACAGGCAACTGCATTAATTGGAGATTACAAAAGGCAACATTGTTTTTTTTTTTTTTTTTTTTTTTTCCCTCAGTTCTTGTTTTTTTTTTTTTTCAAATATAATGTATTTTGGATTGATTAATTAAACTGATTAGACTATTACATCGAATTAAACTAAATATTTCAATTCGATGTGATTTAAGATTTTGAATCTATCGTCTCAGTCATGGTTGAAAAATTAAAAAAATTGAACAACTCGGTTTGAATTTCAATTTAAAGAGTTAATTAACTAAGTTAAACTAAACTAAACTAGTATTATTAATATAATATGAATTATATAACATGTTAAATTTATAAACTAAAAAAAAAAAACAAAAAGAAAATGTTACAATTGGGCATCAATTAATCCAATTATACAATTGAAATTGTAAAATAATTACTTTGAATAAATTCTTTTTAATTTATTATTTAAAGAATTAAATTATTTTAATTTCAATTTTCTACATTCAAAATGCTCCTTTGTTTGTTTTTGAGGACAAATAAAAATATTTGTTCGTGTATATATATATATATATATATATATCATTTGGGACCAACAAGTAGGCTTAATGAGTAGTTATATTTGTATATTGTACTTATTGACTAATTAATAAAATTATCAAATCAGATTAAACTAATGGTACGTGGTAGTTCAATTTGATTAAATTTATTTATTGGGCGATTTAATTACAGATTTAAAAATTAATCGATCACTTAATGACAATTCAATGCAAATTTTAATATAAAATTGAATTTAAATTTTAGTATTAAATTAAATCATTTTTTTTAAAGGTAAATTTTTTTTTTTTATAGGGAAATGAGAAGACTCGAACTCGAATCATGAGTAAACAAGAAGAAACTTTTAACTACTGAATTATAAGCCACGCTCTAAATTAAATCATTCCTAATCCTATACACTCCTTAGACACCGCAAGTGGTTGGGGAGGCAGTTGAACTTGAGTAGCAATCCGAGGTGTCACGTGAGTCCTTACAGTTCATCCTACGAAGGAGAATGGTGTGTAGGGACATGACTTGTATATATTTACAGACTGTAAAACTCACATGGTAAAAGGGTGAAGTAAAAACAGCAGCACCATTTTTCTTTTGTAATTACTTGCCAGCTGGAGTTTTTTTTTTTTGGGGGGGGGGGGGGGTTGTAGTGTGAAAACGAACCGCCAGCCTTCCTAACCAGGAGAGTGGGGCCTGCCTTCATTCGGCACTAATCATGACGCAGAAAATGTGAAATATTAAAGTTAATTTAAGGGTTAAAAAAAATTGAAAGGTTGAAAGATGATGTTACTCATAATTTATTGCAGCCCTCGTAATTTCGATTTATTGTAACCCTCAACGAATTACGTAGTCGATGAGTAAATCAGAGACTTGCATAATACCTCACAAATCACGCGAACTAATTAAGTTCAAGGTTCATATATTGTGTGGGTAACTCCAAAACTTGTTGAGTCTTGGAGTCGAACTCCTGACCTTCCTCAGAAAAAACAAGAATTCTGACCAAATGCTCTAGAGCAGTGGTTCATAATTTATATTTTTTTATTACAAATTAAGGAAATTAAGTGACATTTACTGTTAAAATATGTATATACATTTATATATATGTTTGTTAATTTCTCATTTTTAAAACCCAATTAATTAATATATCTCCTTCAAGAACCTTTTTTTTTGGTTTCAAACGCCAGTTGGTGATGGATTTGGTGATTAAGGGAGACTTTGCAGACCTCTCAATTACCCTCCCCGAGTTTGCAAGTCAAAGGTTCTTCCGCTGTTAGAGGAAAATAAAGAGGGTAATAATGGCGAAAATGGGGGAACTAGGGGTTGATTAAAAGTAGTCATTTTGACCCCTTACTTTCTCCTATGCCCCACTTTGTTACGACCACTGACCCACTCTACCCGAAGAAAATTTCCCCATTCTGTTAGTCAAACATACAGTGGATCAGAGTGGAAATGAAAAAAATAGAGATAGACAATGGTAATATAATTAAGTCTAACGCAATGATGATATTATTTAAAAAAAAGTAAATTACACCTAAATTCCTTAAATATTTGAGTAACTACACATGGATCATCTCAACATTTGAAAATTAGAAGCATCTCTTTTATGTTGAAATGTTAGTTACATCTAGACCCCTTCCGTTAATTTTAACCCTAACTCTATTAAAAATTTAATGAAAAGATAATTATACCCCTAATATATTTACTACTTTCCATGGTTATTTTGGAATGATTGTAGATCTGACATCTCTAATCCAATTCAACAACTTTCTGTTGCGTACTGATTACAGCAACTACTCGAGCTCCATCTACAAACTATCAAAAAGCTTTTCATATACATACACTCACATATATGCAATTTCAAACTCTAATCTCAACTGGGTTTTGGGTTTTAGATGTAAATTCGAACAGATTTGAAACTGATAACTTATGAATTTAGCCATGAATCACGCTCTAGATTGAGATCGCGTTGTCTTCGTCTTCCTCGTCTGGGTTGCTCGAGATCAAGCGCGTCGATTTCTATTTAGAAGACAATAATGTCAAAAGATTTGAATCTGTACATTAAATCAAAATTAAAGATGAATCAACATGATTTGGAGATAAATCAGGGTAAATAGCACAATTCCAATGATTGTTATAACTCTCATCGTTGCCTCTGCAAGTTGAGTATAGATTGGGCTTGTTAGACTCAACAGCTGAAAAATTCAAAATTTTTTCATCTTTTTCCTCCAATATATGGCACCCAAAAGATCATTTTAGAGAATCGAAGAATTGCTCGAAGAATTGCATGTGGTTATATACCTCGAACAAAAGCATTTAAAGACCCAATTGAAACTCTTTGCTTCTCTTCTCCAGCATCATCTCACTGTATCTTTGGATTTTATAGCCCTTATGTCAGCTTTGCATTTTTGTCTCTGGCGTTGCAACAAGTTCTCTTCTCCCTTTTCTCACAACTCAAGCTTTATCGACTTCACATGTTATGTTTTGTAGGCTTATGCCTAGAACTCTTTTCAATGTATTATATTATGCTTATATAATTTCGCTGCCTCTGCTAGCACTTTCGCAAGCGGCGCTACATCTTTCGCAACCGGTGCCACCACTCTCCTCCAGCACTTCGATCAAGAGTGGAAAGCTGATGCCCCTTCGGGGGTGGTTGAGCGGAAGTTCGGAGATGCCTCAGAGTCTGGGCCACGTGCGGTCCCAGGTTCGACTCCCCTTCGGGGGGTGGGTTACCGGCCGCTTTGGCGGATTTCTAACAGCTTCCCTCGATCGAGTCGGTCAGCCAGGGCTTGCCTAGGCTAGTTTACCACCTCGTGGGCTATAGCCGGCTTGGTCCACGGGACGGGCTTCACCCAGTGCGCACCTTCGGGTAGCAGCTGCGGGCTTCTTCCCGACCCATAGAAGAGTGGAAAGCTGAGCTCAACGAGCGATCCCCAGCTTCTTCTTTGTAGGTTGACAATGGATGGTTGGTATGTTTGCAGTGGCATACGTGGGATTTTTGGATCAGTATAGGCCAAATCACGGGTAAAATTTTAAATTCTAAATAAATACATAAAATACGATAAAATACAAAAATATTATACATTGATATCAAATATATTGTCACTTTTCTACTTTATTACAATAATTTGCTCTATTCAAAAGTTACCAAAATTTTTACCAAACACACAAAAGTTGCTAATAATTACCAAAAAATGCTAAAAGTTGCCAAAAGTTACTAAAATTACTAAAAGTTGTCAAAAATTTTACCAAACACCCAAAAATTGTAAAAAAAACAAAAGTTAAAAATTTTTTGGTAAAGAAATACCAAAAGTTACTAAAAAATAGGTCTCCAAATGCATCAAAAAATTTTTTTTATAAATATTTATAATTTTTTATATCAAATAATTTTAAAAAAAAATTTCCAGCGTAGGCCTTCGCCTACATTGAACACCATGTGGCTCCGCCACTACATGTTTGGATATGTAAATTGTGACTTAAGCTATGATTTGGGATATGAACGGATGGTTTTTTAGGGAAGGAGAAGTCTGGGTTATTTTTCTTCTGAAAGGAAGGACGATTTTGGGGGTTGAGATTTTGGCGACGGGCGTTGGAGCTGGTGATGGTGGTGGACTGGAGTTTGAGAAGCCAGCGAGGAAAGACGGCAATAGAGGCTGAGGCGGAGATGATCGAGTCGACGACGACGTTCACGACGGAGTCGAAGATGCTGAGATCGAGTTTCTCTCTCTAAATTTGAATATCGCACTGGAGATTTGTGCAAATTCGTTTGCATCGAAGAGAGAGAGAGAACGGGGGGAAGTTGAGGGTGAAAAGGATAAACTTGGTATATTAAAAAAAATTTTGACTAACGTCATTATTTTAACAGAAATTTTAACGACATACTAACGGAAGGAGTTCATGTGTAATTATCAAAATATTTAAGATATATGTATAATTTTAATGTTGAAGGGATCTATGCATAATTACTCAAATATTTAGGAAGTTATTTGTAATTTGTACTTTTAAAAATATGTCGTTTTAGTCAAAATGTAGGACTTGAATTTTCCATGGGCTCGCCTAACCGCTTAAACTACCAAATGGGAACCACCCCCGAGCAGCTGGAAAATTACAAAACATGAATGCCCCACCAATCCAATCCAATCCCATTCATGTAATGTAGAGTTTAATCACGCCATTTATCCCGGCTTTTTTCCCTCTATATAACACCCCCCCCCCCCCAAAAAAAAAAAAAACCACCACTAAGCATCTCCAAGATCACTCCCCTCCCTTCAGTACTGTAATTACTTTCAAGGAGAAGGAAAAAAAAAGGAATGGCAAGTCCTCTCTCTTTTCTCCTCATCTTATCTGCTCTAATTCTAAGCATTAGCATTCCACTCCCAGTTTTCTCCTCCCCAGTTCAAGACCCTGCTCTTGTTGTACATGAGGTTCACAGGTGATATACTACAATTAATGCGACGTCGTTTTGTTTACAAATGCATAAAAAAATGTGTGTGTATATATATATATATATATTCACATAGTTATAGTGTAAACTTGTGGTACAAATGCAGGAGCATCAACTCTAGCAGAAGGAGCTTGGCTTATTTCTCGTGTGGAACAGGCAACCCCATTGACGACTGCTGGCGGTGCGACCCCAACTGGGACCAAAACCGCCAGCGCTTGGCCGATTGCGCCATCGGCTTTGGCCGCAACGCACTAGGCGGCAAGGGCGGCCGAATTTACGTGGTCACCGACTCCCGCGACGACGACCCTGTCAACCCCAAGCCCGGCACCCTCCGACACGCCGTGATACAAGACGAGCCTCTGTGGATCATCTTCAAGCGAGACATGGTGATCCAACTGAAAGAAGAGCTGGTGATGAACTCTTTCAAGACCGTCGACGGCAGAGGCGCGAGCGTTCACATCGCCGGTGGGCCGTGCATCACTATCCATTACGCCACTAACATCATCATACATGGGATTCACATCCATGACTGTAAACCTGGAGGGCATGCTTATATAAGGGACTCCCCACGGCATGCTGGGTGGCGGACACCATCGGACGGTGATGGGGTGTCTATCTTTGCAGGGAAGCACATTTGGGTGGACCATTGCTCGCTGTCGAACTGCCATGATGGGCTCATTGATGCCATCCACGGATCGACAGCCATCACTCTGTCTAACAACTACATGACCCATCATGATAAGGTCATGCTCCTTGGGCACAGCGACTCATACACTAAGGACAAGGACATGCAAGCGACTATTGCTTTCAACCATTTTGGTGAAGGCCTCGTCCAAAGGATGCCTAGGTACTTATCATGATTGATGAATATTAAAATAATTTTTTTTTTAACTTTATCATATTCTTCCGTTTGTTTAATTTTCTCATAAAAAGTCCTGCATATATATATATATATATATAGTTAGCTAATTATATATGCATATGTATGTATGTATTTAAAAGTGAATATGCAATAATGTTTTGAGGGGTTTTGCATGGATTGAGATTTGCAGGTGTAGACATGGGTACTTTCATGTGGTGAACAATGACTATACCCATTGGGAGATGTACGCAATTGGTGGGAGTGCAGACCCTACCATTAACAGCCAAGGCAATAGATTTCTTGCACCCGATGAGGGTTTCAGGAAAGAGGTGTAATCTCAGAATATATATACAAATTAAAATTCTTTTTCTTCCGCTCTAATCACGCACGGTACATAAGCTATATATAGCTTATATATACTGTATACAAATATGTATAATAATTGATATAATGCAATGCAGGTGACCAAACATGAGGATGCACCAGAAAGGGAATGGAGTAGGTGGAACTGGAGGTCGGAAGGAGACTTGATGTTGAACGGAGCCTATTTCCGGCAGTCAGGGGCGGGCGCATCTGCCAGTTACTCCAGGGCTTCGAGCTTGAGTGCCAGACCATCTTCGCTTGTTGGTTCAATGACTATCACTGCCGGTGCTCTCAACTGCAGGAGGGGCTCTCGCTGTTAAATTTGATCGATTAACTATGAATTTACGATCAACAACCCTACTCAAAATAACCCACCCACCCCCCCCCCCCCCAAAAAAAATGAGAAGGGTGTAATGATCGTGCTTATTTTAGGGTATTTTCCAAGAATTTATGTTTTTTTTTTCTTTCTCTTCTAGTGGCACAACCTCTGTTGATGGTTTACTTTGGAAACCATCTTGGATGTGGACAATGAAGTATCCTAGTTGGGCTAAATATGTGTGTGTGTATATATATATATATATAGATTTCTTTTTATTTTTGTTATTTCTTTCCTTTCCAAAATAGCCAAGGCCTGAGTTTTGACTCTTTTGAATGCCTGGATGAGAAAGTCAAAGGCCAAATTCCAAAAGCCACGCGACCTCCTGCTGGCCCCGTGAATCATGCCCGATCGCCTGCTCGTGGGCCCACCTCCTCCAAACAAAATCATTGGACGCATGGGGGGTGGAAAGCCCCTGCACGTTCTCGTTCCATGAACACTTCCGACAGGTTTTTGCCACCGTAACAGTGGATTTGTTCACCCTCTTCTCAACCAACTCTCGTCATATAATTACGTTTGTTGTTGTTTGTATCAATCTCATCACTTTAATCTCTCTTGGAAATATATCACTTTTACGTTAAAAAAAAAAAAAAAGTAGAAAACCTCACAAAATTAAGGTAGGCTTTCGACTTCATCTCTGCAGTTTGAAAAGAAATACAAGTAATTGTGTGATTTTAATTCATGAAAAAGTAAAAATAAAGTAGAAAAAAATTATTTTTAGAGTACAAATAAGTTCACCTTTAACTTAACCATAGTATCAATGTTTTGACTGCTCATTAAAGATTAATTTTCTCTGCATTGCAATTTTGTTTTCTTTTCGTGGGCGGCTCTAAATATTGGGTAATGCTATACATAAGATAAAAATATTTTACTAAATTAAAGTATGCATATATAAGAACTAGAAGAGGGTACGCACTATGTTTAATTAAAATAAAATTATAAAAAATTAACAAAAATAGACCGTATATTAAATAATTAATAAGTATTTAAATGTATTTAAATAGGTAATAACTAATTAAGAATTATTTAAAGAAAACAGAATAGTTAAAAAAATAGTAAGTAGTTAAAAAACATTTAAAAATAAGTAAAATTAATTAATTATGTGATAATTATGAAAATTTACTTTTCAATAACATTTAGATCGTAAGTAGATATAGGGAGTTCAAAGGTATAATAATAAAAAAAATGTTACGTAATGGTATAAATATAGATAGATGATGGGTACACCTGGAGTGGCAAAAAGTGAGATAAAATGAGATAAAGTGAGATAAATTGTAGATTCGTAATTCATGTAGTAAAATAAAAAGTAAATAACTTTTAAATTTTTTTAGTAATTTTTACTGTTTTTTAGAATTTTTTCTCATCCTAAACAAAATAGATGTGGTTTAATATTATTCAATCACCCTATAAAATAAAACCCATTTTATTAATTAGAATTAATAGCTCTATTTTTTAAAGTTGTATTCATAGAATTAATTGTCAAAATAAATCGTATTTCATGAAATCTTGACATTGTATATATTTCATGAAATTAGTGGCGCACTAGATTCTTGGTTTTAGAGTCTACAGAGCAATTCTTCGATTTTTCTATTTAAAACGAGGCTCAATTATAGCATCTTCCGCTATTTATAATATCACTTCACTTTATCCCCTTCAATTGAAAAACGTTACATGTTGACTTTATAAATTATCAATTTATAATAGTATGTCTTTTTCAAATTAGAGTGATAATTATGATTTTAATAAATTTTATTTAAATGGTACTGTACACGTGAAACAGATGAGAGTAAAAATTAGTACTGTACATCCCCAAGAGAGAGCGCGAGAGAGAGAGAGAGAGATCAGAAAAAAAAAATTAAAAATAATACGTACAAGCATTTGTGTGCATTCGTACTAGTTATTAATTATGTGTTCGGAGTGCTATATTTTTCTAAAAAAAATTCTCAATTTTTTAATTTTTTCAACAGAAAGAAAGTTTTAATTTTTTTTCATTTCTCAAAACTTTATCATATTTTTTTTCTTGAAAATGCACCAAATATTCAACAATGCAAAAGTTAACAACTTATTAATTTTTATTGGCAAAATTTGGGGTCCAAACAGGGCCTTACAGCAATGTTATTAGAAGTGATTTCATCGTACAGAACGACATTTGCCCGAAAGAATAAACCCGTTTGGAGAACAAAATACTAACATCATTGTTTGGAGCTCCATTCTGTAAACGTATATTGAAAGAAATTAATGACATGACCATCAACCGCATGCACAAGCAAGATACGAATATCTGAATGCCAATTTGTACTCCCACAGCTTAGAAGAAGAAGAAGAAGAAGAAACTGGCGGCGGCTGCTCCGGCGACGGATGTGACTTTCAAAACGGCCGCACCAGAGTCGGGCGACTCGGCTGGAGCTGCGTCAGCAGCGGGACCGGGTGCGGCAGATTCGCTGGCGGGGGCCGGGGGTGCTGACACTGAGGCCTCGGGGGCTTCTTCGGAGGAAGTGGGAGCGGTGGACTCGGAGCTGGGAGCGGTGGCGGAGGTTGTTGGGGCGGTTTCGGATGGCTTAGGGGAGGCCGAGGGGGTGGCGCCGTCGTTCTTGGGGGGTGCAGCAGCTGCGGCGGGGGTGGCGGCGGGGGCTGATGAATGTGAAGACTTTGGGGATTCGGATGGGGTGGGTGCCTGGGCCGAGACGCCGGCGACGACGGCGACGAAGACGAGGGCAAGGACAACCAATTGGCGAGCCATTTTTTTTTCTCTGAATTTAATTGGTTGATTGATTGTTTCCTTGGATCTTTTCTTTTTGGTTTGGAAATGAAAGTAGTTAATGCAGTATTAGTTCTCTAAATTGCTTAGAGAAACAATACTGCAAAACCAAAAAGAATGAATGAATAGAGAGAATGGAGATGGGTTATTATATAGCCGGACGGCGACCGGAGATGTCGGGACTGTGTATGGATATGAGACAAAACGGCCGTGTTTAGATTTAGTTGCGGTGATTGTTTCAGGTTCTGGTTTGGGTACTGTTTTAATGGTATAATTTGACCCACTCTTTGATCATTATTGGTCGGTCAAATGGCTGGTGAGGAGCCGATTTGACTTTTTCTTCTGTTCCATATAAAAATTGACGTGGCATCCTTTTTTGTATCTTCACGCTTTGTTTGGATTCAAAAAATTTTAAATTTTCTTAACTTTCTTTGTTTTTTTTTTTCTTTGTTTTTGGTCTTGTATAACTTTTTTTTTATCAAAATTTGATTTTATTTTTAAAAACGGTAACTTTTAAGTTAGTTAATTACATTCGCAAATAATAATAATAATAAATAAATAATTCACATCAATTTAAATCAAATAATTAAAAATTCTCAATACCCCTACCTTGATGGGCAGAAACAGCATTCGTGCAGAGGGTTAAGCTTTCTCCACCCAAAGGAAAAAAATAAATAAATAAATAAATGCCCTTTTGGGGAATGCACATTCCAAGGTTCGTGTCATGCTTTTTTTTTTTTTAGATATTTAAGATTAAAACTAAGGAGCTGTAATATTTTTCAAAAAATTTTTAATTTTCTCCAATCAAATTTCACTATATATTACTTTTACATCACTTCAACATCAATTTTTAAGGTGACATTTGGTTTACGTTTTTATTTTCTGTTTTCTATTTTTTTTCTATATGTTAAAAATCTCAAAACGAGTAAACAGAAAATGTTCTATTTTCTTTATTTTGATATTTTTCTTATTTTTTATTAAAAACTCTCAAAACGACTTTTTGTTATTTTTCATTTCGTGTGTAAAGTCATTTTTTGTTTTCGAAAATAAATTTTAAAAACATAAGTAACTAAATGCGTTTTGACCTGTTTTCTTTATTTTTAAAAGCATAAAATGAAAAATAAATTCAAAACAGAAAATGAAAAACAAAAATAGAAAATAAAAAATAAAAAAATAAAGCAAATGAACCCTAATTTTTTTTAAACTTTTTTAAAACTTCAAACACTCTCTAAAAGTGCTACATTAATATTTTAGGCCATGGTTTTTTTTTTTTTTAAACTTCTTTTTTAACATTTTTCTCTCCTATTTTGTTTATGTTTGGGTGCATGTATAATTTAAAGGCTTATACTGTAAGTGTGATTTTGATATTTAACTTGATTTTCATTCTCTTTTAAATATCAATCTAAATTTTAACCAATTTCTAATCAGGAAACTTTTTCCAATTTCTATTGTAACACCTCAAAAATATAAAAATGACTGATTTTATTAATTACTTTATAATTGTACAATTTAAATCGTTCTTTTCTTTTTCGTTTATGGCGGCTACTCAAAACAAAATATATATATATATATATATAGAGGTAAAAAAATATTTATTCTTCCCGCAATTAGGGGGGAAATCTCTTCTGTTCTTCATTCTTCCCGCAAAACTCCAATGCCGGCATCACCTTGAACACCCATAATCGCCTTTCACGATTGCAAAAATAAACCCTTAAATATAACGATTGTGGTTACACTTATGTGTGTGTATATATATATATACACACACACATATATATGCGTAAAAAATATGGTAATTCCTTGCAAAATCTTGAAACTTCCCTTCTTAAATTGGTGTTTTGAATTATTTTGCGTTGATCCTCCGCACAGTTGTGGGTTTTTGGACCAAGCCTGACCTTTGACTAAAGTCTAAGGTGCGACGGCTTTAAACTCACCAAAAAAATTCAATTTTTAAGGGTCCCAAGGATCTAGTACTCCTATATATATATTAGTTTTCAAAGTCCAGCCAAACCGGCCCAACTTTCATCTCCTAAGAGCCCAAAAACATTTCACAAGGTCTGTTTTCTTTCATAATAATCTACGCCTCTATAACACGCCAACAGTGCAACACCACGACCAACCCAGTAGCTTTGCTTCGAGTTTCGAGTTTGACAGTCCGACTTCGACAACTCTGATCGACGACTGGCGACGACAAAGGTCAGTCTCTCTCTCTCTTTCTCCGTATATAAGTGTGTATATTCAGATTGTTACTTAGGGCTTTTGAAATTTATGTTGGACAAATTGGGGCCTTTTGAAATCTGTATCAGATTGTTATTTAGGGCCTAATTACTTGTTTCATGATGACAAAGTGTTCCTAAGTCTAGTGTGATGTGATTTGTATTTGATCGTGGATTTTTTTTGGAATAATCCGAATTAGTTTTATATTGTTTTGTAGTGCTTGAAGTCTAAAATTAGTTTTATATTGTTTTGTAGTGCTTGAAGTCTAAAATTAGTTTTATATTTGATTGGAAGGAGTGATATGTGATTATCACTTGATTTTATATTTTTATACTAATTTTGTTTAATATTGCTTAAAGTTTGGAACTAGTTTTATATTGCTTAGTAAACTGATCCCTTTAATTATTTAATGAAGGTATAGTCTTTGTTGTCTAATAATAGAAGTATTTTGGGGATTTTCAGATTTTTAATTCATCATGCCTAAAAAGTATTTGTCTACATCTCAAAAAGGAAAAAAAAAAAAAAAAGCAACAAGTAAATGAATTAGTTTAATCTCAAGCAGGTTCACTCGACAAGGTTTTTAGTTGTAAGAAATAAAAAGGGAGTTTAAGTTTGGTTGAAGATTTAGAGAATGAAGAAGGGGTTGATTTGGAGAATGAATAAGAAGAAAACTTGGGTGATGATATGGATGCCAGTGCAAAGGAACCAAAGGAATGCGTAAATGAGAGTGGGCATGAAGATTTGGGTGATGAGGGTAAAAATGAAGACATGGATTTTGAATGTGGACTTATGAATATTGATGACCCAAGTAGTTGGGACAAAATTGATCAAGAATTCATTGGCTTGGTAGTGAAAAAAGACCCTTTAAAATTAAAAAGAACTGGAGAAGTCGTTTGTCAAACAGAGAGAAGCAAGATAGAAGGTGGCTTGTGCATTTGAGTGGTGTCGACAAAATTTTTTACTTTTGTTGTAAATTATTTGCACAAGGTGAAAACAAAACATTGTTGGCTACTAATGGCTTGAATAATTGGAGAAATATTGGTCAAAGACTTAAAAGTCATAAAAGTAGCAATGAACATATTGCCTGCATGATCAAGTAGTTTGAATTGGAGAGGAGATTGAAAAAGAATGAAACAATCGACAAAAGTGTGCAATATCAAATTATGAAAGAGAAAGAACATTGGAAAAGGGTATTAGTAAGGATAATTGTTTCTGTGAAAGCACTTGCTAAGTTGAATTTGGCATTTCGTGGAGAGAATGAGAAGATTTATCAAGAGAGGAATGGGATTTTTCTAGGCATACTTGAAATGGTGGTTGTATATGATCCCATATTGCAAAAGCATTTTCGGTGGATTCAAAAGAGCGAGATTCATTACCATTATCTTAACCACAAAATTCAAAGTGAATTGATACAAATGCTTGCTGATGAGGTCAAAAGGGAAATGATTTGTCTTATCAAAGAGGCAAAATATTTTGCTATGATACTTGATTGTACTCCAGATATAAGTCATGAAGAACAAATGTCTCTTGTAATACGATGTGTGAATGTTTCAACAAGTACACCAAAGGTGAAGGAATTCTTCTTAGAATTTTTGAAGGTGGAAGATACAATAGGATTCGGACTTTTTATTGCACTTGAAGAGGTCTTGGTCACTCTTCAACTTGATATTGGCAATATAAGAGGACAAAGATATGACAACAGCCCCAATATGAAAGGTAAACACAAAGGTGTCCAGAAAATGGTTCATGACAAAAATCCTAGAGCATTTTACATACCATGTGGTTGCCATAGTCTTAACCTCGTACTTTCTGATATGGCCAGCTCTTGTAACAAAGCTACAACTTTTTTTGGAGTTGTACAACATATCTATTGTTTGTTTGCGGCTTCTCCCAAGTGATGGAGTATTTTAACCAAAAATATTAGAAATTTCACTCTTAAGTCATTATCACAAACGCATTGGGAAAGTCGTGTCAAAAATGTGAGAGTAATAAGATACCAAGCTCCAGAAATTAAAGAGGTTTTACTTGAATTGAAAGATTCTGATGAAAATGCTAGTGCAAATGGTGAAGCCCATGGTTTGGTAATATATGAGCTTGGAGATTTTGGATTCTTGGTTAGTATGGTTATTTGGTATACTTTGTTGTCTGCAGTTAATTCTGTGAGTAAGACCATGCAAAAATAAGATATGCATATAGATGTTGCCAGTGATCAATTGAATGGGCTTATTACTTTTGTTAAGAAGTATAGAGTAAACGGTTTGGTGGAGGCCATAGAGGAAGCTAAGGAAATTGCATAAAAAATTGGAGTTGAGCCTATATTTCAGGAGAAGTATGTCATCTACTGAAAGAAACAATTTGATGAAAATGCGAGTAAAGAGGTAATTCTATCGGCTGAAAAATCCTTTAGAGTTAACTACTTCTTGTTTATAGTTGATAAAGCTCTAGAAGCCTTTGAGAGCTGATTCGAACAATTTAAGAATATGAGAAAACTTGGATTTTTTTTTTGTTTGATGTGAACAAGTTAAAGTCTATGACCCGATAAATGTTTGAAGAATAGTTGCACCCAACTAGAAGATGTTTTGAAACATGAAGAAGCTTCCGATATTGATGGGATAGAGTTGTTTTCAGAATTGAGAGTTTTCAAAGAAGGTTTACCAAAAGAGGTGAGAAAACCAATTGAAGTGCTCAATCATTTGAAATTGATGAGGATTGTTATCCCAATTTGTGGATTACTTATAGAATACTATTGACTATTCCCATTATGGTCGCATCCGGAGAAAGAAGTTTCTCAAAGTTGAAGTTGATTAAGAATTGCTTTCGCTCAACTATATCACAAGAAAGGTTGAATGGATTATCCATCTTATCCATTCAACATGAGATAGCGGAGAAAATTGATTGTGAGGACATTGTTAGTACTTTTGCTTGGAAAACCACAAGAAGGATGGTATTAAGTTGACGCATTTGAAATGGTTGATTACTTTTTTACTTAGTGATTGATTTTTGGATTGCTTTTACAACGTTAACTATTGTGTGAATTTTATCTTATTGATCAATGTTATTTTGCTTTGGGAAAGATAACTTATTTATTTTATGTTCGTCTTTCAAATTCGCAAAGAACCTCATTTCAAATTCACAAGAGGCCTCACTTTTTTCGTATTGCTTTAAGCCCCCTAAAAGTCAGGGCCGGCACTGTTTTGGGCTCAAGAAAATTTGGTGTTTGGACGCTGCCCTCTGGACGGAAAAGTGGCGTCTAGATGCCTCCTATTGGCACAGGATTCTTTCGCCTGGACGCCTGTCTTGCCAAGATTTCTATCTTGTTGCTTTCTTTCCAGCTTCAGACTGCAGTGTCTGTTCTGCTTGGATTTTCTTTCTAAAATATTACTAGCAGTATAATAATAATAATAATAATGATAATAATAATAAATTATTCTAAAATAAATGAAATAAAGTAATAAACTAATAATACACAAAATATTAATAAATTGCTGATTATAATTAAATTAAACTACTAATATTATTTAATTAGCAAATGAAAGTGCAATTAATCCACAGAGACAAAAACTTCAAATTATTTTTTGCATTAGTCTCCTTGAATCAACTTGTTTGAGTTGTGGTTTGTGTTACATCCCGAATTCCATCAATCCGGATACGTGAACTAAACTCATGCAATAATATGAATAACATATATCCTGTGTCACCATAATATGACAATATATAGGAGTAAAATGAAATATTTACAACTTAAAAACTAACTATAAGGAAAAAAAAAATTTCAACTAAAATAACTGGGCAACCAAAATTCGAGTGTTTGCACTGAATGCCTCTATATTGGGTCCAAACTAAAAACCATCATGTTCATGTAATAATTTAAATAAAATAAACCCTCAGAAACAGACATTTATAAGCATGTCACTAGCTTTAATTAATAACAGAAAAGCAAGTTTAAGTTCCAAAATTTTCGAGTTCTTCAACCAAATGGAACAGCATGCAACTCATTCACATTGTTATCAAATCCTACATTTTCAATTGTAGGAGATGACCACTAATATCCCTTATGCTCAATGAACATATTTAATAATATAAAATAAATAAATATATCATATATGACTCCACCATATCACACAAACTCATTTACAAAATTTCAATAGGAAATAACGTAAATAGTATTCAAATTAATTTAATTAGATACTACTGCTCAGTGAGCCTATAGTCACAGAACTCCAATAAAAAATACAATCATTCTATGTCTGCTTCACTGGCTTAGTCGTAAGAAATACCACATCATGCTTCGATGTTTACCTCCTAAGTCCAAGTTAAAGAAAATATATGTTACATTGGACATTTGCCTCACTTTGTAGATTACTGAATATGAATTAATAAAATAAAAGTTATGGATTAAGTTATTTGCGGACAAATAATTGTGGTTATATGTATATATTATGTTGACATATCTTGAAGAGAAAAATAATAAAAGATTATAATGTTCTTTTATTTTTGTTCTGTGTGCAGATTGTTAAATCAAATAGAGGAGTAGCTTAATTTGGGTAAGCCAATCATGGAGAATTAGAAGAATTGAAGTCTAAATTCTTATTTTTTTTCGGGCATTATTGTTTATTTTGCATTACTTGATAGGAGAGTGCCATAATTTTATATTTTACATTTTTATTTGTACATTTGTATTTATTATAAGATCATTGGATCACTTTTGTGCATATGATTGTAAATATGAATTTTATTAATGTTTATATAAAATTATTAATTATTATATATATGTATTAAAAAGTAGTATTAGTGGTATATATTTTGTTGTGCAAATGGTGTCATTTAAAATTGCTAATTAGAAAAATTCTATTTGTAAAAATAAATGTCACTAAAAAGAGTTCAGTTGCGTTTATAAGTAACACAAAAGTATTTAATACTTGAGTCAGCACCTGAACTGAGACCTAAAGCTGAAGGAACCTCTTTCCATTGTTAAAGCAAGTGCGTTTTTAAAGCATTTTCCTTACGCACATGCATTACAATATTTAAAGTGCTATCAAAATATTATATCTCAATATATAAATGGTATTTAACGGTATTTCAAAGTGTCAAAAGAAGAGTTTAATGTGATGCTTAAAATGCCACGAAATATGTCAAATCATCCAATTGTAACAATACGTATAAGTCTCATTTGAAATGTCACTAAAGTCTAGCATGGTACACCCATCCGTTACATTTTTTTTTTTAAGAATGTCACCATTTTAAAAAATGCGACTAGAATGAACTTTTAGTGACAATTATGATTGCTATTAAATTAACGTTTTGTCGTAATTCTTGTTTAAATATTTATTTAAATATCTAGTTCCAAATAAGTTCAATATCCTACCGTTAAATTAATTCTTAAGTAATTAATGTTTTAAATAATTGATTTTTTAATAAATAATTAAATAAAAAAGTAAAAAAAAAAAAAATAGTTTGTATCGTGTGTACGCTATATTGCCTTAATCCAAACAATACTATAATTTTCAATTCAATTCACACAAGAAGGTTTTATGCATATATTCGTGAATAATTATGTATTTAATTACAAGCATATCAATGCTTCACACAAATTTTCATTTGACTCATATATGCATCTATATATGTACACACTCGCATCAATACACACACAATCGACCCTATACATGTATATAGATAAGTATCTCAGCCACATATTCACAGCAACAAAAGCACCCACAGCAGTCTTATATATATGTCTATGTGTGTGTGTATATATATATCTCAAATGCAGCAACACACTTATATATTTATATTTCAATTGCAGTAATACATAAACCCCTTCGCGTTATATACACATATATCTATATATTGTCGATGCTTCAATGCTCAAACACTCACGGTCGGACTCGGCATATTTATATGTATTTATATTTGGAAAAAATTACTAACAACGTTGTAATCAGGAGCTCCATTCTATAAATGTATGTGGAAAAAAGGTTAAATTAATGACATGGCCATCAACTGTACGCACAATCAAGATACGAAGACCTAAATGCCAATTTGTACTCCCACAAGCTTAGAAGAAGAAGAAACCGGCGGCGGCCGCGGCTACTCCGGCAACGGATGTGACCTTCAAAGCGGCCGCACCAGAGTCGGGCGACTCGGCTGGAGCTGCGTCAGCAGCGGGGCCGGGTGCGGCGGATTCGCTGGCGGGGGCCGGGGGTGCTGACACTGAGGCCTCGGGGGCTTCTTCGGAGGAAGTGGGCGCGGTAGACTCGGAGCTGGGAGCGGTGGCGGAGGTTGTTGGGGCGGTTTCGGATGGCTTAGGGGAGGCCGAGGGGGTGGCGCCGTTGCTCTTGGGGGGTGCAGCAGCTGTGGCGGGGGTGGCGGCAGGGGCCGATGAATGTGAAGACTTTGGGGATTCGGAAGGGGTGGGTGCCTGGGCCGAGACGCCGGCGGCGATGGCGACGAAGACCAGGGCAAGGACAACCAATTGGCGAGCCATTTTTTCTTTTCTTTTTTTTTTTTTCCCTCTGAATTTAATTGGTTGGTTGATTGTTTCCTTGGATCTTTTCTTTTCGGTTTGGTAATGAAAGTAGTTAATGCAGTATTAGTTCTCTAACTTGCTTAGAGAAACAATACTGCAAAACCAAAAAGAATGAATGAATAGATAGGTTGGAGATGGCTTATTATATAGCCGGACGGTGACCGGAGGTGTCGGAGTGTGTATGGAGATATGAGACAGAAAGGCTACTGTTAGATATAGCAGTGGTGATTGTTTGAGGTTCTGGTCTGGGTGTTTTAACGGTTTAATTTGACCCACTCTTTGGTCATTATTGGTCGGTCAAATGGCTGGCCAGTGGATGATTTGACTTTTATTTTCTCTGTTCCATATGAATTTACTTGGCACCCTTTTTGGATCTTCACATATTTAGGACCCTTTCCTTTCAATTGCATTTCATCTGAAATTAGTTCCTTAACTGGCAAAAATAGCAGTTAGTTCATCAAAAATTCATTCTAAGCCGGTAAATTAAAATTTAACGATTTAAATATATTCATAAATTTTAATTTAAAAAATATGTAAATATATAAACGAAAATTTACCGATTTAAATATATTCATAAATTTTAATTTAAAAAATATGTAAATATATAAAATTCGTTGAATATTTTAATCTAATAACTTAAATTAAAATTGTCACCAAACACGCTTGCTGTTAATCTCCCCCATTTTTCATCCAAAGGATTAATCTCTCCCACTCAAAAAAAAAAAAAAAAAAGTGTCCCCTAGTAGATTGTACATTTCAATGTTCATGTCATGCTTTTTTTAAATATTTAAGGTAAAAAATACTATATTGATATTTTAGGTCATAATCTTGAGGCTTTTTTTTTTCCCCTTTCCTTCTTCATTTTCCTCTCTCTCCTAATAAAACTCACAAGCACAAAAAGAGAAATATTTTCATTTCATCTCATCCAAACAGACTATTAATATTTGATCTAAACATCCCTGTTTCACTCTACGACAATGGACAACTAAGAGCAACCTATGGTGTGGAAGCGATAGACAGTGTCTAGTAAAAAGTGGGGTATTTGGCGAAACTAACGTAGAAAGCAAACAAACATTAACATAGAAAGCAAACAAACCATTGCAATGCGACAATCTTAAGCTGAGCAAGAATACAGATAGAATCCCCAAATATGATACCACACCTTTTCTCATTTTACGCAATGGTTTTACTGTAGAGCTTCCACAAGCCAACTACAATGCTGAAGCACATAATTTAAGGAGAAAAAAATTATACATATAAAAGAAGATGAAATTTCTTTTTCCCCCCCACACCAAACCCATGCATAAATTTTACAAATTGCTATACCAAAAATTACCCAGTTCTAATTCTATCCAACCGATCAACACTCTTCCGACCTCTTTCTAGCTGGTGGTCAATGCTTTTCCGGGATTTCTCGATGTAATCCACGCTTCTCCGAGACCTTTCCAGTTGGTCGAATGGGATTCTTAGTTTTTCTAGCTTGTCGGCATTAACGGACTGATTCTTCAACTTCTCAGGCCTGTCGGTGCTCTTCCTTGGTTTCTCTCTTCGGTCAGTGCTCTTCCTTGAAGCCTCAAAGACAACATCTGTACTCCTCCTAGGTTGCTCAAACTGGTCTGTGCTCCTCCTAGAAGAAGTGTGTCTCTGGGAAGGTGATTTCTCCACAGTTGATATGAACTTCCTCAGATGCCTGATATACTCTGGGTATAACTCTAAATCACAGTGATTCCCTCCTTTAATCCATAGGGGTTCGTATTTTTCCTTACAGAGTTCCCACAGTTGCTTTCCATGAGAGCAATCAACAACCTCATCTGAAGTTCCCTATGGATGGTATTATAGAGGAGAACAAAAATAAGAATGCCTAATTTAATTATATCTGGAAACAAGAACTAATTAATGAACATATGCACATTCAAATATATTCAATATATATATATATATATATATATATGTATTAATGAACATATTCCAAATAACCTATTTAAAGAAAATATATAAACATAGTGGAAGTCCTTTCTTAGAAAACATCTTGAGCTCATAACATTATTAAGCTTCAGATATTAATAAACATACATGGTATCTTTCCTACAGCACCAGCATCCTCAATTTCAAAATAGGCAGTTCGTAAAACCAACTAATCCCAGAAAACAAAGTTGGTAGCCGTTTGCGACCTAGTAATTAGTTCAAAGAATTAAAAAACCAATAAAGACGTGGTATACAAACAACGCAGATTAATGGCACCAAAGTCGAACCAGCTCCCCCAAGTCAGGAGGGATCATTTCTGCTACATACCACTTAGAATAAATTGTCAGCGGCGTTCTTCATTTAAAAAAAAAAATCATAAAAAGTTTCATATAAAGCAGGAGAAGAAAAAAGCTATCCTGTTCCCTTTTATGAAAGGTTGATTGCGGCAAATAAGGGCCTACAAATGTTCCTCAGTGATGTTTTTTTTTTTTTTTGGTAATTAATGTTCCTCAGTGATGTTATTATTTTCAAACAAATAATTGAGTTGACAATACCAAAGAAATCAATTCAACATGATTTTCTACATAACCCCATGGTTTAGATGTCCCTTTGATTGCACAATATTTCTTTTATATACAAATAGTTAGATCAGAATAGTTGTCATTTTTTTTAAATATTTTTTCTTTTTGGTTCCTGAAGAACTAGGTCTGTTTTTCAAAAAGTTTGTCTATTTTGGTTTTAGAACCCTTGCATAGTCCAAATGACAAGTAACATCAGGTTTATCAGCTATCATGAACTCAAGAATGTGAAAAGAAAGTAAGGAAAACCGATGAAAACAGATTATGGAACTCATAAAGGTTCTTTTTAATAATATGCAAACATTTTAGGAAAATCATTCTTTTTAATAATATGCAAACATTTTAGGAAAATCATTCTCTAGAAACTAATAAAATGTCTAAAGTTGAAATTCAGGGACTAGAAACTAATGAAAATCATTTTCCCTTATATAGAATACCAACATATCATAAGATTCCTGCTCTTGAAAATCTATACTTTTCCAAACCTCCCCAAAGGAAGATGGAATTCTAGGATTCCTCCTTGTAACAAATACTTCTATGCACACCTCTTCTGGTTGATCTACCCCATATTCTATTTGCATAAGATGATGCACACTAGCTAATAAGGCACTAGATGCTACATCATAGGCACATTGAAAACGTAAATAATTGTAACCATATACATATGAAATGACAGCAACGTAATACCAATCTTCGGGCTTTATTTGTTAAGTCTATTCATTGATAATCAAGGCCCAAAAAGCTATTAATTATCCCATGCTTGACTAGCCAAGCAAACAAACGACCTGCATTTTTTTGCAGCAGTTAACCATGGTAGGGCATACAAGAGGTGCTTTAAAGTGTAGGGAACACGAACAAGATAACAAAAAGCATGGGGACCATTCAAACTGACACCAATTGCTTCATTTTGTATCAACTTAATACTTTGAGCTCTTAAACAAGAATCATACATAAGTAATGTTGCACTCTCAATTTAAACATATTTGAAACACATATTTAAAAAAAAAAAAAGTTAGATAAAGAAAGAATGATTTCTGCACTAGAGCATGCAAATGAATCACTATTGCCAATTTGCCAGACACTGATAAATAGAGTCGTCCTATTGAGCAGCTTCATTCTAGTCATATCATGTCTTACACATATAAGAGCCATGCAAGTTTTTTTTCTTTATCACTATATGCAATTCTAAAATTCAGGATGTTACTAATTTGTGTACTTACATGAATGATCAGCACTGGACAATTAACCAATGGGATTTTGTCAATGTTCTGCACGCAGCCAACAGAAGCATCATTAAATTAGACGAACAATGCATGAGCTTGTAATTATACTAAAGCAGGATAAATTGTCTGAAGAAGATTAGTGTTACCTTATAGATGTCAAACCAGTATGTACGCTTCACAGGATACATGACTCTTAACCCTGAAAGTATAGGACTATGCAAAACAACAGCTCTCAAATGAGGCAGACGAGCTGCAAGATCCAAAGTAGGCCCACTGCCAACAGATTGGCCATAAAGGATGATATCCTCCTGCTTCGTGCCGTAGCTCTCCCCAAGACATTTGTAGACGGCCTCAATATCTGCATATGTATTCTGCTCACTTGGCTGCAAAACAGGGAAGATATGAGCTGTAGATGACACTTTCAGTGACTACATATCACACTAAGAACTTACTTAACAAGATAATTTTATGTGGAAAAATCTTCAGTCACCACACACCTTCCCAGAAGACTGTCCGTACCCAGAATAGTCATACCTGCACAAAGTTAAATGTGGATGAGGAAAGTACCATTACTTGTTAACTTGATGCTAGTAACTGGGACATCAAGTTTATTTGGGGGGCTAGTGGGACTGTGGTGACTTCGAATCCAATCATCAGATGTAGAAAAACAAGTAGGATGTATGAGGGAAATTGAACATAAAGCTCACTCTCGTAGAGATTAGCACAATTTACCATGTGAGGAGACAAATTTGCATAAAAGTATTACACAATATTAGACTGATCTCCCGTGTATATTAATTTATCCAAAACATGAATGCTAAAACAATATAAAAATAGAATTTAAAAGACTGAAAATGATGAGCGGTATTAAAGGAAGGTTCCATTTTCAAAGGTAATGTGCTCAAATTAAATTAGATTAGCACATGAATATTATATCTGATGATAATAACTACCTCTTATATCCTCACCTAAGTCAGCTTGTAGACTAAAACTTTCCAATCAATAAATAAATAGTTCTAAATTTCAAATGGTTCTTTTGACTTGCTAGATTAATAATTAAAATAAAAGAATCAACCCCATTAAAAGGTATCAAGTAGAAGACAATATATCTTTTTTTCTGTCACTATGGTGTGGAAAAACAACATTTTGTTCACAATTAAAACCTGAAGCAGGGTGGCCAATGTGGCTAACGTGCCTAGAAATTGAAGCAAGTGCACTTGTTATATAAATTGTCCTCAAAAAAAGAAAAAAAAAATAGGGTAGACTATACTCCATTAATTTAACAAATTTATATCTTAGTTGGGAAGATTCTTTGACTTGAGAACTCCTTTATTCAATGGTAAATGAAAATTAAAAAAATGATTTACACAAGTCAATTCCTAGAACGGCCAGGTGTTTAATAGGATGAGATTGATACAGTCACCCATTGGCTAAAATTCAGAAGAAAGTTCAAACTGAAGACACCATACTCTCTAACGAGTTAAGACACCAGAAAAGACAGATCAATTGACAGAACCTGTACTCTCTTACCTCTAGGTATTGAGAATTTGAGATAGTCTTTATAATTGCCAACAACTTACCAATAAATCATTCTGCAGAAAATTTGAACATATTTCAACAAAACCCTAGGAGGGATCAAATCAAAATTGGCCAATTCTCCACTTTGATCTATCTTCCACTAGTCCCATCAAACCGATCAAAGCACTCATAAAATTCCCGTTTCCTATAAATTGAGAAGTAACTTGTTATCAGAGTGATCCATACCATCAGAAATCGGTAGAGATTAGTTCATCTCGCTATTTCAATCCCTCTAGCTCCTCAGACCCGTCACTCACATCAATCAATCAGATGCCAAAATTAACCAATTTTACAAGTATAACAAGAAACTTAAAAATCGAACAAAACCCAAAAGACAGAACGAAGAATTGCGCAAAATAAAGAAAACAAATGCTCTCTTTCACATTTAGAGAGGGAGAAAAAGAGTAGAAAAGAGTACCCCATGAGATTAACTTTTAAGTGGATGCTCAATTCGATGAAAAGCTCATACATCTGACCCAGATCGGCTGCGTTGCCGTGAGAGTAGAGGAGAGTGGAAGTGGCCATGGGGTGTCTAACATACACGGCCACAATCTCAGTCCCCCGACGAGTGGGCAATTTCAAGACTTCGACGTTTTCCCGGTGAGGAAAGGGGCTGAGCAGCAAAAGACCGGTGAGCTCGTCGGTGACCAGCTTGTACGAAGGTGGGTTCGGAGGAAAGAAGGCGAACTTGGCCGCCATTGATGACGTCACCCCACCCATCACTCTCTCCTCCCTCGTCTCTGTTGCTCTCCACTACTTCACACTCTCTCTCTCTGTTTCTTTTTCTCTTTCTTTAGTCTTTTGGAACGGGCTATTACCACTAAATATTCCTTCTTTACAGATCGAAGAATTGAAATCCGATCGACAATCTTTTTTTTTTTTTCCAAATTTCCAGAAGATTGAACTTTCTTTTTAGAGAGAGAGAGACAGAGAGAGAGAAGGAGAGTTGCTTTCCTGCTTTTAGGCACTGTAATTTTTACTTGTGGGGGCGGGGGGTGATGAGTTATTCACGCATGGGCCTTTTAAATTATTGTCAAGCGAAGTGAAATGGACAGGACTCCTTCCCGTCTAAGGTCCAATGGACCATTCCTCTTCTTTCTCCTCTCTTCTCTGTGATAATAGATGCCACTTCTCATCAATTAGTTTTTTTTTTTTAAATCATTCATAGCATGATAAATATATATAAAATTCTAATAAATTTTGAAAAAGACTTTATTATTTAAAAGACGTTTGGAAGTTTAAAAATTAGAAAAAAATAAATTATGTTTGAATATTTTGATGTTTGATTGGCACAACTTACAAATTTTAACCAGACTCATTCGAACGTGATCTTATCTATCTGTTCGAACGGTTGCTACAAAAAAATTACTAATAAGTTGAGAAATTTTGATAAAAATTATTAAAAGTTAGTAAAAATTTATAAAAATTAGACAAAAGTTATAAAATTTGAAGTTTCAAATTAAATGCATGGAAAACTAGAATGGATAAAATTTGATAAAAGTCTATAAAAATTGAGAAACCAAATACTTTCTTAGTAGATCATAGTTAACAAGACTTATTAATCTGTTATCCCATAACAACTGAAATCGTAAAATCACATCACAATACTGTTTAACATTTTCAATCAATTAATAAAGTATTTTAACTCAAAATATTTGGAAGAGATTGAGAGGGTCTATTTCTTTTTGAGAGATTTTATTTTATTACTAGATATTGCCCGTGCCAATGGCACAAAGCATAATTGACTTACTCAATTAAATTTTGGAAGAATTTGAAAAATAAATTAATTAATTAAAGTTAAAAAAAATATATGTAGTATATATTATTGCATTATTTTAATAAAATATAAAAATTAAAGTTAAAATATAAAAATATTACATTTTCATTCATTTTTTTATCTAAATAGATAATTTTTACTTAAACAAATATGAATTTTTAATTTTTTTAAATGCGATTAATGTTTTTTTTATTATAACTTTTAAAAAAATAATATTAGTAAAAATAAGAGAAAAAAAGCTTAAAAAATTTTAAGACTAAATTAGGCGATGGGTGTTCGTGCTTTGCACGGGCATTCGCTAGTAAATACCCATGTAAAGCACGGATCGCTTATCTTTTAATTTGGTTATAAGATTTTTTTTTTTAAATTTGTAGTTTTTAAGTATACTAACTTTTAATAAATTTTTTATTTTTTTATGAATATGATTAACACGTATAAAATTTAAAGTATATTTTTCATATAAAGTAATTGAAAAGATAACTAAAATAGGGAGGAAAAGAAAAATAATTCATATAAAATAATTTTGTAATCACATTTTAAAAAAATTATAAAAAAAATATGTGAAGAGTAACATGGTGAGGAGAAAAAAATAATTCTAACCATTAAATAAATTCAATAATTAAAAATATGCCAAATTCAAAGTAAATGTATTTAAAATTAATTATTCTTATTTATTTACTACTTATTTAAAATATGTCAATGAATGTATCAAAGTGAATGTATCAACGATTTTCGCGTGACACCCACTCCTTTTTAGAAAATTTATAAAAGATACTAAAATGGGGAGGAAAAGAAAAATAATTCATTTAAAATAATTTTGTAATCACATTTTAAAAAAAATTATAAAAAAATATGTGAAGAGTAGCAGGGTGGAGAGAAAAAAATAATTCTAACCATTAAATAAATTCAATGATTAAAAATATGTCAAATTCAAAGTGAATGTATTTAAAATTAATTATTCTTATTTATGTACTACTTATTTACTCATTTTGATTTTCGCTTGGCACCCACTCTTTATCTCAGGAAAAAAAAAAGAATATCATTCTACTCAGCATCTGCCTCTTCGTATGTCACTTATACAACGGTTAAATCAACAAAATAAATCAAAAGAATATTACTTTTAAAAACATTTCTAAAAAATTCTAAAGCGGAAAGGAAAATAAGAGAGTATTATTTTTATGTAAAGCGACCAAAAAGATAAAAAACGGTTGAAAATATGCTAAATTTAAAAATAAATATGCTAATTGTTTAATTTACCTTAAAAAACAATGAAAAATTTTTTATTTTTATTTTTTATAGTAAAAATATATATTATTTATTTTTATAGCATTAAATTAATTAAAATTTACTTTTTCAATAAATAGGAGACACCCCCTCTCCATGTCACGTACACAACTATCAAATTAACAAAATAAATCAAAATAATATTATTTTTAATTTTTAATAATTTAAGTACATTAAAACTAAATTTTAAATATTATTTTTTTAAAATAAAAAAACTTAGTTAATTTTGTCTAATATTTATTTAAAAATGGAGAGAAAAATAAAAGTGTATTTTTATATAAAGTGGTCGAAAAAAACAACTAAAGTGAAAAAGAAAAAAATAATTCAACAGTTAAAAAAATAATTATTATTTATTTTAATTTTTTTAAATATATTATTATTTATTATATAATAAATTAATTATTCTAATTTATGTGTACCAATTTGTATACCAAATTGAGTTATGCTAGACTGCCCCTCGGTAAAAAAAAAAAAAAAAAGAATGCCAATGGCCCCTAACCCTCGCCTCTCTCTCTCTTCATTCACTTCCCCAAACCTCCCCCTCTCTCCCCATCTCTCTCTCGTCCAGACAGCCTCTTGGGAAAAAAAAAAAAGAAGAAATGTTAGTAATATAGATATAAAAAGTATTTTTTTAAACATTTAGTAAAATATGGAGAATAAAAAAATATTTTTTATGTAAAGTGACCAAAAAGACAATTAAAGTGATAGAAAAAATAATCCTGACAATTAAATAAATTTAACGATTAAAAATATTTCAAATTTAGATATTTAAATTTATTTATTATATATATGACACAAATAATATTAAAAATATAAAAATAATTAATTAATTTTTAATTATTAATTATTATATAATAAATTAATTAATTTTATTTAAAAAATTTCCCTCACAATCTCTCTCTCGTTCTCTGTGCCCGCCCCTTCCCTTTCTCTTCCTCCCAATCCCAACCCCCCTTCTTCTCTCTCTCCCTCTCTCTCCCTGCAAACCCACCTACCCTCCCTCCCTCCCGCCCCTCTCTCTCTCTCTCTCTCTTTCTCTCCCCCAGCAAACTCATCCCCAAGTGCTGCCACGCACACATATATCAAATTCAAAACATGAGCAGATTTGTATAATAGATATTTATTTATTTATTTTTTGTTAAGTACAAATTAGATACATAACTGGTGGACGGGGGAGATAGATGATGCCCAAATTCAACAAACCGGGAACGATGACCAGAGGTTCCAAACAAAGCACCCCCCTTTGCACCACAGATTAGCTTTGAAACTGCTGAGAAATGGAATTATTCGAGAGGAGAAAAGTGTGATTGACTAATGTGGTCTTAACTTTTTAGGTGAATGATTTAGATGTTTGACAAATAGATAAAGTTGGCATTTACAGTAAGAAAACAACTTACCCCAATTCAATCACAATGTCACGTTTGGTTTTGCTTCTTTTCTCGCCAAAACACCTTTTTGAAATTTTGGACAACGAGTTTTGGAGCAATATGCCTCTGTCCCTGAGTCGTGGACAAAAATTAATTACCGACAAATTGTAGTGAGTTAAAAAAACTGATTTTACAGTGTCACACTTTGCTTTTTGTTTCATTTTAATCTCTTTCACATTTTACTATTATATATAAACACACACACACATATATATATATATATATTGCCCTTTTTCACATCTAATTCCGTTATCATTGGTCAAAAGAAAAGAATAAACAAAGTTACGCTTGGTGCTGTCAAAAGAAATTTAGGACAAATTAAATTACCTCTCCCTTAGTAGAGACCAATGCAGAAGTTCAAGATAGTGACCTTAGTGGGCAAAGCAAACTGGATCCCAAAAAGGGCTTGGTATCCGACAACCCTTTTTGATCCTATTTTACTCAAAGGATCCAGAATAACAGGAATGTTTGATGAAGTAAGTCTCCACTAGCCCCCCACCCCTTTTTTTTCATCCTATTAATGGGTTTAGGGACGCTCATTAAAAATAAATAAATATATGTCACGTATTAATATTTTACATTTTAATGAAATTATGTATAAAAAAAGTGTGATACATTATTATATGACATATTTTCATTAATCCTTAATAGATGATCCGAGATACTAGTTAACAAATGCTCTTGTTAACAAATACTTATTATTATTATTATTATTATCATCATCAACATCATCATCATCATCATTATTGAGTGTGTTTGGAATTGTATAAAAACGTATAAAATAAAATATAATTATAAAAGTAAATATCTCATAATTCGTGCAGTGAGTGAAGAATTTAAATTTTACTATCTCGTAATTCGTATTTGTAGAAATTTGTAAGATTTTGTTTTATTTTGTTTAGCTCCAAACGGAGCCATTATTATTATTTGCCTGAAAGCAGTGTCAGTACAACATATCCACAAGTAAACCCAGCCCTTACCATACCAGCACTGCTAGCAGCCATTGTCCAAGCACCCTAATTGTCGGGGAATAAGCACAGAATCAGAATAAACGGAATCACCTATAATCTTATATATAGGGGGAAAATGACTTACTAACAACTGAAATAATTGGAGGACAAGGAGGTATGAAGCATCTGAGAGCAAATGCAAATATTTGTGTCAAGATGGGGTCCGCATAAGGATAAGTAAAATGGGATGGGCCTCCCTCCAATTGATCGGATCTCCCTATTATTGTAATGAGATGATTAGATGTGTCTGCAGAATAAGACCCTCAAAGAGGTCTCAGATTATATGATAGTCATTATCATTCTATCTATTCTATATTGACACAATAAGATCATTAAGATCACATACCTTAGGTTAACCTTTGTGGTGGCCCTATTCCAAACCTTCACTGATATCTTGCACCAAGAGGTTATTTAAAATGAATCAGATTCCCATCACTACCAGCCACAAGAAAATTCTAGACAGAAACCCCACTTCAATTTTAAGGCAGCTATGGGTATTCAACATCACAAGTATGGTTGTGTAATTTGACTTGGTTAAAGTTGTTCCCTTACATCAAGAACAGTGGGTATCAAAACTAAGGAAGATTGTCCCCTTAGTTTAAGAGCAGTGGATATACCCAGCACCTAAACTGTGAATTACAATTGGCTTCTGAATGAAATCTGGGTGAGGTTGAATGATAAATTCCATGCAAAAGAGCTATGTCTCAAGCCATGGTATCTGCAGATTAAAATGAAACACTTGAATCCCCTAGAGATATATCATAAACAACAAAACCTGTCTGAAAGATGTAAGACGTGGTTAAGACCAAATTTTTTGTTGCACGAAAAGGCTGGAAATTTTTCAAAGCTCAATTGCCAAATAAAGATTGTTTTTAATTGAACAGCTTAAGTAAGATGTATGGGTGAAAAATAGAAAACTGTATCCCAAAAATAATAATCTATTGATAGTGTGAGCTGGTTGACTGGTGTGACACTTCAATGTCATCTATCAAAAGTCAATAGAAAACCATTAGCAAATTATTGCTGACCATTAGATTTGGGTCTTTAAATCTAAGTGGCATCTACTTTTTTATACTTCTAAGTTTAGCAGGCTCCTGATACTTTTAAGAGTAACATATAACAACTGAAAACATAAATGGTCATTGCACAATGAAAAGACTGCGGATGAGCAAAAATAAAGTTTTGAGGAAGCTCTCTAATTTTTGCAATCATCAATAATTCTCAACCTGAAAAAAGTTTCTCTATTTCCAAAGAAAAGGCTGCGTACATTTGCTACCCCGGAATGTGAGTCTTATGCACTGAGTTGTCTTTATCAATAATTCCCAAGACCAAAACTGGTTCCACCTAAGGCATCACAAACCAATCAACCAAACAAAACAAGCAATGATCCATTAATTATTCTAATACTGATAACTAGGTCCTGAACCCAATTGAGATAAGGTGCATCAACTTTAGTTTGTCCAATAAAATATAACTTCCATTACAGCAGAAACAGATTAACACGTGCAGTCCAGGGACATCTGGAATGCACAACTGAATAGAGGGACATCTGGAATGCAAAACTGAAAAGAGAAATGCCAAGGAACGTGCACCGTTTGAAAGCTGGAATCAACAACCAACTTCTTTAGTAAATTAGCTGTGGGAAAACATCATTAAATCACCTCTACCTTCAAAATTGCAAACATACGAGAGCAAGCTGTCTTTCGCTTACCATAAAAGATCCTCAGAGGTCATCATTATGAATCGGGAAGAACAAGCCAAACCAAACATCTACGAAATCCAAATTATAAGAAAACATCTGCATAAAGGTGTGTTATCAACTAAAGCAGTCAATGCTTTAAAAATTAAGAAGTCTCATCACTCGTGCATTGGAACCTGAATAACGTTCCATTAAGAATTACACTCCTTTTCACAGTAGCATGCACATCCTTATGGGGCTAGATAAGCAAAGGTATCCATGGGGACCTCTTTCATACCAAATGGGAAATGGGAATTGTCCAATTACAAACCATACATGAGACTGAGAGCGTGAACTATAACAAACAATCTATTTAATCAGTAATTCATCTGTTGTTCTTCACTAAAAGTAAATTAATTAAAACTATTGCTGGCTAACAATGAACCAGAGGCAAAACCCCTATATCTAATAAAGACAAACAACCTAGCAGCTTCAAAGAATAATTCGATCTTGAAATCTTTATATTTTGAATATATATCTATATAAATTTTTGTAACTTGGTTGTTCAGCCACGCATACCTAGACAACCATTTAGAAATATATGTAGCAAAATAAAAATAATGCACAACATAAACTAATATAAAGAGAATAAGGTGAGTCCAAGAAGACTATAAACCTCAATGTACACTTATAATGACGCACTATTATAATATTGATAGATGCCCTCTATTCCAGTTAGCAAAATGAACAATAAATTTCCACATCAAACAGTGGCCAAAAATATTCCAATTGAATTCCCGAGCAAACTCTTCTGGCAAAGTTTGATACAAATTACTAACTTTTTGCAACTAGAGGGTAAAACACAAGAAATTTCAATCCTATGAAACCCCAAGTTAAATATAACAATAGAGAAGTGTAAAGGCAAACCCATAATTCTTAAAATATGAATTCTCATCAAATGAAGCTAACTTTGATTCCGGAGACGCTTCCTCGGATTATTGTACTTGTGCTTGTTCATCTTTTTCTTCCTCTTCTTCTTCACACTGTCAGCCCAGATCGTCAGACTACCCCCCGGATAAGACGTGGTCGGCGTTGAACAGCACGAACCCGGCTGAAGGAACAAGATTTAAAGAAAACCCAAATGGAAAGCTCGGAAAGATCGTGTTTGAATGGGGAGGAATCGAAACCCCTGCTTTGGGTGGACCCAAGAAGGGAGCGGGACTCACATTGTGCGGATGGCGGGGTTTGACACCGGAGAGATGGGGCTCCCGATGGAGATAAGTCGAGAAAGGCGGTATGAGATTTGGTGATTGTGCTTCATTATGGAAAAAATTGACGATAGATTTGGCACGTTGCTTTGTTCAAAGTTTCCGGAGAAGAGAAGCCATTGGAGAACTGAAAAAGTTTAAAAATCCAATTTGGAATTTACTAGGGTTTAGGGTTTTGCTTGGAGTGTGCAATGCTCCGACGACAAGCCCTTGCCACCGTCGGTTCCCCAATCCCAGTTGGCCCCCACGTGGCGCCTCGTGATGATATTCTTTTCGACTAATTTTTTTTTTTTTTTAAAGAATTCTTAAGCGAGTGCAAAAATGTTCGAGAGTGTTCAAATTTTGTCTGGATCGTGATTATATTATTCAATTCTTAGTCTATTTTAATTAATAATTTTTATCACTACAACTTATTTTTATAATTTTTGTTATCTAGTTTGTTTTACAGTTTGATTTGTTTCATAAATTTACATTTAAATTATATTGGATCAAATTATATTTCCATATTTGTAAGTACAGTGAATTCTTAGTTATAGAACAATTTTTGAATTTTGGAAGCCCTTTGAAATTGTACAAATTAAGATAAAATTTAATTTGAATTACTTTTTTGCGTTAACAAATTACAAAAGATAAAAATGAATAATGAAAATACATTTGAATAGACTTCGAATTCAAATTATTCGTTAGAATGGATTTTGATTCATTTGAATAGATTCTGACAAACTTTTTTTAACTTTTTAAAATTTGTAAAAATTTAATTAAAATTTATAGATATTTATTGAGATTTGTAGAAATACAGATATTTATAAAGATTTGTAAATATTATATAGAATTTTACGTGATTTGAAGTGAAAAAAATTTATAGAAAATTGTAAAGATTTTTTACATTTATTTGAGCTCTAAATACGTTTTCAATAGTTAAATCCATTTTAAAATTTTCTAAAGTCGTAATGATTGTTTTTGGAAAGTTTAAAAAGAGTTTGAATAATTTAAGGGAAGACAATAATACTTTAACATAAATTGTTAGGGCTCATTTGAAACTGTGATGATCCAAAAAAAAAAATTCAAAAAAAAAAAAAAAAAAAAGGCTTGATCATGCTCAGGCACTTAGTAGCAAAGGCTTGTAGCCTTAATTGCCTTGGTGACCAAGGATTCTATTTGGCTACATGCAAGTGGAGCCATGTTTTATTGCCAGCAAACCATCTCTACAAATAGTATAATGATGGAGCTCATCTTAGCTTGGCAAGTGGGCCACTCAAAAAGCCCTATATGTGGGCCTTGCATGTATATATATGGGAGGGGGGAATGGGTGCCGTGGGACACACCAAGGAGCCCAAAAAAAAAAAATATTCGAGAGGGAGAGAAAAAAAAAAGGGAAAAGGAAAAAAAGGAAAAGAAAAGAAAAAAGAGAAATGAAGGGAAAATGTTATTATTCCAACCCAAATAAATTCTTAAGCTTTTTTTTTATTTAAATTCGTTTTTCACGCGTCTGTACTGTCCAATTTTAAAAAGAAAATTCGGTGAGCGCATACGACAAATTTTCACTTTTTTAATAAAAGAACGAGATAAGGAAATTAATATATTATTTATATTTTTTATAATGTTTATTTTGATACAGATATATTTGTGAGTTAAGTTTATATTATTATTAAATTAACATGAGTTTGATAATTGAATTTTTAATGGTACTGAAATTGTGATTAGATTAATAAAGTTTTCTATTCAATGCTGAGATATGCTATGATATGTAGGAATATGGTGAACATGTGTTTATTGTGAAACAGATGATAAAATTGAAATATGAAATTGTGGAAGTTGATACACACGGATATTGTTTATAAGCTTTAACGACGTAAAGCGAAAATATAAGAAAATATTAATTTTGTGGGGAAAGTGAGGATACTATATAAAAATAGGAAAGGTCAAGAGATACCATTGGGTTGAAAATTCTAAACTTGTGCAGGGTCGAGTAAATCGTGTTCATGGACTAGTAATCAAAAACGACAACGGATGTGGTAAAGGTTCATCGTGACCCGTGGACTCATATCCATAAACGACGACACAGGTTGCTTTATGACCTGTATAATTATATGAATTTGCGATAGTTTTGGACTACCACTGTAATTGTAGGACGGTCTTGCAGAGTATCCTTCTCCACCTTGGAAATATAAAATAATAAATAAAAAAAGAATGACAAGAGAACTAAAAGTTACGAATAATGTGTCTTATTCTGCTATGTATTGATGTATTTGATAATTTCTTGATATATTCATTGTTTTACATGATTCTTAAAAAGGCATTGTAAAAAGTATAAATTTATACATTGTGAGTACATGTGGCTTGGTGCTCACGTTTCTACAGATTGTGTTACAAGTGTAGACCTCAAGACATAGACAAACCGGCATAACCACTAAATCTTATAAACGTATTAAATAAAATTTCTTTTTTATGTAATGACCTCTAAAGTTTGGTGTATATAAAAATACTGCTTTATAAATTAGTATGGATTATGTTATCTAGTTCTAATTGGGTATGCGATTTGTTATAAAAATAATCAGTTTTATTGACTATATAAATGGAAAGAAATGGTCAGGAACTCTAAAAATGTAAATGGCAGGATTATAATGAGTCAGGTGTGATAAGTTTTTCAATCCAAACTCACCTCTTGGGACCAAGGATTTCGGGAGCGTGATAGAAACCGAAATTTTTGTGAACTTACGATAATTTTTAGTAAAAGTTACTAGTGGCAAATTTTTATGTGTTTGATAAAAATTTTAAAAAATTTCGGTAATTTTTGATTAGTTGGTAAAAAGTTAGAGAATTTTTCAAAAATTTTTAATACCTTTTAGAGATTTTAGTTATTGATTAAGAAAGTTGAAGAGATTTTCAAAATATTTAGTATCTTGAGTGTTAACAATGCAAAATATATATATATATATATAAAGATAAAAGGAGCTAAAAATTCCTTTAAAAAAAATCCAAACAGGTCCTCAATGCCAGAGCTCCTTTAATTTTTTTAAATATTTGATAAAATCAAATTATCATTTATTTAACTTGCAAATAAAATAAAAATATTAAAAAATATACAAGATTAATAGATTTTTAACTTGAGCCAGCTTGGTGTAGAAGTGCAGGCTCGGTTGGATTTGTCGCATGAGTTATTTAAAGAAAAAAAAGTTAGTAGAAATTGGTAAAAATTATAATTTCATGATTAGTATAATGAGTATAAATTTTTTATTTTATAAAAGTTTATAGAGATATGTTGAATTTTTATAAAGTTCCGAATGGTTTTTAGCATCACCAATAATTTTCAAACCACTAGTATAACACGTCATTTTCAATTAATGTTTTAAGAATTATAAACAGGGCATGTTTCGCGCACCAAATTTTGAAAAAAATCTATGAAAATATCTGAAAATTTATAAAAATCTCTATATATTTTTAAACATTCCTACTTTCTCAAAATTCAAAAAAAGTATAATACCTTTAAGAAAGTCGATAATTAGAATTCGCTTAATCAAATAGTAAAAATTTTTCACCATTCTCACTATGGACTTTTAAACTATTAAATGACACTAATTTTAACTTTTTTTGTGGGGTTGTAGAAATCGTTTTAACGAATTATAAAAACCGTTCCGACGGATTCAAGCGGCTAATTTCCGTTCAAACGGTTTCTATAATCCATTTGGGCGGATTGTAGTGCAAAGGAGTCATGACTGCCCAAAATTTTGAATTCGTTCAAACGGAAATCCAATCCGTCAGAACGGGAATCTTACTATTCATATACAAAAAATACGATTTGAGATGTGTGTACCAAATGCAAAAGGTTTTTCTAAACCACATTTTATCTCATTTTATCTCACTTTTTGTCACTCCAAACTTACCTGTAATGTATGTATTTGAAATTATATAAATTTGTAAAAATTACAGTCTTGTAATTCATGCTCTAAATATAAAATTTAAATTTTGTAGAGATTTATTTTATTTTATAAAAAACTAAATAGTCCCATTACTTTTTATTTTTTTTACTCACATATATTTTAATCTTCTTAAAACATGTTAAAAAATATTGAGTTTAAAGGATAATACATAAATTATTATACTATCACGTCAGTTTGAGAGGTTTTTGCACAAACAATGTTTACATATAAGGGTATTTAGCTAATCAAAATTAATTAAAATTTATTAATTTTTACTAATTTTTTATACTTCTTTTCAATAAAATTTTATCACATATTTCTATTACAACAAATTTTTATATTTTTATTATATTCTTAACTAGAGTTTTACCGATCAAACACTTCAATATTTTTCTTTCTGACGAAACAAGGGAGAGAGAGAGAGAGAGAGGGGGGGGGAGGGGGGTGGGAACAAATATTAAACACCCACTCAATTTTTGTCCTCTTGTAAGAGTACGTTATATTAGCATTAATCTTGATTTTGTTTTTTTTTTTGGTAATTTGATTTTGTTTTTTTTTTTTCCTAATAATTAAGAACAACAAATTAATATGAAAAAGATAAACGATAAACACCGCCTCGAGGCAAATTTTAATTCGCTTGCGTTAAGGGCGAGGCGGTGAAGGGTTAGTTTGTTCCGCTGTAAACATGGCACATAAAATTTCCCTCTAAAACCCCATTCCAGTTTTTGTTTCGGTCGGGAGAGAGAGAGAGAGAGAACAAGATCTCCGATGCTATGAATGCTTACATTTGGAGAGAGACGAAAGTGTTGAAACCCTAAACGACGCAGATTGAGGTTAGTTGATTCTTCTTTTGATTTTATTTTCTGAATGAATGTATCGTTTTTTTTCACCCCCTGATTTTCTGAATTGGTACGGTCCATTGAATGTTGATTACTGTTCGTGTTCAGTTTTCAAAAAATGTAATTACAAAATTAAATCGGGAATCTGCGGGGCTCAGCAGAGCCCAGGCAAGGCTTTGTTGAGTTGGGCAAGTAGTTGGTGTGCTGGTTCTTGATAATTAGGACAGAGCATTAGTTGACGTAAATATACAACTCAACTCAACAATGTTGTGTCCAAGCTAGCTGGGGTCCGCTAAATAAATATTTTTGATCCTTTCATTTTTTTTTATCACATGTTATGTTGTCGATGAGTTATTTGAAATTAGGTGTTTTTTCACAGTTTCAGTTTATGCGATCTTATGTCATATCTTTTTGGTAATTTTTACAACTTCTATTGAGATCCCATTCCTGTTCTTTACCGGTTCATTCCTAGGGCTTGTTGGACATAATGCCTGTTTGGATACTCCAAATATCCAACTTTATCAAATTTTAAACTTTTTCCAACTTTTTTCAAACGCAAAAGAGAATTACCACACACAACACTACCAACTTTTTCTAATTTTCTGTAACTTTCTCAAACATTTAATGTTTTACCACGCACAAAAAAAAGTCGCAAAGTTGCCAAAAGTTTAACTTTTTTGGTTTACCAAATGGCCCCATGATCAAACTCTTTTAAATGACATTTTTTGAACCTTTTTTTTTAATGGTGCCATATCAATATATATATGTATATATATATATATTTTGAATATATTCATTTATTATCTTATACTTTATTGTATTATCGCGCATTCATTTTAGCGTCTCATTCTCATTTTGTGATTATGTTGCCTCTTAATTGCCCTACACTTTGCACCAAAAAGTTTAGTTAGTCTTACCAGTGGTGGATGCGACTTCTTCCCCTTCACATTGCATTCCTTCTTTATATTTAACATTCTTTTTCTTCTATCAATTTTTTTAATTTCTAAACCTTTTCATTCCTTTTTTTTTCCTCCTGTACCCTTTTTTCCTCTTTCTTTTATGTAATTGGGAAAAGTTATTAACGGTTACTCTCAAAGAAAGTGGATATTTAATGAATATTAGGGAATTTGAAATTGTGATGGAGATAGAAAATTGAGGGAGACACTAAAAAGTGTTCTCCCTTTATATATTAGTATAGATATTTGTCCTGTAGTTAGTCATATGTTTGTTTACTTATCAATCCAAAGAAGTTCTTTTGATGATATTTTAGGAGACTTGTGCAAGCTGGATGGGAAAGAAACCCTCACAGTTATTGGGGATCGTTGTCTTTGAGTTTAGGGAAAAGAATATCTTCAAATCCCCCCCCCCCCCAAAAAAAAATGACAACACACACACCAAAAAAAAAGGTAAGGCTGCTTTGTAACGTGCAGTTAGTGAAGCTTCAAAGACCACACTATAGTGCTGATATGCCTCAGAAAGATTACATTACAATCATTTATAGTTTTCTTAGTCTTTTTTATTGAGGAAACTATGTTTGTGGTTTTCATCTCATGTTTTTTTGCTTGATTTGTGATTGCTTGAAAGAATTTTTCCATGCAAGTCTCCTTCGTGCTTGCTTGGCTTGATTCTTGTCTGCTTCAATTTGTGTAATTCTTGTTTGCTATTTCATAAATTTATGCAAGGAGCACATTGAAGTTGTTGTGACACAATGCGTTTTTTTTCCTTCTTCTTTTTTTCCCCCTAAATGCAAAAATGTTGTTATTCATAGTATAAAAAAACTTATGCTAGAGCATGATTGAGCTTTCTGTGGGGTGTCATGCAATAACAGTTTCGTGACAATATTCTCCTGATTGTGGTTCAACATGAATTGACCATTTCTTTTGAGAAAGCAGTCATAGCTTGCTGTGGGCCTTGCTTGAACTCTCTACAATATCTATATGGTGTTCTTGTTAGTGCCGCTTACTTAAGTTTAAATGAATTATCATGTGCAGCACAAGTGATATTTTTGTGTAATGTCAGAAGCTTCAAGGGATTTGGCTGCTTCGGCTGAACCCAATAAAGTAGGACCAGATTATTTTGCTTTCTATACACGTGAAGTAGCAGAGCTGCTATCGCAAAATGAAGATTTTCTGCCTTTTTCATCACAAACTTCTGAATTAGCTGGAACAACACATGGAGTCGGCAGAGAGAAGGATGTACCTAGACATAATTACAATAGCAAAGAGAATACTCTTTTGGGTGCTTTGTTTCGTAATGGTTTTGGAGACAAGCTTTCTGATTTCAAGAAAGAAAGATTGAAGGCAATGCTACAGCAGAGTGTCATTGCTCTTTCTCAGGAAGTTGATGAGGTTTATTTGATCCTCTCTCTCTCTCTTTCTCTCTCTCTCTCTCACACACACACACACACACACAAATACGTTACGGACATAACCTTATGCTAGATGCTGGATTTTAAGTTATTGAAACGGGATATGGCTTTTCAGCTTTTGCAGATTATAGCATTTGCGAAAGTTTGAACCATGTATGCAAATTCCTAAATTCCTGAATTATTTGCTGAAAAGGTGTTAGGTTTTTGTACTCTTGACATTTCTTTGAGTGAGAATTTACTCAAGTTAGCTACTAAGTAGGCCATTCTTGCTAAATTGTATTGATTTATTTATTTCTTTATTTATTTTTTCTATGGTTCTTTTAGAAGCAAAAATATGTATAAGTTCCTAATTATAAAAGGACTGCTATGTTCACACATTCTAGATTATATGTTATAGTTAGAAACTTAGAGCCAAAGGGCACATTACCATTTTCTTCAGATGATGTTTGATGTCTCATGCTAATCGTCTATATTGTTCACTTCTGCATCTGCAAACAATTATCTTTTTATGGTACCGGTGTACCGCTCAGTTGGGACACAAGGGTCGTCACTTTTTGACATTTTGAATGTAGATGCTAGATCCTGTTCTTGCTATTCGTCGGATACAATCCCATCTTAGACATGAGAAGAGCCTATCAGATCGTTCAGCGGCAGCATTTGAAGTTGATTCAGAACAGCATCCTCACAAAAAGATTAAGCTGTCCTCTTCGACCAGCATCCCTATGCAAACTAGTCCCATCACCAGCAGGGCCAGACTGGAGGTTTGTTTTCTCATCCATTGCTCAAGGATGAGTTTGCGATAAAAATCAAAAATAAATTTAACAAAATCAACCGGGAAATAGTGAGGAAACTGATGTCATAGTGGGCACTTGTTTGGTTCTTCAAGAAGTTCTTACCAGCTTTGGGCAAGAAGGTCATGTTTGTTTGGACTTTGAGGATGTTAGAGCTAAAAATAACAGGTTTTGGAGGTTTGAAAAAATTTATGATCTTTGTTGGAAGTGATCTAGTGTTTCATCCTAAATTGTGTCCCAACCTGAGTTTTATGGACAGGCTTTCATTTTTAGTTTGGTGATCTCTATTTCATGAACATCTTGTTTCTGTTTTTTTGGATTTTGATTGGCTGATCTAGGGGCTTCCTTTCTTTGAATTTACTATTATCCCATGTAAAGTGTTTTTTTTTTTTTTTGGGGGGGGGGGGGGGGACAGGATTCAGGCAATGAAGGTAAAACTGGAGATGTGCTAGAAAAAGGAATCTACAATGGTATCAGGAAGAAATGTTCTCATTGCCACACTACAGAAACGTCAAAGTGGAGAGCTGGTCCAGAGGGGTCTGAGGTGACTACAAATATATTATTCTCTTGACTCATTTTCCCAGGTCACTCTTGGATCATATTTATTTTCTTTGGTGATCCTTTTTCAGTCCTTGTGCAATGCTTGTGGGGTCAAATTTGAACGAGGAAAGGAGCCTTCCTCACTGAAGGACCAAGACAAGGGTTCGTGTCTGGTTTCAAACATGGGGGCTGATAATGAATCTAGAGAAGTAAGAGCAATTATCTTCAAGTGAGTTCATTCTGGTTGTTGGAATTTTATGTGTTGTTGCCCAATCCTTGCAAAGGAGAGAGTTGGAGAGGAAGCACAATGTTGTATCTCTCCGTGTCTCTGTCGTTCTGTTTTGAAGTTGAGCTTGTGAAATTCAGCTTAACTTGTTTAACAGCTGCCCAGAATAATAGTTGCCTTGAAGTTGCAAATATGGCTCTAAACTTGCTACCATTTTGCATTTATTTTTGACTGAACTACTCATCAATGGTATTGGGATTTCTTTTCTTTTCTTTTTTTTTCCCCAAATCTTTTGTCAGGTTAATGATGATTTGCAGTTCCTCTTGGAGAATGATGCTACAATGGTTGAGGAGTCAATGAAGAAATATTCTGATGAAATATCCACAACAGTAATCTTCTAAAGAATCTTTTTTATGGAACTTATTATCATGATTACAACATGAATATTAATCTAGGAAGCACAAGCATTCTCTAGAGATTTGTGTATGTGTGTCGGACACCCTCCGACATGGTAGAATGTGTCCCATTTTTAACTTTCTTTTAGCTTTAGACACATGGGGGGACATACAAGTTTCAGTTATGGACATGCCTTGGACAACTTTCTATTCCTTAATTTTCCTTGAACACCTTTCTAATGATGGCACAAAAAATGTTTATTGTGAAGTTTTCCTTTATTCTTCATTAAGCATCCTTTGGGCTTACTTTTCCCATAATTTTGTATTAATGATGGTTAATATTTTGTATTCACAATTGCATGTTTCGATTTATCTTATGATGGAACGATGTTTTGTTAAACAATGTGTTGATTTACCTTTTCATCTTAATGGAAGGTAATTGTTATGTAAAGGATATTATGGCATTTAAGCATTGAAGTGCATGATATATATATATATATATATATTCTTTCTAAATTCTAATCAATGTTCTCTTACTGTGAACAAAATATTTACATATATGACAAAAAAATCTATAAAAATAATTTGTTTCATGTTCCTGCCTTGTTGTGTCTTGCTCTTTTTTTTGGGTGAAAATCTTCATGTTGCGTGTCCATATTGAGTTGTGTTGCATATCACTTGCCAATGTGCATTCTTCTTAGATGTCATCTATCCGGATTTTTTATATTATTTTTGTTATGATATTTATGGCTAAATGAAGGTTTGATATCCTTCTCAGCTTGGGCACATGGAGCAGCAGCTTGAACAACTTCTTGATACAGTACTGTGCAATTGCAGGTGGTTGTTTTTCCTTTCATAAGCTATGTAGAAACAATTTTAGTTGGACTTGGTCGTGGGTCTATCTTATTTCAGCAAAAGCTCTGAGTTGTTTTGTGCTTATTATCTGGGTTGGTTTGCGGTTGATTTGTCGGTTTATTGATTGTACCATTTTGAGATGTATCCATGATGACATTTCATTGTCAGAGGCAATTTTCAGCCATCCTCCTATATATTCCATTGGTCTGGACATTTGCCTTTACAATCTTAGCTTTGTGGTATGCTTAATAAGCATGCGCCTGCATGTTCCATGTTCGTGCACACTGAATAGAATGGAGAATTTGAGCTTGTGTTATACACGCTCTCTCAAAATTATATGTTTGTGGATGTGTTCCATGTCGTGCACACTGAATAGAATGGAGAATTTGAGCTTGTGTTATGCACACTCTCTCAAAATTATATGTTTGTGGATGCGTTGTAGATAGTTTTTTGATTGCTTTTGGCATGGCAAGTTGTGCTTGAGCGTGTGATATGGTATGTTCTTAACCCTTAAATCTCATCATGCTAAATTGCAACACCAAAATTTTTACATTTCATCATTTCATTTTCTCTGCAGACTGATGACTCTTTCTGAGAAGCAACAACTTCGAAAACTGATTCAGAGGTTACCATCAAGAAATCTTGAACGTGTTGTGGAAATCATCCGGCGTAACATGCCATCGGTAAACCGTTCTGCTGATGAGGTCCATGTTGATCTGGAGAAACAGGTAAGTTGAATGCGCATTATTTGTATAGTGAACCATACAAGTTTTCTATTTTCAACAAAACTTATCTTTGTTGAATTCTAATGGATCTATTGTAGGATAATGTAACACTTTGGCGATTGTATTATTATGTTGAAGCTGTTGAAAATGCTAGAAAGCTCCCACGGTAACTGAACCCCAGCAAAGTGTCATCTATCCCCAAACAGAATTCTGCATGGCAGTTCACTTGTCGGGCCATGAATTCTCAAAATGTGGACCAAGTTTTCCCACTATCTCATATGCAGCCAAAGGCCCAAACATCACTGCCTTGCAATTCTTCTGAAGGGTGGTAATGCCTGACATCTTGATCTTGATGATTTATTAAATAAGCAAATTTACTTCAGATTAGACCTGCAAAAAGGGCATTTTAGTACCAAGGCAGAAAGAGCATTAATTTGAAGTATTTTGCACCCCCTGATAGGCGAAATGGAACCCCTTATTCTTTTTGTACGATGTGCAGCGTTTTATGAGGTTCCGCAAAATGTTATGCCTTTCTGAGATTTTTTTTTGGGGGGGATGGTGTTGGTGTGTGTCTTGTAGTATAGATATTCTAACAGTATATTTTGTTAAGTTTTGAGCGGGCATCAAATGGATCCCTGTAAAGCATTCATGAATTTCTGATTGTTAGTGCAAACATCATTTACCAAGCACGAACATCTGAAGTATATTGTTTGATAAGTTTTCCCTTGATTCTTATTTTACCTGTTGAAATTAAGCTGCTCATGCTGTTGAATGCCAAATGAGTTGATTATCGTGCATGTGGTTTATGTTAGTTGGGTAATTTTGGTGTTATATATATATATATGTAGGATTTGTTTTGAAGCATGTTACAGGGTCTCACATCTGGTAGTAAAACAAAGCAAAGCAAAGTGAAGAGAAGACAAGCAGACAATTCAGTGGCAAATTATCAGCCAACATGTAAAGAATAATCGAAGTTATACAAATGTATGAGCCGTCCCCAAACGGATGGGCCTGGATTCATTCATTCAGATATGGGTTTGAAGTTCTTGTAAGCTATCACAGCATAGAAAGGGTCTGATCCAGAAAACAATCCCAGCAACCTCAAAAACCAACCAAAAGGCGATCTATTCTCGTGGTTACCATCAGTGGCTAGCAGCTTCCGAACAATTTCTGGTTTTGTGAATCCTTCAATGCATTGAAAGTACTGCATCACCAGTTGTACCCTACCGTAATCAGTTCCTTCTCTCCATGCAGCAACGGCCTTCTCGTAGAACATTCTATTACTGAAGCTAACAATGAACACGCCTCCTGGCCTTAGCACTCGAAACACCTCAGCAAATACCTGCAGTAACAGTTGTACTGTGTGTTACTAATAAGCTTTGAATTCAAGGTTCCATCAAAAAATTCTTAAAATTGAGATTTGAGAGGCTTCCATGTCTGACCTTTTCAGGCTGCTGAAGATACTGCACGCTAACTGTGCATATCACTGCATCCAAACTAGAACTTTCCAATTCGAATTTCTGATCGTGATTAAGATCCTTCACGAAGAAATAATCAAGCCTGGGGTTCCTAGCAAGCTCTTGTGCATTGAGCCCATGTCCCACCACTCTTTTGTACTTCAACTCTTCGGGCAGATGGCTAACCCATGAGCTCATGAGATCAAGAATCTCTGAACTAGGGCTCAACCTTTCTCTGTAAAGGTTGGTCAGCGTGGAAATGAACCCATCATCCACATGGGTTACAAATCGCGGGAAGGCGTAGAATTCTCGGTCTGGGTAGGAGTTGAGTTTGGTTCTGCCTTCGGGGCCAAGAACCAGGCGTTTGATTTTGCCTGCTGAAGATGACGTTTGTTTTGTCGTTTGGTTGTTTTCGTGGATGGCGTTTGATGTAATTCTTTTATGGGGGTTTTTGGATTTGAGTACTGGAAGAGAAGAAGAGAATTCTAGGTTTGATGATGGGTGACATAGCTTGAGGCTTGGATGAACTGTGAGCATGGATCTTGTCTGTTGATGATTGAAGTTTCTGGAAGGTAAATTTTATTTCTAATCCAGCAGATAATCGGTTAAAGAGAGAGAGATGTGGTCTGGGTGAGAGATAGGCATACATCTTCCTTGTTTGGGCCAATAAAATCACAATCACAATCACAATACGAGGCACCCAATCAAAACAAATGTTAAAGGAAGGCGCTTTTCCATATTCTGCAGTCCTAAAAAGGCTAATTTTTTACATCAATATCGATACAACATGAAAGAAAACACTCGTTTGGTGTCTCATTTCGTTGAATTCATGTCAGTGATGATTGGGCCTCAAGGGACTCCTCCTTGGCTGGATCGCTCCTCAACCAGCTGCTTGATCTTGGGCCTTAAGCCCATTTATATATCAAGTTGTATACAGTTGTTATGTCTATATGTTCCAGGTGTCCCAGCTGTTCCCACTACTGACGTCAACCCTAATTCATCTCTGTCTGGTCTTGTCTAAGATGGTTACACTGATCTGAACCGTTGGTAGAAACAGATGGATGTCTGAGATCACGAGTTTGTCAGTTATGATGGCCGTCATGCTTTGACGTCTTGTGATGATCCTAACCATCCACCTCCACCCAAATCGAATGGTTCAGGTTCCTCTCTATAAGCCTAGCCATATAAGTTTTTGTCGCTGTGATGATAATAGAAAATAATTGAAATAATAAGATATAAGTACTAGAGATGTAATTAAACAAAAAAAAAAAAAAAAATGAGAGCATAATAGAAACTAAAGAGTTCAAAAATGTGTAACGATAATACAGTCGACTTTTAAAATTATAATATGGGTGTCTTTGAAGAGATAAAAAGTGAGATAAATTAAGATAAAATGAAATAATTTGTGAGTTCGTAATTTATACAATACAATAAAAAATAAATAATTTTTTATAAATTTTAGAAATTTTTAACATGTTTTAGTAAACCAAACAGACACTACTTCTTCTCTCTCTGAAATAATTTTCTTCCGTTGAGGCCAAACAATTCAATTTCACCTTTCTATGGTCAGATAACAGATATTCACAATTATTCAAAACGAGCCTTAATGTCTATGCAATGTGGAATTTGGCCTACACATAGTGACTCTTTTTGGACAGGTGCCAAACAGGGGGCAAACAACTTAAATTATTTTATTTCGTTTTGAAACTGCAACTTGCACATACAATGGCTTTGAAAATGTTATCTAAATTATATGAGTTTGAATTATATATATATATATATATATGCTTTGTTTAATTAAGTGCTTTAATTGATTGGTTAATTTCTATAGTATATATGTATGCATCTTATATATATATATATATATAGTTGAATAGAAACCAGCATTTGACCATATGGGTGGCCGCATTGAGGGGCTTTTTCTTTTGTTGAACCAAAAAAGAGCAGACAAGGCATCATCATCGAACTATAGAGTCGTAAGCTAAACTCAAACTCATACCGAAAGAGACTCAAAAGAGAGACAATTAGAACCATGCACGATCATTTATACATGTTTTAACAACACATGCATGATTATTCCAAAAGAATGTCTCCTGTGCATATGATGGTACGCAACCCCAACCTAATCCAATGTGCACTTGGGGGATGAGTTTGGTTTTTACAATTTTTAGATGAACAGAGATAAAAATGAAAACATAATGGCAGTAAAAATATATAAATATTCGGGTAAAATTGCAAATTTTAAATAAATACAAATAAAAAAAATAATGGTATAATTTTTTAATATAATCTTTCAAAATCAAATGCTCAATCTCTAAAGAAGAAGAAGAGTTTTTTTTTTTATGAAAATATCTTTCAAACTATTGTTATTTTTTTATTTGATACTCAAACTATCAAACACACCGATTACATCCTTGAACTATTCAATTTCATTATATTTAGTCCGAACACTAACTTTATCAATTAAAGTTAACGGAAAAATTATCACGTGCGAGTCATATGACATTTTCACCTCATTTCAGGAGTATAACGATTAATCCATATCTATTTCTCTCATTAACAATAAACCATTATTTAAAATAGTTTAATAATAAATTATTATTAATTTAACAACAAATCATTATTTCCAAAGTAATTGTTTTTAATTTTAAAAAATATTTATTTTTATTTTAATAATAAACCAATTTATAATTTTTATTTACATTAATAAGTATTATTTTAATAATAAATTATTATTTATAGAAAATTATACCATAAAATTATTGTTAACTAAAAAAATTTATTAAAGTAAATTTAAATTTATTTATTAAAAATAATTATTAATTTGATCAAATAGATCATTTTAATCATAGATTATTATTTTAATATTGTTGTTAATTATATTGCAGCAACTAGGAATTGGAGAAAAAAAATACACTTTTTGGTGTCAGATGAGAGGAACCGACATGAATTGATCATTATATTCCGGGGTGGAGGGGTAAAACAGGTTACATAACCCGCATATAACATGAAGCTAGTGTTTAGACTAAATAAAACGAGATTGGACAGTTAAAAAATATAATAAGTGTGTTTGATATATTAAGGACCAAATTAAAAAAAAAAAAGTAATAGTTTGAGGGATATTTTTCGTAAAAAACTCAAACAAGAATATTATCTGATTCCACAGCAAACACTGCATGATCCAATATCCAAATAGTGCTGCTCCATTGTGCATGCGAAGTCATTTTGCCCACAACTCCTCAACTCAAACTCATTTACACACACACACACACAAACACATGCAAGTCTATAAACAAGCCGAGTCCAAGGGTGCGTAAATGTCCACTTGTATATCATTAAATCGAGCCATTTATATGAAATCAACCTAATAGTGCCAAAGCCTTCTCTTTGAGATATATGATCCACCGAATAACATTGCTCTGAATTTTGCTCCATAATAATTAGCATTGCAGAAGTTTGATGTAATAATTGTAAAATTAACAATTGTACGTGTATTTAATTTTAGAAGTATTTTTATCAATTTAAAAAATAAGAATTTCACTAAAACTATCAATTCATAAAAATAATAGTTTTACAATATCAGTGCTGATTCTATAATACTATAGATATCCAATTAAATGAATTGAATCTTCTTGATGTGCCAACCATTGCACGTGCGTCACGGTACACACTCACTCCTCAGGGAGGACAAGAGCAAAACATTTCCATTATCATGCCTCCCCTTTAATTACCATATTAACTAATTGTACTTAAGTGGTTTTTCTAGTATGTATAGAGACTCAAATCAAAAGCCAAATTCTCTGCATGGTGGCCGGGTTGATGGGTACAGTGCCGGCCGGTCGGATTTTCATTGCATGCATCCACATCTAACCCACATAAAGCAATTGCAATGAAACCTAATCAAAGCATTTGGAACTTTTGCTCTCTAATACTTTCTAAAGTATGTAGAATTTTAATTGAGTTTGTTCCCTCTTAGTGCTCTTCCTTTCCCTTAATGCTCTCCTTTTAGGAGCCAACAGTCAATTTTTTTAAGCAAGTGTTGGCCCTTCAGCATTCATTGTAATAGGGCTAGAAGAATTTGTAGTAGCCAAGGTTTGATTTGGTACCAATTTTTAAGTCAAAAAAAATCAACTTAAAATAAGTTTAGGTCACGTTTGATCGAGAGATTAGATAATGGAGTATAAGTAATACTATTAGATAATATATAAAATTGGATATAATATGAGATTAATTTTTTTATGTGAGATTATTTTTTTGGTGTTTGGTTTGTGAGATATAAAGTAAGATAAAAAAATATGATTTGATATATGATATGACAAGAAATAATTTGAAACCCTTAGATTTTTGTAGGAAACAAATTCGGTGGTGGGGTATAAGTAATATCATACTCCACGGTATCGTTTATGGATTGAGGGGGCCTAAAGTTGCTTTTAAATTTCAGGAATCTAAAGTTAATTAATATAAGCTTGATCTGACCCTTCAATTTCAAAATTTATTTTTTACCTTTAAAGAAGGATAAAACAGTCAATTGAGAAAATATTAAATGATGAATTGAAAGGAAGAAAGAGAAAATTTTAAATGATGAAAGAAAAAAGAGAAAAAAGAAAAACTAAATATAAATAAAGATATAGTAAAATTTTAATTATTTTTATTTTTAAAAATAATTAGATATATATTAAAGATAAATAAAAATATAATAAATTTTTAATTATTTTTATTTTTAAAGACATATTTAAATTTATATACATTAATTTAAAATTTTAATTATTTATTTTTCTTTAATTGTTATATTTTTATATATTTGTAGCCGTTATCTTTATTTTTATTTAGTTGTTCAATTGTAAATCTTGGTCTAACAAAAAATTTATTATATCTCTATTTATCTTTAATATAAATTAACATATTTTTAAAAAGCAAAAATAATTAAAATTTATTATATTTTATTTATCTTTAGTTGTTATCTTTATTTGTCTTTATTTGCCATATTCTTACTATTACAAATCCAAAGTGAATAATGATATAATTCAATTGTAAATCTTAGCCTAACAAAAAAATTATTATATTTTTATTTATCTTTAATATAAATTTACATATTTTTAAAAATTAAAAATAATTAAAATTTATTTTTTATTTATCTTTTATTGTTATCTTTATTTGTTTTTACTTATCATATTTTTACTGTTACAAATTCAAAATAAATAAGTCTATAACAACTAAAGACAAATAAAGATAACAACTAAAAATAAATAAAAATAATAAATTTTAATTATTTTTTTTTAAAAATATGTTAATATATATTAAAGATATATTGAGATATAATAATTTTTTGTCAGACTAAGATTTACAACTGAACAATTAACTAAAGATAACAATTAAAGATAAATAAATAATTAAAATTTTAAATTAATATACCTAAATTTCAATATACCTTTAAAAATAAAATAATTAAAAAATTACTATATTTTTATTTATCTTTAATATAAATTTAATTATTTTTAAAAAATAAAAATAATTAAAATTTTACAATATCTTTATTTATATTTAATTATTCTCTTTACTTATGTTTAGTTTTTCTTTTTCTCTCTTTTCTCTTTCATCATTTAAAATTTTCTCTTTCTTCCTTTCAATTTATCATTTAATGTTTTTTGAATTAACTGTTTTACCCATCTTTAAAGGTGAAAAATGAATTTTGAAATTGAAGGGTCAAATCAAGCTTATATTAATTGAGCGGCTGAGATTTAACTTTAGGTTCCTGAAGTTTAAAAGTAACTTCAGGCCCCTCAATCCATCGTTTATATCTCATTTTTGGGATATAGAAAGTCCTATGACATTAATAATCCCCTCCCACTTTTTTTTAATCAAACACAATATTAGAATGAGCCCCACGGACATACACTCTAATCTCATACACTCTAATCCCAAGTTTTAATCTTAGAAACAAATTTGGCCTTAATGTTTAAGTTGACTAAGAAAAATTGTCTGGAGGGTATAGAAAAACTAACTGTTAGTTAGATTTTTATACATAGAATATTTATGTTGGCTGAAATAAAACTAACTGTTTTGTTACAAAAATGACGGGACTGTTTTTATAATTGATTTAATAGTATTATAATATATTTAGTAACCAATAAAACTAGAATTTAATTTTTGATGACTATATTGATTTAATAGTATTATAATATATTTAGTAACTAATAAAACTAGAATTTAATTTTTAATGACTATTTTTAAAATTTTGGCTGCAATTGATAATTTTTTAGTTTTATTAGAAATAGATTTCCATTAAATATATTTGTTTAAACATAATTTTATTAATTTATTTTATAATTTATACTTTTAAATATATGTTTCAAATATACTTTTTATTTTGAAATATAATATATCCGTTTAAATCTAAATTTATGAATTGGTTTTATAATTTAAAATATAATTGTTTAGATATAATTTTTTGATTTTATTTGTTTCAATATAATATATTGAACAAATGAAGGTTTTAGGTTTTTATGTTTAAAGCTATTTCAAGAATTATGGAGATTTGTTGAGGAAATTTTGGGAGAAGTTAATAAATTAAAAGTTTTAAACCTTCCATATCCATGAAAAAAAAAAACTCTTAATTTTAATTTTTTGTTTTTTTGATTTTAATTTCCCCTCCAAAAATAGCTTATATAGATTAAATAAGTGGTAAACTAAATATATTTTAATTTTTTAAGATAAAAATGAAAAAAAAAACTTAAAAATTGATAATTTTGGGGTCTTTTCTTGCTAGATTAGAAATCAAAATCACTATTAATTAATAGAACTGATAGTTTTTAGTATAAGTTTACTTTCTTTCTTTATTTATCCATATTCTAAGGTTCTTAAAGAGAAACTATATATTGAAATAATTTTTGTCTTTAATTTTTAAATTTGTATAGATCTGAATTGAATCATGGAGATCGAGATTGAATCACTCTTAAATGATGCTGATTTGCGATCGGTTGTAAAGTTGGAATAGATGATTTTGTGATTAGAGCATAAATCAATTTGAATTGGAGGTGTTGGAGAAACTGAAAGTAAAATGATAAATTTTACCCTCGCTCTAATGATTGTGTATAAACGGTTACTAATAGAATGATCAAATTGTTACTTGATCAAAACTGTAGGATTTAAGTATTATAATTAAAATGTGGGGAGTAAAAGTGACACCGAGTATAAATTATAGATGTTATTTTTGTACTTTACCCTATATTTTATTAAAATTTGTGTCATAAAAAAAAGTGTACAATTGAACATCTATAAATTAATATTTTTGGAAACATAAAAATTTATTAATTAATCAAGATATTATTTAATTGATAATTTATTAATTTATAGATAAATTAATAAGTTAACAATTTATTAATTTATACATAAATTAATAAATTAACAATTTATTAACGTATTCTTTATTTCTTTAAATATTAAAATTTGTGATTACACGAATATTACTTAATTACAAATCATGAATCATTATTCTATGTTTTTGTTTAACCAAAACAAGTTCATGAATATAATTAGTCTTATAAAATAAAAGTCGTGGATCTATTTATTTTTACAACAAACTAAAATAACAATCAATGCACACTGTAGTTTTATCAAATAAAAGTCATGGATCTATCTATTTTTGCGACAAACTAGATCTATTAGTCATTTTTGCAATAAAATAAACTTACATTCAATACATACTTAGTTAATATATTTCATGAAGATTAAGTCAAACAAAAACGTCTAATTGAGTTTAAGGAGACATCAATTTTAAGAAAAAACAAGTAATATTGAGCCATATTTTACAGAAGTCTCCTAATTGAGTTATATATATATAGAGAGAGAGAGAGATTATTAATTTATATATTAAGTAGGATCCATGTGTGTGTTTTTTTTAAATGTATTATCTTATAAATTTAAGGTATGTTTGGTTGATAAAAAGTTAACCAAAAAGTACAATAAAAGTAAAAAGATGTGACATAAAAGTGATATGTGAAAAAAATTTGATAGGAAAAAAGTACAAAAAAAAATTAGTTAAGATTGGTAAATTTTGATAGAATTTGATGCGTCAAATGGAACTTCAGTAAATTATTAATTTACTATATTGGTCCCAATTAAGTCGGGATTACTCAAAACTATTATTCAATTGATGTTGTTATTTATAGAGTATTAATTTATTGAAATGATGCAGTATATTGGTGTGCGTTTTTTTTTTTTTTTTAATCTACGGACAAACATGTCCAAATTCATTAATTTACGTTGCAGTAACGTCTTACCTCCATTTCAGTTTTCTTAGGGGGTTCATATTCATTGTAATACCATTTCCGCGCTCACGCGCACGCGTTTATTTCTATTTTATGGGTGTGTTTAGAGTTGTATAAAATTATATAAAATTATAAAAGTAAATATTTTGTAATTCATGTAATGAGTGAAAAATTTAAATTTTACTATCTTATAATTAATGTTTATAAAAATTTATAAAATTTTATTTTTTTTTAGAGAACTCCTAACGGAACCTATAATAAGAGGGAATGTGGCTTTGGGTTTTAACGGCCCTTTTGGGGGGCCAAAATTTTGAAATATGTCCTCTTTGTTTTTTTGTTTATTACCATTTCATCCTCTTGTCTTTTTTTGGTTTTTTTTTTTTTTAAGAGTAACAATAAAAGTCTTTTTGGTACTTTTTTTTTTCAATTTTGACATTCTTCTATTTAAGTTTTATTATCATTTTACCCTTGTAAGCGACTTTTTTCGGTTTTTTTAAGAGTTATGTTTTTTTTTTCTATTTATAGTTTGATTTTTTTTTTCAAAATTACAATTTTTTCTATTTACATTCTATTATTATTTATATATCTATTCTATATAACAAGATGCAATACACTTTTAGCATAAATAGTTTTACCAGTTTTTTTTTTTTTTTATTTTTATCCTTATTTTATATTTTTTTGTCTGTCAAGAGTTGTGTTTTTTTTATAATAAGATATAATACACTTTTAACGTATATATTTTTATCAATTTTTACTTTAATTTTATATTTTTTGTCCTTTAAATATTGCAGCTTTTTTTTTTAAGAGTTCTGGATTTGTTTTGGATAAACTCAAGACATTGTTTTTTTAATCTTTTATTATGTTAGTTCATATTTATTTAACTTTTTTTTCTCCTTCACTTGTATTTTTGTACCTCTTTCTCTATGTTAAAAAAAAAAAGTGAGAGAAAGGGATGGAGATTTAAAAATTTTTTCTTTTGTTTAAGCAGTATCTGGATTAATGTAGGAAAAAATACATGAAGTCTTAAAAATTAAATTAATTAAATTAAAAATTAATATATTAATGAATACATTTTATTTTAATTTTTTAAATCCATTCAAATAAGATTATATATTTAGGATTTTTGTGATTTTTAAATTTTTCCAATTTTTTTCTTTTTATTTGAACTTCAATTTTCTTTTCTTGCACCAATTCTAACTCCAAACACATTTAATTTTTTTTAAGAGTTTCAAAATTTTTTTAAGAAGCTCAAATTTTTTTATTAATTATTTTTTCTCTTTTTTCAATTATTTTATTTTATATTATCTAATTTTGTTCTTTCTCACCTACATCTCTTTCTCCATAAAAGAAATAGGAAGGGATACAGATATAAAATTCATTCTTTTATTTGAGTTATAGTAGAAAATAAAAGAAAAAATTAATTAATGGAAGTTACAAAATTAAAAAACTAATATATTGATGAATATCTTTTAATTTCATTATAGTTTTTAATCTATTCTGATAAGAATAAAATATTTTCTCTATAATTGTTTTCTTTATATATTTTTATTCTCTTATTCAATGTTTATCAATTTTTATTCTCTTGCGTTTATTTAGATAATGTTTGGCTCAATAAATTGTCACATAAAAAAGGATGAGATATAAATTTAAAATTTCTTTTTTATTTAAATTGTGATAAAAATTAAAGAAGTTAAATAATTAAAGTAAAAAGAAATTAATATATTGATGAATATTTTATTTTTTTATATTTTTAAATCATTCAAATGATTATATATATTAGAAATTTTATATTTTTTTCTATTTTCTTACATTTTTTTATTTATTTCTCTTATTTTTCTTCTCTTACTAATTTTTCTCCAAATACAATTGTAATAATTCATATATATATATATATATATTTAATATCAGCATGTGCTTTGCATGGACATCGTTATATGTTTGTACGGATTTATATGCAAGCTACCCCACTTAGGAAAGGATACAAGAACCAAGTGCACGTCCTTTGCTGTCGTTCATTCAACGATAAGTTAGCACAACTTACGAATGGATTTATTTAATAAAGTTGTTAGAATGGTGGAAAATTAAAAAAAAAAAGAAATAAAAAGAAAAATAGGATTAGCAAGCCTTCGTGCCCGATGGCTCTATTTTTTTTCTTTTTTTCTTTTTTTTTCAATTCAAACCGTTTGTTATTTTTCTTTAATTGATTCCATGTATTTGATTAACTCTGTTTGAATCGTTAGATGTTTTTCCTTAACTGATTCCGTCTATTGTAATTAACTCTGTTGATTTGATTTAAAAATTATTTAATTTGTTTTTCTTTTTTGATCACGCATTTAATATCTGTAAAATAAGTTGGGTTCATTGTATTAGATAAAACTACGTAGGCAAATTACTTAAACTTTCCTTCTAGTTTGCTGGTACATATATATATATATATATATAAAGAGGTGTGTTTGGAGTTATATAAAATTGTATAAATGTATAAAAAATAATGTCTCATATTTTATACAATAAGTAGAGAATTTAAATTATTACAATCTCTAGTTCATGTTTTTAAATATTTGTAGAGTTTTGTATTTTTTTTATTTGTAGAGTTTTGTATTTTATTTATAACTCTAAACGCTGCCATAATGGTAGAGACAGATGCACATGGGGACAAGAGGGGGCAATTGACCCCATTAAAAACAAAATTTTTGTAGAAAATAATATAATTTATGAAGTATTTTTTATACTTTTGTATTCATAAAATATATCACTCAAAATAGATTACTCTTATAGTTAAAACAATTTATAAGTTTTATCCTTTATGTCAGGTATATTGTCCTTACTTATCGATTTAACACTAGTGTAGCAAAATCTTAGATCCGTCCATGTAAAATAGATGCACGTTAACATCTTACCACTATTTATTTATGTTCATGTATGTCTTTTTAATTATTTTATATTCATGTACCTCAGATTACTCAATCTAAATTAAAGGAAAAAAAAATAGTGGACAACCCATTTTTAGGCCGTTTGACTCACTAATTAAACTTTTATTGAAAAAATTAATTTTTATTCTTTTTTTTTTTTTTTACTTTTTTTTACCAAATACAAATGTAATTTTTATCAACTTTTACAAGATATCTTCAATTTTACTTAACTTTTATCAATTTTTATAAATTTTTATCAAACACTCAACTAATTACTAAAATGTTATACCTCGATCATAAATACAAAGTCCAACAATAATAATTAATACTTTATATAGTTTAATATATTTCCGACAAAGTCGTAAACCAATTTGAATAGTATATATATAGGAAGGCAAGGAGAGGGTCAGAGGCAACCTGAAAAATAACTTCGTACTTCTCTTTGTCTCTTCTTCTTTAGGCTGTAACAAGGAATAAGCCAAACTTTGTAGCAAAATTAAAGTCCTTTTTTTTTTTTTTTCAAGGGAAATATGATAGGGCTTTTGCTAGCAGCACTAGCCTCCTCCTTGTTAGGACTAGCTCTGGTTTTTCCATTTCTACATTTCTTTGGTAAACAAGAGCCTTCAAACATACCCGATGGGCGAATGGGATGGCCCCTTCTGGGAGAGACTTTGGGCTATCTCAGACCACATAAATCAACCTCCATGGGAAGCTTCTTAGAACAACATTGCTCTAGGTAAATTCAACATATATAAGTCGCTCTTTATTTTACTATGATTAATCAATTTCTCTCTTCTATCTATCCTATCTAACTGCATTCAAATTATGTTTGCCAGAAAATATATATTATTCTACAAGATATTTGGAAAAATAAAACTTTCATATGAAGAAAATAAAAAGAAATAACTTTGTTATTGGGTTGTTTGAGCACCAAAAAAATACAACTTTACACATTTGTTTTTTAATATGTGACATTTTAATTAGTTATTAAATGTTTGATAAAAATTTGTAGAAGTTGCATAAAGTTAGAAAATTTTGAATAAATTTGATAAAAGTTAAAAAAGTTGATAAAAGTTTGAAATGGAATGTTAATTTATGGAAAATATGACAACAGCGAAGTTGTAAATAAAGTCTAATTTAATGGGTTATTGCATATCATCAATTTTTCATCTAGCTCTGATTAGAATTTTTGGTTTGGCCATTGTTGTTTGCTTAATTGGCCATTGATTTTGTTTCTGCAGGTATGGGAGGGTGTTCAAATCCCATCTTTTTGGGTGTCCTACAATAGTGTCTTGTGATCTCGAGTTCAGTACCTTCGTTCTTCAAAATGAAGGGAGACTATTTCAGAGCAGCTATCCCAAGCCTGTTCTTGATATTCTCGGAAACCTCTCTATAATGCTCGTCAATGGGGACCTCCACAGAAAGCTAAGAGGTGTAGCAGTCAACTTCATCGGTTCCTCTAGGACCAGACCCGACTTCCTTTGTTATATACAGAAGTTGTCAACCTCTTTAATGGAGTCGTGGAAACAACACCCACAAATTTCTTTCCACAAAGAAGCCAAAAAGGTTGTTTAATTAAGACCCTACATTCTGCATGTGGGGGAGAGATCGAGCGCGCGCGCAAGAGAGAGAGAGAGATTTGTTTTTTTTTTAATAATTTATCTATTTCTTAGGCCTTTTATTTTTTATATAGGCTTTTTTTTTATCTCTTATGATTTAGAATAAATTACACATAAATTTCTTAAACTTTTGAATAATTACACACAAATTTTTTAATATTTAAAATTTATAAATATTTCTTCTATTTTGAAGTGTTGCCGTTAAAATTTTTATCACGAGGACAAATTTACCCCCCAAACTTCGAGGTGCCCTCGGGACTGGACCACGAGCAGTACTCGTAGCTGCACCGATACGCGTCCATTACCAGGCTCTAGTGCCAGAGTATGCGGCGGCAGCGAAGGAGCCGAAGGGCGAGTCGGTGGCTCTCACGAAGGTGGACACGACGGAGGAAAGTGAATTGGCGGAGGAGTATGGTACAGGGATTTCCTGCTGTTCTTTTCTTCGTCGATGGTGATTTTGTAGATAATGCTTGCCGGTGTCGCGCCGTTCTAAGGTGAGACGGTGGCGGACACTTTCGACGTGGTGCTGCGTGGGAATCTTCGGTTTCCGACGAGGATATTCTGGTCGGTGTCGCGGGAAGCCAAGAATCTGTTGAGGAAGATGATCTGCAAGGATGTTTCGACGCGATTATCAGCTCAACAGGTTTTGAGAAATTCTCCTCCAGTTTTAATCTATCCCCAAATTTAGTTAATTTTCTCAGAAAGTTTAACACTTGTTTGGATGCTAAGAAGAATTCGGCAGCTTTGGTTCTTTTTTCCTTTTAACTTTCTCTGCTACCAATCAGGGCAATTAAAAAAACATTTATGGGTCATTTATTTAGATTTAAATTTCTCTCTGTTCCCATATTTATCGTTGATTTCATGTATTGACTTATTGGTGTTTGTATGTGCAGGGCATCCATGGATGCTGAATGGAGGAGAGACCAGATTGATGGCTGTTCTGAGTTGAAATTTGGTTGCAGTCTTACATACTCCAACTATGAATGTTGAAAGTTTCTCTCTGGCAGATTTGTGTTTGGGGGGGGGGGGGAGAGAGAGAGAGAGAAGAGTTCAATGAATCTCTGCAGCCATAGGAGACTGAGGTTCTCTCTTTTTTGTGATGCTTTGGAGAGAGTATTTTGGGAATGTCTGTGTGGATACCTATGTATATGACGGAGAACAGAGGAAGAGATAGCGGCGGCGAAAGTAGCAGCGGAAGTGTAGCGTGTATCTATACACACTATCTATCTGTATATATTGTATATATATATTTTACCGTAATGAGATGGAGGAGGAAGGAGGATTTTTTTTTTTTTTTGTGATTAATTAACTAAGTCGGGGTAAAATTTTCTTCGTGATAAAAATTTTAACGGCGCTATGGTTAAACGTTAACAGAAGGGCGTCGGAGAGAGGCATTTATAGATTTTAAATATTGAGGGAATTTATACGCAATTACTTAAAAGTATATGGAATCTACATGTAATTTAACCTATCATTTTTCCAATTTCAACATTTTTTAAATAGGCTTCATCTATTGAAAATTTTTAGATCCGACCCCACTCCCATCCGCCACCTTTTCTATTTCGACCACTGCGTGCGTACACACACACACACATACCTAACTCTTTTGTTTCATGGTTTAATTAATGAATACAGTACACGTTGCAAATCATGTTGAAGTATGTGTTGAATATTGAGGAAGAAGACCCTCTGGGTGAAAAAATACTGGAAGACTTCCTTACTTTCATGGAAGGTTTTGTCTCCATCCCACTGAATGTGCCAGGGACATCTTACGCCAAGGCTCTCAAGGTACGTCCTTGCGTACTAGCTATATATATATACACACACACAACCCATATTATATATATTGTTATTTTGGCAAGGTTGAGTATTAATTTTGTTTTCGTGTACAGTAACCTTAGAACTGTGTTTGGAGCATGAATTATGAAAGGGAAAAAAAAAAAAAAAAAAAGATAGTGGTTTAAAATTTCCTCTGTCATTTGTGTGGTGAAGAAAAATGGAAGAACGGACATGAGTGGAATTTAAAAAATTAAAAATAATTAAATTAAAAATTAATTAATTGATGGACACCTTTATTTTATCCTATTCTAGGTTATTTAAATAAGAGCACATATTGATTATGTTTTCTTTAATTTTTAATTTTCTTACCTTTTTCTTTTATTCCCTTTCTTCATCTATTTGGGGTGAAATTTGGTGAGAGAGAAGAAAAAAAATTTAAAACCTCAAACCCATGTCCTTGCTCGAATATAATAAATTAAAAGAAATCCAGTAATTAATTAATTTTTTAATTTTATTATTTTTTTAATTTCTAAAATATCACATATATATATTTTTTATTTTTCATTACAAATTTAAAAAACAATTTTAAATTCTTATCAGTTTTCTTTTAATAGATCTTCCATCTAAACCCAGCCGTTACCCGGCTAGGCAATTCTAAATATTGGCTAAGTTTTTCTCCAGGCTAGAGCGAGACTCTCTTCCACTTTAAAAGAGATCATAAAAGAAAGAGAAGAGAGGGATTTGGGGGTGGAGAAAAGGGATTTTTTGGATGAAATGCTACAAAATGGGAGGTTAGGTTACGCAGAGCAAGTGAGCGTGGCCCTGGACCTTCTGTTGGCAGGTTATGAAACAACTTCGGGACTTTTGGGCCTACTAGTCTACTTCATTGCCCAGGCACCAACGAGTACTGTTTTTCACCAGTTGAAGGTGTAATCCCCAAAATCATCACTCTTGTCTCTCTCTCTCTCTCTCTCTCTATGCATATGTATATATATAATATGCTAAAGGTTATATATACATTTACTTTTGTTGTTGACTCCTATTCAGAAAGAACACCAAGCTCTGAGGAGAAGAAAGAAAAATGGAGAAGCCCTAACTTTGGAAGATTACAAGCAAATGGAGTTCACCTCCGATGTAACATTCGAATTGCATTACCTTTTTTTTTTTTCCTTTTTTTCCTTTCTTTATTGTGGTGAAGTATATATATGCATCTAATTACAAAAGCTTGGCTGCAGGTCATATCTGAGGCTCTGCGATGTGGAAATTTAGTTAAATTTCTGCACAGGAAAGCTCTTCAAGACGTCAAATTCAAAGGTTTTTAGACATGGAATTAACTATATATAGTATATTGGGTTTCATATATGTATAGTTTTCAAGTAGAGGACTAAACCCACTTATAGTAATATATATATATATATATATATTGAGCTCATTAATTATTTGTTGCAGGATATCTCATTCCTGCAGGGTGGCAGGTCCTTCCTGTGTTGGCTGCACCTCATCTTGATCCATCACTTCATGAAAATCCCTCGGAGTTTGATCCTTCAAGATGGGTTGTACGTATTTTTCCAAGTTGCAATCCCAATATGTATATATATATATATATATATATGTTATGTGCTTAAATTAATGTGGATGTTAGTTTACCCTTTTAACTGATCAGTTGCAATTAATTAATGTCTTTATCTATAAATGTTGATTGACAGAATCAAGCAACTAGGAAAAAAGTGGCTCCTTTTGGTGGTGGATTGCGGCTCTGTCCCGGGGTGGATCTTGCTAGATTGGAGGCTTCATTTTTCCTTCATCATCTTGTCCTCAATTACAGGTGACCACTGATACTAGCATTTGACGCCAAAGGATAGTCATTAATTGAATGAAATAGTTTAATTCTATCTTATTTATTTATATTTGTTCTTCCTTCAATCCTTTGCCTCAGGTGGAAAATCAAAGGGGAGGGATACCCAATGTCTTGCCCATACCTTGATTTCAAGAATGGCCTGCAACTGGAGATAGAGCCAATTAATTAGGGAGAACAGAAGAAGAATGTAAAGCTATATAAAGCAAATTAACATATGTGTTAATTGACAGAATCTACTAACGCATCGTTAGTCTAATTCCGCTTTAATTTCTGATTCATTTTTCTAGTCGAATTGATATTATTTCCCAAAAATATTTCTAATTTACTATTTTCTTAAAAAAACATAAGGCGGCAGTACTTACTAAAATGAAGCCCACGAGTCTTATTTATTTACCCAATTTGAAGGAAAAGAATCCTAGACATTTTGAAACACATTTGTTTGGATATGGACTCCATTACAAGCCAATTGATCTATTCTGTGAGAGAGAGATTGCTTAGTTTGCCTAATTGCAAGGCCTCGGATAACAATAGGGCTCTTCTTGAGAGATGGAGGATTCTCCACCTCTATTCTTGGATTTATAGTTTGCTATTTCTCCCTCGGTTGAGGTTGTGACTCGGAAGTTCTGATTTGTATTTGATTGATGAATCGAAATTCTGAGTTTGGAATGGTATGGAGTGTATGGAGTGGTTGCAGTTGCTTTATCTTGCCTCAGTTTGATTGGTTTCCTGCGCTGGTGGTTCCCTCGGGCTTGATAAGTTCTTCTCAATTTGCTGCATCTGGCAGTTTTGCTACTTAGATGCTACTGATATGTGGAGATTGGTTTATGGTTCCTTGTGATGGTGGCTTGGTGTTTCATTGCTTGCTTGGTCGCTGTTTGTTAATTGTTTTCCTGCACTTGGTCTTAGCTACTGTGCAGTCTAAATTAGTTGCCGTGGTTCATCTTTCTTTCTGCTTGGGGGCTGATTTGAATTCTGGACCGTCTCTGCGCTCCCTGCCATGGATTGGAAAGCTGCTCTGAGTCCACATCATTTTCTCTTAGTGGCTGTTTTTTCTATATGTTCTGCTCTCTTCTCCCCTCTTCTCCTTTCCTTTCCCTCCTCCTTATTGTGCAGGTGACTTGATTGTTGCTTGGTTGCTACATGCTACATGCTCTGTGGTACCATAATTTGTGGACCTTGAACTTGTAATGAAGGCTGGTGGAGTTTGTTTGGTTGCTTCTGCTGATTGTTTGATTGATGGCCTTGCAACCCTTTGATTCAAGTGGTATGGTAATTAGGATATAGCCCTCTCTATGGTTTCATATTTAGTTATGTTATTTTGTCTGGTGTTGTCCTACCATCATGTGTAATTCATTGGATGTTTTAACATGGAAAAGAAACTTTAGTTATAATTTATGAGTTTTTCTATAAGTTAGGTGAATCGAAATTATTGTAATATTATGGGAATGTTCCGTAATTTTTGTATTATTTTATTATTAATTTAATTCTTTCTTACCTTTAAAAAAAAGTCTTATTTATTGTTTTATTATTATTATTTTAGGGGGTGGGGGAAGGAGAAAGCTCATGAGTCAACTCAGCAACAGAAAAAGTGCCATGAAACAACACACACTTAATAGCAGCCCAATCGAGCCATTACTTTTTGAAAATTGAAGTCACTAAAAATAGGAGTAAAAATGAATCGAATTATTAGTAAATTATTCGAAAAAAAATTTGGCTCAAACTCGGTTTGTGATTAAAACGAACTCGATCCAAACTTGATTTATGGCTCATTTAAATTCAAGTTCTGACTCGAGTTTAGAAAAGTTTGAGTCAAAAACTCGCGAGCGGATTCGTTAAAATAAAATATATATATATATATATATATTTTAATAATATTATTATATATTTTTTAAATATTTTATTTATTATATTTTAAATTAAAACGACGTCGTTTTAATTTAATCGAGTTATTCGTAAGGCGAGCTCGAGATTAAATTCTCCTTTATCGAGCCGAACTTAAACTTTTATATCAAAGTCGAGTTTAAACTCAATATAAAAAACTCGAGTCGAGTTCGAACAAGTTAAAATTCGACTTGACTCAACTAGATTCAATTCCACCCCTAATTAAAAAGTAGGTGTGAGAGGGACTACGGTCTAGACAATGATCATCACATGTTTTTAATGGTTATACTTGAAAGCCAGGTCAATCACCACGTTATTACTTTTGTAATTTTATAAATAGTAAAAATCATAATTATAAAGAAGTTTGTGTTAAAAAAAAAAAGAAAAAGAAAAAAGAAAGAAATATAATAATAATTATTAAAAAGAAAGAAATGTATATATTAATGTAGAATATTATTAAATAAATAACATTTGAAATTATTTTTTTTATTTTATTTTAAAAATCACTTAAAAAAACCTGACAGCAATGTTGATTGTCCACACTAAAATTTGAATATCATGAGCGACAAAACGATAAATTCAAGGAAAATTGATATTACGAAAACAATTTGATCCGAAACGTTAGATTAAAATTTAATTATTTAAATACATAAATTTGAATGCACATAGATGGCAAAACGATCAGTTTACAGAACCATAAGTTTCTACACCAAAATTATTCAAACGTTGGGTCCGATTGCTACAATATAAAATATTGAAAAATTAAAAAATTTCTAATAATTGTATACGTTATATTTTATTACACAAATCAAGCATGCTTTTAGAGAGAGAAAGCATGGAAGGAGAGAGGGAGGGGCAGCCAGATAGAGGGGTAAATTTATTATAGTAAAAAATTAGCTATTTTTTTTAAAGGTAAAAAAAAAAAATTAGCTACCGTTATCATTTTAACTTAAATCTTAGTAGAATTTAGTTCAAAATTAATAGAAAGAGTCAAATGTTATAAATATTTTAAAATAAGAAATTATTTATAATCTTTAAATATTAAAAGGTTCAAGTAAAATTATCCGAATGTTCAGAGGTCTAATTATAATTTATCTTTAAATTTATCACCACCTCCCCATATCAAAACGATGGAGAAGGGGGGCGACATTAGAGTATGATGGCAGCAACTGACATTAATCCTCAGCCGCACGATGCACAAGTTTTTGATGATCCACGGCCAAGGTTAAACTTGGATCGAGCCGCACGATGCATAACTTTTTGATGATCCACGGAAGGTCAAATTTGGACCAAGGGTGGCACTTTTAAATTTGTTTCATTTTTCTCTCTCTTACTTTTTTTTTTCAATATTTGAATTGCAACCAAATTTTTATTTTTATTTTTTTGTTGGGAAATATAGTTTAAATGACAAAAATAAATTCAAGTTACCGGTTTGATAAATAATTATATTAAATATAAAAATATTTAAAAATAAAATTTATCAATATAATTAGAATATTATAATAAAAATTCATTTATTGTAAAATTTTTCAAAATTCAAGTAATAATGTCCATCTGTTTGTTAAAAAATTAAAAATAATAATTTATCAGTATAATTTTATTTTCCATAATAAAAAATAATTTTTAAAAAATTTCAAAAAGAATAATTTATTATTAACTTTTATAATATGAAAATAATTCATGTTTTATAAGTAGATTTTTTTTTTAAATTTTACTTGTAATTGTTTACCTTTTAAATAAAATAAAGTTTGATCAACTTATTAAAATATTTTCATTTTTACAATAAGAAAGTAGTTTACATAATTTAGAAAAAATTCAGTATTAATTTAAGTATTTATGGAGGCTAACAATTACTTTTTATAATAATTACTTTTATATATTGTGAAACTTTTTAAAATTTACGTAACAATATTCGTTTGATTATTAAAATTTTGAATTTTTTTCATTTTGCTCTCTCTCTCTCTCTTCCTCTTAAATACTTGAACTGCAACCAAAATTTTTATTTTTATATTTTTCTTGGAAAATATAATTTAAATGGCCAAAAAAATATTTAAGTTAATGGCTTGGTATAATAATTATATTCAATATTAAAATATTTTAAAATAAAATTTATCAATGAAATTAAAATATTATGATAGAAATTCATTTGTTATAAAAATTTTCAAAATTCAAGTAATAATGTTCGTGTGCTTGTTAAAAAATTAAAAAAATAATAATTTATCTGTATAATTTAATTTTCTACAATAAAAAATAATTTTTAAAAAATTTCAAACAGAATAACTTATTCTTAACTTTTATAATATAAAAACAATTCATGTTTTATAAGTAGAATTTTTTTGTTTAAATTTTACTTACAATTATTTATCTTTTAAATAAAATAAAGTTTGATCAACTTATTAAAAATATTTTCATTTTTACCGTAAGAATGAGGAAGGGGGCTGACATTGGTGTATGATGGCAGCCCCCAATAAAATTTAATTTTTCCCCAATAAAAAATAAAAATTATTTTTTATTGTAGAAAATTAAATTATACTAATAAATTATTATTTTTTAATTTTTTAACAAGCAGACGGACATTGTTACTTGAATTTTAAAAATTTTTACAATGAATGAATCTTTCTTATAATATTTTAATTATATGAGTAAATTTTATTTTTAAATATTTTAATATTTAATATAATTATTATATCAAGCCAGTAACTTAAATATATTTTTACCGCTTAAACTATATTTCCCAACAAAAAAATTAAAATAAAAATTTTAATTGCAGTTCAAGCATTGGGGAAAGAAAGAGAGCGCAAAATGAAAGAAACTCAAAATTTTAATAAATAGACAAATATTTTTACCTAAATTTTAAAAAATTTTACAATATATAAAAATAAATGTTATAAAAAAAGAATCGTTAGCCTCCATGAATACTTAAATTAATACTTTTTTTTTTTAAAACTATGTAAACTACTTTCTTACAGTAAAAATGAAAATATTTTTAATAAGTTGATCAAACTTTATTTTATTTAAAAGGTAAATAATTGCAAGTAAAATTTAAATGAAAAAATTCTACTTATAAAACATGAATTGTTTTCATATTATAAAAGTTAAGAATAAGTTATTCTCTTTGAAATTTTTTAAAAATTATTTTTTATTGTAGAAAATTAAATTATACAGATAAATTATTATTTTTTTAACTTTTTAACAAGCACACAGACATTATTACTTGAATTTTAAAAATTTTATAATAAATGAATTTCTATCATAATATTTTAATTTCATTGATAAATTTTATTTTTAAATATTTTAATATTGAATATAATATTATACCAAGCTAGTAACTTAAATATATTTTTGTCATTTAAATTATATTTCCCAAGAAAAATATAAAAATTAAATTTTTGGTTGCAGTTCAAGTATTTAAGAGGAAGAGAGAGAGAGCAAAATGAAAAAAAAAATTCAAAATTTTAATAAGCATACGGATATTGTTACGTAAATTTTAAAAAGTTTCATAATATATAAAAGTAATTATTATAAAAAGTAATTGATAGCCTCCATGAATACTTAAATTAATATTAAATTTTTTTTAAATTATGTAAACTACTTTCTTATTGTTAAAATAAAAATATTTTAATAAGTTGATCAAACTTTATTTTATTTAAAAGGTAAACAATTACAAGTATAATTTAAAAAAAAAATCTACTTATAAAACATGAATTATTTTCATATTATAAAAGTTAATAATAAATTATTCTTTTTGATTTTTTTTAAAAATTATTTTTTATTATAGAAAATTAAATTATACTGATAAATTATTATTTTTTTAATTTTTAATAAACAGACGGACATTATTACTTGAATTTTAAAAAATTTTACAATAAATGAATTTTTATTATAATATTTTAATTATATTGATAAATTTTATTTTTAAATATTTAGTATTTAATATAATTATTTATCAAACCGGTAACTTGAATTTATTTTTGACATCTAAATTATATTTTCTAACAAAAAATAAAAATAAAAATTTGGTTACAATTCAAATATTAAAAAAAAAATAAGAGAGAGAAAAATGAAACAAATTCAAAAATGCCACCCTCGGTCCAAATTTAGCCTTCTGTGGATCATCAAAAGGTTATGTATCGTGCAGCTTGGTTCAAGTTTAACCTTAGCCATGAATCGTCAAAAATTTATGTATCATACGATTAAAAATTAATATCAGCCGCTGTCATCATGTCCCAATGTCAACCCCCTTTCTCCCAAAACGGAGACGATGGGCAATTATCCTTCAAGAAGTCTCAAAAGTAGAATCTGACGTGTACTAATAAACAAATCTGTCTCTCTCTCTCTCTAACTATCTTTCCTCTCGTCTCTCGAACCGCTTTCTGAAACGAATACTTCACGGACCAACACCAAACACGCAAAGGAATTATCGTCCGACTTCTTCCTCATCGCCAACGACACCCCAACAACGTCGTGAATGTCGTACGACTATCTATTCAAGTACATAATCATCGGAGACACAGGTCCGTCCCATCATTCTCGCCTCTCTGTCGAGCTCTCTCTCTAGTTCGCCTACCTGATTTTGATCATAATACCCTAGCTAGCTCGGGTTTTTGAGTCTCTGTTTTTTTAAATTTTGTGAGTGTTTATGTTGGAGTGGCAGGCGTGGGAAAATCGTGCCTGTTGTTGCAGTTCACCGACAAAAGGTTCCAACCGGTGCATGATCTGACCATTGGAGTCGAGTTTGGTGCTCGAATGGTCACCATTGATGGCAGGCCCATTAAGCTTCAAATTTGGGACACGGTGAATTTCTCTACTCTACTTCTCTGCTATCCATTAAACTTATTGCCTTTAATTTCTGCTATGTCCCTCAATTAGTTGACTAAGGTGGTGTCATTGCTCTACCTGCGCGTGAGATCCGTTTGTACATACGGAGTTGAAAATAATGAAATTGATCCTAATTACTTAACTTTGTTAGTTTACGTAAGAATTCTATCATGAATTTGATTAGTTTGACGTATGGATTATAATGAATTTGAAATCACCTCAGAAAAAATAATTATTTAAAATCATTTGTATGGGTCGTTCCATTATTTAGAATTTTTTTATATATATTATTATATAAATTAAATTATTACTCAAATTCATTGACTTGAAATTCCTATTTATTCAAATGAAGCCTCAGTTTCCTTTGGGAATTTAGTCATTTCTATGTCAAAGTGAATTTAGGGACTCTCCCTGGAGTATGGGGCATTGGGTTGTGTTTTAATTAAGAAGCGTCCAAGATATTGATTTGTGAAATAATCATTGTTACATTATCATATACCTTGTGAATTGTTGAAGTTTCGAGTGGCCCGCCGTTTGAACTTAAATCTTTATTGTTGGACAGTTTTCATTCACCAGAATGTTACTGAAACCAAGCATACAAGTGATTCATCTTGGTTGAAATTTGCAATCTAAAACTTTGATCTGGTGCAAAGGAATTGATTATGAATAGTTAGAAACTTAGAACAATTAATAAGTGTTAATATACTTTTGTCTTAAGCTTGTTACTGCCATCAATGGCTTACGAAGAACCTTGATCTTCTTTCCTCTGATACATTTTGCTCGTATTGTTGTGTGTGTGTGTGTCCCCCCCCCCCCCGGGGGGCGGGGAGATGCTTGTAGTTTTTATTTCTTCATTATTAGATGTAAAACCTACACAATAGTGCATGTGTTGTTTTTTCAGCAAATCGCCTTTATATATTTCAGGCTGGTCAAGAGTCTTTCAGATCCATCACCAGATCCTATTACAGGGGTGCAGCTGGGGCCCTTCTGGTTTATGACATAACCAGGTATGGATGCTTATGCATGATTTCTCTCGTCTGTGTGGAATTATGTGCATGTAGGCTTGTGTTTCACTCTGTATCTTGAAATTTGATTTAACTGAATATTTGGTTATCTTACGCCAAAAGGAGGGATTTAGGTTGTCAACTTCTTGTTAATGAATTGGTCACCACATGATTTGAAGTCGTATAGTTTCGTGGACCTGTTACCATGCAGTTGGGTCAGTGATTTACTGAATTTGTTTGCTTAACCTAACTCTTCCACCCTTTTGGAGTGGGCCCTCTCTCTCTCTCTCTCTCTCTCTCTCTCTCTCTCTCTCTCTACACACAGACAAAGACATGCAAATTGGGTTAGTTCTTTTGAAATTTAGAGAGTATATATTAGAAGGCTACCACAGCCCAGGCAATACTGAATATTACAAAACAAGCATTTTTATGTCGTATTTTACATGCTTCTCAAGTAAGAGTCTATTTTCTGTTTAAATTAGAGATAATTGTATATAAATTGCAATAAAACTATCTGTATGTATTTGCACATGCAATGTAAGCAGGTCTTTGTCTTGGGGAACTGAGAGATAGAAGTAGGTTTTTTGGTTTCTTGAGTGAAGCTTTGTTGTGGCCGTGTAAATCGTGGATAGTTGTGCATAACTAGAGCTGAAGTATTGGCATCCATATGCGAATTCATTATTGAATGGAGGTATGCAAATTCATTATTGAATAGAGGTATTTGAGAATATATTGAAAGATACATGATGTAATGCTTCCAATTTTTGGTTGGAGGGTTTGGCCATTATTGGTGAGTCTGTGAGTAGATTTTGTTATATGAGATTGGTGTCTATGAGTTGGGGGAAAAGAAATCTTCTGGTGTTCAAGTCGCTTTTCACCAGTCTCATGTGCTAACCGTCCAGAGGATATGTTTGGTGCACTACTAGAATCAGTACCTGGAACATTAATATACTTTAGTTCTTACGGTATGAGGGTTGTCTGCTAATATATCATTTGGTAGACCTATAACTTCTAGATTTTTCTTATCCATTGCTATTCCCCATTCCCCCAGGCGAGAAACATTTAATCATCTAGCAAGTTGGCTTGAAGATGCTCGGCAGCATGCAAACCCCAACATGACAATCATGCTTATCGGTAACAAATGTGACCTTGCGCACCGAAGGTCTGTCAGCAAAGAGGAAGGTGAACAATTTGCAAAGGAAAATGGGCTTTTATTCTTGGAGGCATCAGCAAGAACTGCTCAGAATGTTGAGGAGGTGATATAACTCAACCTAATTTAAACAATCCTGAGGTTTATCTATGGCCTGTGGTGCTGAATGTTAATTCACATCTGAGTAAATGTATGATGTTTCACAGGGCTTTATTAGGACAGCTGCAAAGATACTTCAGAAGATCCAAGAAGGCGTGTTTGATGTCTCCAATGAGGTAAAAAAGTACTAAAAGTCACATGATTGGAGGGTCATCCTTTGCTTATGAGAACATTGAGTCAGAGCATTGGATCTATTCTGCACATTTACATATGAACTTTTACGTCCTATGCATCAACATCCATGAATTACATAGTAACATAACTTTCTCCTGCCTTGTGTGTATAAATTTGACTAATCCACAGATCTAGAAGGCTGTAATGTTCTCAGCCTATGTTACCAGTGGGAAATTTAATGTATGATGCCTTTCGAAAAAACATTAAATGCCCCTCAAAGTATAGACGCGTATATAAACGCGTTTATGTATGTATTGTTAAGTGTTTTAACTCGTGTATTATTATTTATTTCTTGTAATGATTACAGTCATCAGGTATCAAAGTTGGATACGGGCGTCCTCAAAGTTCATCAGGGGCAAGAGACGGAACAGTTGCCCAGCGAGGTGGATGTTGTGGCTGATACAAGGCAAACAGTATCTCTCTTGTATTCTACCCTATTGTGAATTTTATCTCCGCATTGCCAATAATGTTGCTTTTCACTGGAAAATATGAAAAATGCACAGACCAAATTCAGATCTTCCTGTGAATGTACTAAGTTTTATTTTCATGGTTCCCTGAACAAATTGAACTGTTGTCGGTTCCATTTGTCTGTGCGGGTTCCTGAAGATTGTTTGGTGGTAGTTGTCATTCAAAATAGTATTTCTTTTCTTTTTGTCCTACCCTTTTGTTTATCTTATCTTTTTTGGTTTTTATAATTTTTTTAATACAATCTAATATTCTATAACAAAACATGCCCGCCGCTAACCGATGCTGTGATATGATCATTAATTTTAGAAGGAAATCAGTCATTGCAAAAGCAGCAAGTAATGGATTTAACCAAATCTACAGCACAGATAGTGCAAGAACAAGCATATGGTATAAAAATTTTTAAAATTAAATTGAAATGGGTAATCTTTTCCACAAAAGAACCCAGTGAAACAGTGATGCTGACTGGTGTGAAAGATACATGTTTCCATTCATACAACAGCACCCCAAAAAAAAAAAATTGAAGTAAATAAATCAAATAATAAGGTACAAGTCCTTGAACACGAGTTTGAACTCCAAACAAGGCTAAAAAATTTGTTATCCGAACTTCAAGAACCACCAAATACCTGCAGGGTTATATGGTAGAACTAGAATTAAAAATTCTGAAGGGGAAAAAAGAGAGAGAGAGAGAGAGAGAGAGAGAGAGAGAGAAGTAAGGGAGCATAATTTTGTCTAAAGAAACAAGACCACTCACTCTAGCAAGGATATCTTCAGAGAGTCGAAGCTTGCTTTGTCCAGCATTATCAACTGGCCGTGTTTGTGGGAATTGTCGAATCACTTTCAGCGTCTGTTTCTCTTGTGGTACCTCCGAAATCACCCCTGAATCTTGCTGGACCTTTTGCTTCTGCAAAATGAGGTGAAGATGAAAATTGGAAATCAATTTCTATTCTGGACAAAGAACAAAGCTCAAGGTGAAGCAAAAATACCGTGTCAAATTGCAAGCCACGAGTAAAAGGCATATTTCTATACTTAAGATCACGAAAAGAAATAAAATAAAAAGTAGCACCATATTGGGCTTGAAAACTGATTTAACAATCTGTGGAGTACATTTAAAGTAATTCAATTATGAGTAAAAACTTATGAATATCATACTTGAAAAAGCCTTCCATAGGATATTTCAATTTCGATCCATTTACTCAACCATATATGCCAATGCAGCATAAGCGATGAGTTCAAACTGTATTCTTTATGCTATAAGATGTTGAAGCTGCGAGCTTGCAACATAAGATGCTATGTGTCTAGCACAGCACAATTATGCAAAAGGATTGTACATCAAATGATTAATGACTTGCTCAGTTCCACCGAGCACAGCAAGTCATGCAAGCACTCTATCCATGTTTGGAAGGCATAACTTCTCTGTATTTTTCTTTTCATAATTTTTCTACTTAATCCATGCATATACGGATATACCAGACACTAAGTCAGCTAACTGCTTTGAATGCATGAATGTAACACCCTTGGACCCATTTCCTGGTTAAATCAGTAACTGCTTTGAATGAATGAACATAACACCCTTGGAACAATTTCCTAAATCAGTTGTGAAATGAATTGATAACCATCTGACTGGAAAACAATGAGCATTCTCACCTTCTTTATTCTTTCTTCTATAGATGTCAAAGCACGGGACTGATCAACTTTAGCAAGATAGAAATCCCGCTCCCTTTTGGCAGCAGAAATTTCCAAAGCTAGTTTCTGTTCCCGAACCGCATTCTTGTAAGCTGCAATGTTAATAGCATCTCAACTTAACATGAAGATCCAAGCCTCACACATGATAGCACAAAAATAAAAAAATCATACCAATCTCTTCAGTTAGATCGTCCCACTTGAATTTACTCAAATACTTGATATTCCAGATGTCATAATAGAATGAAGACCTCTTCTTCCCACCTAAACAAGGGAAAAATGAAACCAACTTAAAAAAATTAATGCCATAGTGCATAATTTATTTGCTACAAACAGTTCGCATTTTTTACTCGAAATATGCATTATGAAGCTCACAAAAATAAGGGCCATCATAGACAGTTTCTCTAATAAAACAGTTGAAAATTCATGTTAATTATAAGATTTAGGAAATGAGAAGGTGACAAGGCACAAACAAAAAAAACACCACCACCGCCACCACCAACAATAATAATAAAATTACAGCATACCTATTTGTTCACCGTTTAATATATTTGCAACCCTCTTCGCAACACTTTTTTTGACAAATTCAACCCACCTACACGCACCAAAGGCTATTAAATGATAGTACATTTGGAATAGCTGTGCAATGGTTTATAGAAGACCAGAATTAAAAGCTGAAGAAACAATGCTGAGTATTTGTTGTTTTGGTAACAAAAAACATCACAAACTGCCTTTCAAGAGGTTAATGTATATATCATTTTTGAATCGGATCCCCTACGTGTAACTAAACTGAAGCTGTTCTAAACAAATACCATTCAGCCATTAAGAAAGTTACATACCCTTCTGAAAATTCTTGTCCTCGAAATCCACCAACTCGTTTGCGATGTACTTGAGCCGCAGGATCTGTACACAAATTAATATGAGGTCTCCAACAGGTAAAAGAACAAGCAGGAGTAGTTATAATTCTAAGCATGATTACAATGCAAAATGAAACATATAATACAGGGAAACATGAACTACTAAATCATGGCTAATCTCTAGTGAAGTTTGAATAACTTGGTTAAGGTTTCTTTTTTTTCTTTTTTTTTTTTTTTTTTTTTGGGGGGGGGGGGGGGGGACAAGTACTCATACAAACCTTCAGGTGTAAGGTAAATTCTACGAATTTCTCCGTATTGAGAGAGAATCTGCCGTAACTTTAAAGGATTCATATGTGGAGGAATCCTACTCAAATAGCAAACCCCGCGCTTGTCAACTTTTGCAGCTTCCTTCAGTAACTGCTTCTTGCCTTTCTTTTTCCTACTTTCTGCCACCTCATCATTGGATTTTGGATTCTCTTCCTCTTGCAGTGTGTCTACATTTGCTTCTTGTTCTAACTCTGCCATTCTAATTGGTGCAAGTAACATGATTTAAGCTTTTGCATGAAAAAAATAAATAAATAAATAATGTTTTAACAGTTTAACCATAATTAAGTATAATGGGCTAATATCATATATAACAAGAACATCCGCAGTGTGTTTGGGGAGGGGGGGAGAGAAAGAGAGAGAGAATAGGTAAGGAATAGTCAAACTGCACTATGAAATCTGCAAATTTATAAATTAACACAGATGAGATAGCAATCATGGTAATATCTAGTGTTCAACTATCACATGACAAGAAACGAAGGTCAAGCATTCAGAGGCAAAAGAAATAAGTTTCTTTAGAATCATATGCCTCAAAAGAGCTAATTAAATTACTAAGTAAAATAAAATATGAGAAGAAAACAAAAAAAAAATATAATTTCATAAAGTTGGAATCAAGCCAGTCTGGAAGAGTCACATTTTTGCAGCCTTACCTATCAAAATACATATACAAAATAAAAAATGATACAACTGGAATGATTTTAAGTTACTTGTTTCCTACCAAAGAGTTGAATTAAGAAGTTTTACATGCTTAGCAAGTTGAGAGAAGATTCCTATTAAATGTCCACTAGTTAACCATACCAACTTGACCATCACAGCAAGAAAAAAGATATATGTTGCCAACTTTAAGGTGTGTTTGGAGTGAGAATTTGGTGAGGAAAAACAAAAAGGAAGGGAAAAAAAAGGGAAGTAAATGTAAAGTCTCAAATACATATCCTTCTCTTAATGAATGAAAAAATATATAATTAAATAAAGGAGATTAATCAATATATTAATTTGTAATTAAATTAATTTTTTAATTTCTGAAAATCCGTGCTTTCCTTTCCATCACAATCCAAATAAGAGAGGGGGGGGGGAATCGAATCCCTATCCCATCCTTTCCCTTTCCCCCCGGCAAATCCTTAATGGGATGATTTTGCAATTTAATTCAGTTGAGTTGTCTTCCGAAAGCACCTTGTTTCTGTTTCATCATTCCCATCGCCATCAACCCTCACGCACTTTGGCTAAATTAGGGCATACTCTTTGATACCGTTCAAACTGTAGCAGTTTGCATATTATATACTATTTTCATCAAAATTACATACAACTTCAAATGCAATCACTATCCTCCAAGTTTTCGTATCAATCCTCCTGTCCTGAGTCATCAGATGCACTTATTGTCGCCTACTGAAGCATCTAATCGAAATCCTACCTAAGATTGCAACTCTTCGAATCAAACCACGAATTTATAAAACAAATTATTCTAAACCCCCCAAAAATGGCGATAAATAAAGGAAATGAGTTACAGTCAATTAAGAACAAGGGCTTCATATCAAAAGAGAATGAACTGAATCAAATTGAAAACTAACTAATATAAAGTACACCCATGTACGCCTCTCTCCGTATATACCTAATCTATATACAAAATAGTTGCGCTTGCGCGAGTATGTTTTGGGTGTATAGCTGTGCATACCAGTAAACTCTGGCGGCCGACAGCGGAAAAGCTCCGGCGTTGTGGCGGCAGGGTTTATGCTGCGACGGCTCGCCGGTGTGAGAGAGAAACAACAAAATCTTCCGGGAGGCGCAAAGCCTTCTAGGCTCGGTTTCAACTATCTCGCTCTAATATGTTGGTTGATTATACGTCCAACCAGTCCGAAAGAAAAAGTAGTGCAGCCCATAAGGAGGTGGAGTGGACCTTTCAAACAACACAGGGATACCAATCCCTAGTCACTACGGGTGTGTTTGGAAGTTAAAAATTCATGAATTTAAAAATTTTTTTAAAATATAGGTTTTAAGGTGTTCAAATAAATTATACTTAGGAGTTTTTAAGTGATGAATTTTGAAGTGTTCTTGTGAATTTGTTAAACACCTTAAAACTCATGAGTGAGAATGTTGTTCCAATTTTATGAACACCCCGATTCGGTAGTTTCTCATAGGTTTATAAAATTTTATATAGTAATACACTTGTTAAATTATTCCAAACTTGATAAATTTTTTATCGAAATCTCGTTACTGAGGTCAAGTTTGGTAACATTTATTTTTACTATTTTTGTATTTATGATTATTAAATTTGTTTTTATTTTTTTGTTTCCAAAAAATAAAAAATAAAAACATAAACCAAAAAAGTATTTTCACTTTCTTTTTTTTCTTTTGTAAACAATTTGTCAATTTTAACTCTTTACCTATTTTTTTTATCATATTAAAATAAATTATTTTATTCAAATATTTTATTAAACTAATTTAAATAATTAAATAATTTAATTAATTAAATTACATGAAATATGTTTTATTAATTTATTTTTAATAAATAATATGGCTAAAATAATTAATTAAATTAATTATTATTTTAATTTAATTAATTAATTAGATATGAAATATATTTTATTACATTATTTTTAATAAGTAATTTAATTAAATTATATTATAATTTAATAATATTTTACTTTTATTGAATTAAATTATTTTTAATAAATAATTTAATACAATTAATTAATTAAAATAATAAAATTAATTCAATTAAATTAATATAAATATATTTTATTAAATTCAATTAATTTCATTAAAATTAATAAAATTAAATATTTTATTAAAATAAAAATTAACTTTTTTTTATATGTTACTTTAATATATGTCATAATATATTTTTTTATACGTGTAATAATTATTGACTAACGAATAAATAAAATTATATATGTCATTATATAAGTTAGTAAATACCTTATAACCCATTTAAAAATAAACTCCAAAGTATGGGATCATTATTTCAGAAAATAAATACCTTATAACCCATTTAAAAATAAACACCCAAGTATGGGATAATTATTTCAGAATCTATGTTCCTAAACACCTCAAAGCCAACACTAACTTGTACCATCTAAACACCTTAGAACCTATACTTCAAAACTACCTAGTACACATTACAAGATATGAATGAACTAAACCAATCTGTGTTGCATGTTATTTAAATTAGACAATTATGTCAGGTTTAGTCTGTTAATCTTTTGAGTTGCATTTGAGCAAATCTTTAAATCATTTTCAAAAATATTTATATTTTATACCACATTTATTGAGTATTAATTTGTCCAATCGAACTCTAGTTGAATACTATAATATAAGAAGTAATTGCTTCTATATTACTGTACTTAAAGTCAAAATCACTTACACTTTCTGTAATTTTTTCAAAGAAAAATGGTTGAAGATAATTCTAAAAGAATTAAATTATCTAATTATATTTTTCAATATTTATTTAAAAGTGAACCAGATGATATTGTTTTAGTAGATGAGACGAGAGAAGAAGTGAATGCTAAGTTAGAATTGTGGCGGGATACGTTAGAGACAAAAGGGTTTAAGCTAATCCGATGCAAGACGGAATATATGAAATGTAAGTTTAGTCAAAGTAGGATAACGAGTAGTATAAAAGTAAGTTTAGGCACACAAAAGATTGTAGAGAAAGATAAATTTAGGTACCTTGGATCTATGGTGCAACAAGATGGAGGGATTGATACTGATGTAAGTCACAGGATTCAAGTTGGATGGACCAAATGGAGGAGTGCTTCGGGGGTTTTGTGCGATTGAAAAATCCCCCTCAAGGTGAAAGGAAAGTATTATAAGGTAGTGGTTAGACCAGCGCTGCTATATGGATCAGAGTGTTGGGCAGTAAAGTATAATCATGGTCAAAAGATAGCAGTTGCGGAGATGAAGATGCTAAGGTGGATGTGCGGGATTACAAGAAAAGATAGGATTAAGAACGAGGAGATTAGGGGCAAAGTAGGAATAGCACCGATTGAAGATAAAATGAGAGAAAACCGATTAAGATGGTTTGGCCATGTTAGAAGGCGTCCAGTAGAGGCACCTGTTAGAAGGTGTGAAAGTATGAAGATTGTTAGGAGTAGGAGAGGTAGAGGAAGACCCAAGAGAAGCTGGAAAGAAACCATTAAACATGACCTAACCTATCTAGATTTATCGGAGGACATGCCCCTAAACAGATCAAATTGGCGTCGACAAATTCATATAGCCGACCCCACCTAGTGGGAAAAGGCTTGGTTTGGTTTGGTTTGGTTTGGTTTATTTAAAATTGAACATATTAAATCTACATTAATGTTCTTACAAATTATCTTATACTATGTTTGGAATATGGATTTGTAAAAGAAAAGAAAAATGAAGTGAAAATAAAATTTATAATTTGTGTAATTTTTATACACTTAATTATTTAAATAATAATTTTTGTCATTAAATATTTATTGATTTAGACTTATTTTTCTAACTTAATAGAAAAAATAAAATAAATTTAACTTTCCACTTCATTTTGCATTCCTACTAATTGTTTTTTATGTTTCTTTTCTCTCCACAAATTCATACTCCAAACATAACCTTGTTAGCCATCCAGATTACTATTAAAATTAACGAAAGTCGTTAATAATGATGCAAAGGCATTCAGAACAGCTAAACTAGACTGAAATAGTCAATAAAGCATCCAGCTTGAAGAGAAAAAGGATTCTGGCAAATCAACCTGGAAGAAATTTGTGCAAAACCAAATCATGTCAAAGTTTTGCGAAACAGTAGTAAACAAACCACCTCTTCTAGTAGGGGAAGAAATTCCTGATTTTTTCAACTTATGACTGAAAAACAGACTCCAAAGTCCATTAAACAACATATGAAAAGTCTATATTAGGTCGGTTTGGCATCACTATAAAACTCCAAAAATTACTATAAATCTCCAACAACTCTTCTACTTTTAATTTTTTCACCATCACTAATTTAAAAAAAAATCTAATATTTTGCTAAAAAATAAAAAATCTGGAAGTACGTTAGCCGAATATGTAAATTTTTTATACAATTATGTTTTTCGTGTCGAAAGCTTTCAAACGAGTACCATTGGCGTTATTTTTTGTGAATTTTTTTAAATCCGTGGGAATAGATTTAGAAAACTATTCCCACAGTTTGTTACTTTTCAGAAAAAAAAACGTCAAAATTAACCCTAAATCATATTTTATCTCAATTTATCTATTTTTTTCTTACTTTAAATGGGGCCATTGCAAGAAAAAATTATGAATTTTAAAAGGTTATGCCAACTATGGCTGTTGAAGGAAAAAGGTTCTAAGACAAGATGGCTTGAAAATTCTTTCAAGAATAGTATAATTTTAAAAAATCAATTTCGAAAATGAAACATTTGATTATAAAAAAAATTCATGAATCCAACAAATATAGAGATCTTAGAAATTTCTTTCAAAAATTCTAAATTCAAAATAGTTAAAAGGACTAAATTTTATAAGGAGGCTAAACAAGTTTTCCCAAATCAATATTTTCTAATATTGACAAAATTGGTTAATATTTAAATAATTAAACTGATCCTTAAAGAATAATAAAAAAATCAACTTATGGTTCAATTTTTCATATAAAAAAATTTCACATTCAATCTGTAGTTTGATAACTGGAGATTTGAAACTAATGATTAAAGTTAATCAAAAGATTATTTTTAATTGGCTAAAAGCAGCAACTTATCAATAATTTTCTGTTGTGATCAAAAGAATAATTAGCAAAATTCCATATGACATGAAAATAAAAATCATGACATTTGGAGTAGTTGGCTCTGTGAGATGGAGATATAATGAAAGATTCTATAAACCCTATTAGATCTACATACTGAGAAATGTTTAAATAAATAACATCACTAAAAAAATCATAGAAAAAAACTATTATATTTTTATTTTCTTTTTTATATTTTCTTCATCTATTAGTGAGTTGTGTTTTAAATAAAAAATTTGGATCTAGAGTCTATAAATAAAAATCAATTGTATTGAAGATATGTCGAAGAAAAAAACCTTCTCCGCTCCTTATATCATCAATGTTCTTGTATACTTATCATTTGAGTGTTTTAATATATGAATTTTTATTAAATATCGTTTCTTCATAATATATCTGGATTTATAAAAATATTTTGGGCGTTGTGTATATTAGCTGTTATTAGTATCAGAGCCCAGAAGATCAAAAAAATATTGTGTAAAATTTTGATTTTATGAAAGTAGATTTTGCAGTTATTAGAAACTACTAAGATTATTTAGGTGGCATTTGGTTTAATTTTTCATTTTCTGTTTTTTATTTTTTGTTTTATGCTTAAAACAAGGAAATAAAAGATGTTTTGTTTTTCTTATTTTGATATTTTCTTTGTTTTAAGTTGAAAACACTCAACAAATGACTTTTGATCATTTTTCATTTTATGTGTAAACTCATTTTCTATTTTTTAAAATAAAATTTGAAAATACAAGTGACCAAATGCGTTGTGTCTGTTTTCCTTGTTTTCAAAAGGATAAAATGACAAATGAGTTTAAAACAGAAAATTAAAAACAAAAATAGAGAAAAAAAAATAGAAAAACAAACCAAATGGACCCTTAGTAATTTATATATAATTTTTATGTAATTTTAGATACTGAGGAGTCATAGGGATGTGATTTTTTAAAGGAAGGGGCGGCGAGTAACATCGACTGCTGATGTTAGTCCGCTGCCGATAAATGCTGGCCGCACATTGTAACACCTCGATTTTTCAAAACTCGAGGACTGAGTAAAAGAGTTATACATAACATGTGCTAAAATATCTATTACCCTAATCAGAGTCACACCACTACCTTGGAGCAAACATCCATAATATATATAATAATAATTTTATGATTACACTAAACGTAATTAATAACAACTGAACCTCAGCGTAACCGGACAACAATGCTCCATTTACACTTTTAAATATGATAGAAACTTAGGCCTCAAAGCCTTTTTCAATCATATCTGATAAATCCCCCAAATTAATAATATTATAGTTTTGAATAATATTACAGCAATGAGTAACTCTAATAATAGTCCACCAAATTCTCGGGTTCATGACCTGCAAAGGAATCTGTAGGGACGTGAGCACTAATCCACGTGTGCTCACGATGCATAATAAATAACATATGTAATATGCACACAATAATCGGATCACCAATAATTTCATATCAATAACTTATAAACTCCAAGTCATTGCGTATCTCAACATCAAAACACATATCAACATACATATCAAAAATGATCCAATTATTATCTTTCATTTATCTCTTTAGCCATCACATCACAATCATCACAGTCATGAGATAGATACTATACAATATCGTCGTTTACAAGTCCAAACCCGATGGCCACGAGTAGCCCAATATTTATCATCGTTGTAGGCTACTAACCTACTGGCATGAATACCAACCCCTGCGCAGGTTTAGAGTTTTTCAACCCAAGGGTAATCTCTGTACCCTTCCTATTTTTCAATATCTACAGCCCCACAATCACAATATCATTCCCATTTCCTTTATTTCCATTATTATCATATCAACAAAACAACTCATTAGACTCAACCAACAACATCACATCATCACTTTCATAATCAATCTCTGTTAATAACATAAGTCACTCAAATATTTCAAAATTGAGCATTCGTAATTTCATATTTTTCATGCATTTAACTATAAATATCAAACTGCAACTTTAAGGGTAAAATCGTAATTTCAAAAAGCCTTGGGGCCACCTTGTATTTATTCCAAACTTTGGGGGTCACTACGTAATTACCCAAAACTTTGGGGATAATTTGTAATTTTTCAATAAGTTCGGGGTCAAACTGAAATTTTTAGTAATTTAAGGGTAAAACTGTAATTTTGTAAAACTTTTGGGGTCAAATCGTAATTACATAAAAACTATTGGGGCTAAAGGAAATTTTTGAAAATTTTCATGGAATATGCTTTGACATATTCTCTTCTACAATTTTTTTTTTTAGTTTCACTGAACTCCTTTTCTTTTGGTAGTGATATTTTGGTATTTTGGTTTGGACAAAATTCACACAATGTAATCTAAATTTAATTATATCCATACAAAATAATCACATAAAAATTTATTAAAATATTTTCATATCACATATATGTAAATCAAATGCATTAAATCCCTACCTCGAATCCAAAGAAAAAGTGGAGAAACTCCAAAACTTTAAAACTCCACTCCTTTGTATCTCCCATTTTAGGCCGAATTATCACGATCCGACACCGTCGTGATGATCACAATGTAAAAAATATCAAAACTCTGTTATTCCTAAACTTGAGTCCTCATTTTCTCCCTCCTCTTCTCTCTTCTCTTTATTTTCTCTCTCTTCCATCTCTTTTCTCTCTCTCTTTCTCTTTTCTTTTTTTCTTCTTTCTCGGCCACTTCTTCCACCCAAGGTACAAACACACACAAACACACACATATATATATTAAATGCTAACTTGGAGGCCAAGTAAAAAAACAAATAAATAAATAAAAATAAAAGAAAAAGGTAATTCCTAAACTAATCATGCTGTGGTCACTTTTGATTATTAATTTTATGATATATATATATTAAAATAATATGAGTATTAAAAATTTGAAATTTTTTGGGATTATTACACATGTTTAATTTTTTTTTTTTTAGTACAAATTGGCAAAGTTGTGGTTTTTTTGGGGGTGGTTGGTTCAAGCCCACGAATAAGGTTAAGTTTGGGAAAAAAAAGTTAATTTTTTTTTTTATAATTTGCTACTAACTAATTACTTAAAAATTAATTTTTTCTGTATTTGAAAAGAAAAAAATTAACTTTTTAACTTTTTACTAATTTAACATTTTATCCCTTCAATGTTTAAAAAAAGTTAAAAATACTGAAAAGATAAATTTAATCATTTTTAAAAAATAAAAAAACTAATCAATAATAGCTGTGCTACTAATTTTTTTTCTCAAATACAGTCTCCAACCTCAATCAATCCAACAATTTTTTTTTTTGTAAGATTGTGATTCAAATAATAAAAATATTTTTAAATTATTGGATAACATATTAACTCTATTGAATATTAAAATATTTAAAAATAAACTTTTTAGTATAGATTAAAATAATATAATAATAATTCAATTATCAACATAATTTTCAAATATTTAAAAATAAAATTTATCAATATAATTTAAAATATTATAATAAAAATTAAACTCTTGTAAAAATAAGAGTATCTACATATGTTTTATTGAACTCATATAAAAAATATTTTCTATTATACAAAATAAATTATATTGATAAATTACTTTTTTAAAATTTTTTAACAATTTTTACTTGAATTATTATAAAAAAATTTAGATAATTAATATGATAAAAATAATTTTGAGTTATTGAGTGATGTATTAATTATATTTAATATTAAAAGATATAAAAATAAAATTTACTAATGTAATTTAAAATATTATAATAAAAACTCAGTTATCAATATTTTTTAAAAATATTTTTAAATATTTTTAGGCAAATATTTTTAAAATATTTAAAATAATAATTTATCAAAATAATTTAAGATAATATAATCAGATTAATTCAAATAATAATGTCTATATGTTTGTTAAAATATTTAAAAAAATAATTTGTCATTATAATTTAATTTTTTATAATAGAAAATATTTTTAAAAGATTTTAAAGAGAATAATTTAATCATATTAATTATCTAAATTTTTATCATATTAATTATATAAATTTTTTACAATAATTTAAGTAACAGCTGTTAAAAAATTTAGAAATGTAATTTATCAATATAATTTATTTTTTATAATAGAAAATATTTTTTATATAGGTTCAATGAGACATATTTAGATACTTTGATTTTTGTAATAGTTAAATTTTTATTATAATATTTTAAATTATATTGATAAATTTTATTTTTAAATATTTTAAAACTATTATTTAAAAATATTTTAAAATTATAGTTGTAACTGAATTTTTATTATCGTATTTTAATTTATATTAAAATTTTTATTTTTAAATATTTTAATATTAAATATAATTAATATATTATCCAATAATTTAAAAATGTTTCTTATTATCTAAACCACGATCTTAAAAAAAAAAAAAAAAAATTATTAGGTTGACTAACTTTGGGGGCTATATTTGCAAAACACTAGTAGCTTTGTTATTAACTACTAATTTTTTTATTTCTTTTAAAATGATCAAATTTATTCTCTTATATTTTAATTTTTTTTAAACATTGAAAGACAAAAATGTCAAATTAACAAAAAAATAAAAAGTTAATTTTCCCCCCTTCAAATATAAAAAAATTAATTTTTTAATAATTAGTTTGCAGTTAATTATTAAAAAAGTTAACTTTTTTCTTCCCAAACTTAACTTTATTTGCAGGTTTGAACCAAAAAAAAAAAAATCGTGCAGCTTTGCCCACTTTGAACCCAGAAAAAAAAAAAAAAAAAAAAGGTTAAACACGCATTTGTTAACAACGGGCTAACAACAGCCGTCGATGTTCCTAAATTTTTAATTTAAAATATAATTATTCAAATATATTTATAAATTTTTAATTCAAAAAACACATAAATGTGTTTCAACCATCATCCAAGGCAACGTTTGGAATTATAAAAAAAAATATAAAATTTTACAAATCTTTATAAACATAAATTACGAAATTATAAAATTTAAATTCTCTGCTCACTGCACAAGATACAAGATGCTAACTTTTACAATTCTATACCACTCCAAATACACCTCAAATCGCGTTAACACCGGACTGAATTTGATGTAAGCCCCGATTCTTTAAGAGTATTGAATACTACAAAGCAATCATCACTTCAGCAAAAGGCTTGACAAAAGAATTATGAACAAGCCTCGTAAGCAGAGACCGGGAGAGGTGACTGAAAAAGCCACAAACAACTAGATATAAAAATTGACTTTGTTTTTTCTTTTAATCAATGTTAACAGAAGTGATATTTGTAATTCACAGTGCATATTAGACTATTAGTATATAGGGAATGTGCAGTCTCCACTCACAGAATGTGCATTTGCCTAAGTTGGCTTCAAACATCTTCTGATATAATTGGAAAAATAAATAAATAAGAAAAATCAGCAGCCTTAAAAAAAAAAAAAAAAACCAAGAGGAACAATCGGGAGGCAGATATGCACAGCAAAGGACCACTTCCAATTCGACTTCAATCCAGACCAAGAAAATCCAAAAGCACCACTGACATTGTGTGATTTCACGTTACAAAATGTTTCCGGCCAGTGTCTAATAAAAATATTGCAGAGACAACCCCGACGCTGCTTAGTAGAGCTTTATTCTGGTTTGGATTGGAGTCCGACAAATTGGGCATAGTTGAAGATCTTGTCCGCAGTCACAACACGTCTGTCCAACATGTAAATCGGAATGAAAATCGAAGGGAGAAGGGAGAAAAAAAAAATATTTCATTTTTAATATGTCAACCTCCGTTATTATTTATCAAAGACTGACGAAACAATTTACCTGGTGCCCACAACCAAAAGCCAGGTCCTTTGGATTACTAAGGCAAATGGGACAAATCTGTAAAAATCCATGAAAATAAATCTTAGCACCATTAACATACATTTTTCTTTTTGGGGTTAGTACCATTAACATACATTGGCACTCAAGAGCGCGCACATTATATAAAACCCCATATAGCAAACATGCGTAAATAAAGAATAACATTAAAATAGCTTCAAAGCATTGATGACAACATTCTACTAAATTTACATATAAAGGCTCTTTACCTGGTTATCGTAAGTAGAACTCGGGGCAGCTGGAGCGGTGCCAACAGGGCTGCCATGATGATGGTCAGGAGAAGAGCTCTGTTGGAAACTAGTTGAGTGTGAAGGTTTTGAACTGCTAAAGGAAGCTGCACCATATACAGGTGGGGGAAGGGGAACCCTCTCAGGTACGTTGCCTTTCCGTCTACTGCACTTGGGTAAAGAGAGGAAATGAGAAGGTAGGAAACTTCAGCTAATCAAGGCCTAAAAATTAAAGCAAACAATCAGTTACCCCAATATGTTGAGCTCTATTGTTGCCTTATATTGAGAAGGAATTTCCATCAAAGCTGCAAGAGCAAACTCCGTCTCTTTTCGGGACCGGGGCACATTCTTTGACATAATTGCCGTGAAATTGACAAACTAAGGAGGAAAATAATGGCTTTACCCCCATCAAGAATTTCAAAAAATACTTTACGCAAAAAAACAAGGGCAAATAAGAAGCATAAACTTCAAATACCACAATCACGTACTTGAAAATTATCAAAGGCCCTAGTAGGGATGTTGTCATCAAATTCTTTCATCATGTCCCAGGGTCCATCTCCAACACCAACTAATATAATAGACAAGGGCAACTTGCTGTACAAAGACATTAGAAGTTTAAAGAAGTTTTAAAAATAAAAAATTGAGAGAGAGAGAGAGAGAGTGATTCAGCCAGCAGACAAGAATTGGAGAACAAGCTATTTCCTATATCACCTTGCTGCTACAATTGCATCAACAGTTTTCTGCTCCTGTGGACTTAACCGGCCATGCTCGGTATCAACACTTCTAGTAACCTGCAGCAACAGACACAAGAAATATAACATATGAATAATCTATCCCTAGCCATTGGATGCCTAGCCAACCATTTCAGCCCATGGGAAGAAATAATGACAAGCATAAAGATGTAACACTAAGATCTCAGTCAGTGTACACATATACACCCTAAGGAAATTGGCACTCACACTGTACTAAATCCTAAATAGATCCCACAAAAGGGGCCCCATTCTCTTAAGTGGCATTATCCATACAACTACCCTTATCATTTCCAATTTCAACCGCAAAGGAGTCAAATGACTAGTTTGCCTGCTCTTCCACTATTATAATGTGGGGGCATTTTTTTCCTTCTATTATTATTATTATATTTTTTTTGGGGGGGGGGGGGCAGGGGGATGCGTGCCATAGGCGAAATAACAGCACATCTGCAATTAATATACTGGTAACTACACCACTCAACAAATATTTGAATGACTCATTGATGTTAATAAACCATGTCACCATTAGGGCATCAACTTTCATTTCAATTTTTATGTGGTCGTATCAGCAGGACATTTATTTACACCTTCAATATCTTACAGAATGAAGGTCTTACTAATATTCAACACCAAAAAAATGTACCTGACCATCTGCAATTATTAATAAAACATGGTACTGGCCACCACTCTGCTCTACAATGGTCATGGCCATTTCAATGACAGGGGCAAAAGATGTTGGTCCTGCAGCAGATGGTGGCAAGATGAAGCTATAAGAAACAATTACAAGTTTCAAGTATTAAAGCAGGAAACGACAATGGATGTAGAATTCAAACCTGCTAGACGTAGATGGGGAACAATTTCCCTGTATTGACTCAACACTTCCTCAAAGCCATTACAAATTCTCTCATCTGGGTAGAAACTAAAGACATCTTGATCATGTGTTGAAGCTGTGAAAATGAAAATATAGAAAAAATAAATATAAAAAATCAACCCCAGTATTCGGATAATCAATCCAGAAATGATCAACTCAATCTCAAAGAAAGTACCATCTCCAAATCCAAAACAAGGAATCAAGTTATCCTCATCAAAAGCCGCTAAAGTTTTCCCAATAATGGATATGGCTTGTTCGTAGGGATTTAAACCATCTCCTATATGATGTAAACTTCTTCTATTGAAAGACTTTGCACCTATACACCAATTGAAGTTCAGCACATTTTCCTGTAACTCAGAATACAAACTCAAACATTCTGATGAGGCATAAAGGTTAAACCTGTCCATTCATTGCTCTTAGTGAAGTCAATACCAACAATAAGATTAGAAGACTCAAGGCCAGCACGAGCTAGAGCCTCAGTCACCTGCAAAGAAAGTAATGATTGACCAACTCAAAAACTATTTGCAACAAATGAAAAGCATATTCTTATTGCTACAGGAATTCACAAAAATTCGGTCAAGGAGACAAATACCATTAGTACATGGTAAATGAATAAATAAACAAAAAGCAAGGTTTACTTTTAAACAAAAGAAATCTAAGGGAACCAGAACTTAAGTAACTGCACAACCCAACAGATTTGACTAGCCTCTATTCATTCAAAATATCATCAAATGACCGGTGCAACAATAGCCTATTTTGCAGCTAATTCCAAATTTTTTAGGTCCCACTTTGTGGCTGCGACTTTTTATTATTTTTAATTGCATCATTAATTTAATTTTTATTCTATGATTAGAAATTTAATTGTGTTAATTTAGTTTTAATCTAAATTAATTAGTAAATAGATTAAGTTATTAATATATACTAATTGAATTGAGTTAAATATTAACTTATTAAGTTAATTGCTTAACTTCAAAAAGAAATTAAGACATTTGATGTTTGCTGGCTGTATGACTAACATGGCTGGCATGAATTGAATGGATTGTGTCACTTGTGTGTAAGGCTCGTCATGAGCCACGTGGCAGGCTTGATTAAAAAAAAAAAAATGAAATGACAAGATGGTAAGACGGTGAAGGCTTTGGCAGTAAATTGAGGTTATATATAAATACACATAAGTATATGGTATGCCTACGGCGTGAAGGAAACGAAACAGTAATGAAAAGGGAAAAAAAAAAAAAAAACAGTGAGAAAGGCAGTAAGAAAACGAGAAGCAAAGAACTTAGGAATTTGGCTGGATTATCAAGATAACTTATTTTGTTTTGTTAATTTACAAATTAATTCTATGGAAAGGTTAAATAAATTAAATATATTGAAGGTGTAATGTTGTGTTTTATTTATTAGATTTATATTATTAATTAATTTGATTTATATTTTAACTGTTCAATGTCTGATTTGTATACTTTGTTTGGGTTAAAATTAGGACCCAAGAATAATCAAGAGCAACCACCTCAATAAATTGATTTTCTCATAATATTTGCTATTCAAATGGGTGTACTAAACTTAAAGGTAAAAAGTATTAAATATAACCAAATCAAACCAAACCAAGCCTTTTCCCACTAGGTGGGGTCGGCAAAAAGTATTAAATATAAATTGATAAATTTTATCTATTTATTTGTTGTTATTAATTAATTATTTTGATATGAAATGCTGAATATTTATAGATTTATTGTGTTAGATATAAACTGTGATTATTTGTAAAATGATAAATTAGGGGAAGTAATATTTTATTTGGAAAAATAGATTATTACATATCAGCATGAATTGTGTGCATTAGACTTGCATTATGGTCAGATGAAACCAAACCAAATGGGGCCAAAAAAGGAGAAAAAAATGAGGCTAGATGGGAATAGGTCAGATGGGGCCAATGATGGGACCAAGCCAGAAGGGGCTAATGGGACATACTAAATTAAAGCCACTAACCACAGTTGAACGCCCAACTCATAGGCCAGATGAGACCAAACATGTGTTGCATTATTATTTAAATCATTTATCATGCAAATATGCCATGAGATGGCTAGTTGGGGTCTAGTGATGATGATGGTGGTTGATAAATGAAAAGTGACGATGAATTGTGTGTTAAGATATTTTTATCACTGTTAGTTATGATACATTTAAATTAATTATTATTTGATTGTGAGACAAGTGTCTATACAATTACTGTGAATTATTTTTAGTGTATATTTATTATTATTTTAAGTATAATATATTCACGGAGTGTGTGACACTTACACCTAAATTTACACATTTTAGGTTGAGTTTTAGAAGTGGCTGCAAGTGCCTGGAGAAGATCTTGAGTTGACTATTTCCCTACTTCAATCCCTTGTTAGTATTTAGAGTTTGTATAAATAAACATAGAGTTTCAACAATATCAGACTGAAGTTTGGTTTAATGTTTTAGAAGTTATAAGTTTGTACATATTTAAGTGCTTATAAGATTTCTGTTTATTTTACTGAGGAAATAATATAAATCTGACATGTTGTGTTTTATTTTAATATGGGTTTTATATGATTTGTAATTATTGATACATTAAGGACTGAGGATATAAAGGTGTCCCCTCTATTTATTAAATATGTGTCCTAAAATAGGGGTGCGACAATGGCTATCATAGAAAATAACAAATTTAAAGCTTTGTTAGCTTGCAAAAGCAAACAAATAATCATATGTTGCCTTAATCCAAATATTCACCGACATGTTATCATTTAACCTAACTTGAAGAATTAACAAGAGCAATTATGGCAATAATCTCATTTACAGAAGGATTATCCTAATCACAAAACTCAAGCTTTAAAATTAAAATAAAATTGGCTGATATAAGTCATATAGAAGCTAAAAATATATAACTAGCTTACAATTACATATATAATTACATGCTTTTTCTCCAGAATGAGGCATAACCTTTTAAATTATCATAATCTAACGAAATAATGCATATCCAAATAGATTTTGGGCACAATACTCAAATTTTTAGTAATTAACAAGCAAAAGTAACCATACTGCATTTGCAAACCATGTTTAATAATTTTAAGATTTCATTTTACCATTAGTTGGTCAAAAGTTGTAAAACATGTGTAATAAAATCTTAATGAGGTGTACCCACAAGATTCCGATAATGTATATTGGCAAACAAGTTTTCAAATAAACAAAAATAAAAGGATTTTGCTATACATCCCGAATAAACACATATGAGATTGCTTATTGTAAGGAAATTACTGAGATATATCCAGTAGTTATTTTGTAAAAAGTCCTTACCTCCTCCAAGGAATTGTAGTTATCAGCAATCCTCGAATACCTCCGGTCAAGCTTCCTCTGTGGTTCACGGGGCTGATTCGCATAGCTTTCAGGAGGCGGATAATAATGCTGCGGTGGATACGCTGGATAAGCTGTCTGGGGAGTGTAAACTGGGCTTTCTGGCGGGTACGATGGCTGGGGATATTCGTATTGACCATAAGAAGTTGAAGTAGACCGAGTTGACGAAGACTGCCTCCAGCTCCTCTCCCTTGAACTTTTTCCCCCCATCAACTAAACCCGACTCAATATTCAATTAAGAATTCAAATTCTCAGCACACCTGGCTTCTCTCCTTTAGAATAACACAACACCAAGCGAACCAAAACAATCAAAATCAATCAATTATAAAGCGGAATAAAATTCCCCAAACAAACCCTAATCTCAATAGAAGTTGGAATTCCCAACTTTTCCTGGTATTCAAGTAATTAATTTTTTAAATATAAGCAGGTATATACGAAGATCTTATTAAATTCCCAAGTGGGAGGTTCAAAGGAAGTCTGGATCCGACCGGCCCTAGAAAAGCACAGGAACCCTCAAAGAGGCGGCAGAAGAGACTTGAATGAAGATGTACACACTCGCCGACCACCGATAACCTTATCAACTTGGCTTCTTTCTGACAAATGGCGGAAGGGGAAAACAACACAACATGCCTTATTAAGTCACCCCAAAAAAAAAAAAAAAAAAATTGACTTGCATACACAGGAGACACCGACAACTCCAATAAAAGATAACGTCTTTCACCCATCTGTACTGTGATTTATCGATCATAAGATTCACAATCCCCAAATTAAAGCGAGAAAATTGCACAAATTAAAGCCGCATTGTTCAGGATCTAAAACAATCACTGTCCAATCCTAAAACCCCTCAAAAAAAGGGGGGAAAAATTACCCATTAAAATACATATATATATGTAGATTTACATAAATCAAAAGACCGAATCGAATTGAAAGAGACAGAGACAAACCTGCGCGGCGGACACAGAGTCCATGTAGCATCTTTCTCGGGCTAAATTGCGTTCACACGGCGATCTAATTTTTGCAGAATTTCGATGGCGGATTCGAAATTTAAAATAAAAAGTGACCTACCTTTTTATTTTTATTTTTAATATTATTGACTAATTATTTTTCTATTTTTAATTGCTTATCGCTTTGGGGTTGCTTGAGTTTTTGAATAAGCGAGATGGTTGGTCGAAGTTTCGTTCGGGAGTATGATTACGTTGATTGGATGTCACATCAATAAAAAAAGACCCCCCAATAATTAAGTCTTTTTACAATAATGGAAGACTCGTGAATGACAAAACTTGACACGTCAGCGGTATACGTCTACTTTGCCAGCTGTGTTTTTGTTATATATATATATATATATATGTACATTCAAAGAGGTAAACTTCAAGTTTTCACCAAATTTGAAAATTAACAAGAAGTCGGTTTTCGAATTTGAATTCCATAGAAGATCTATGCAATGCACGTTTAACATTTAGGGTACGTTTGGTGTATAAAAATTTAGTGAAAATTTTTAGAAATATTTAAAAATTTTTACTATATTTTTATACATTTTTACTTTCTTAGAGTTCAAAAAAAAGTGAATAATTAGAATTCAGTTAATCAAATAGTAAAAATTTTTTCACCGTTCTTATAATAAACTCTCAAACTACATAATGATATCCATTTTAATTATTTTTTTTTTATCGTAAAAATCATTCGGACAGATTGTATAAACCATTACAATGGATTCAGGTGGCCAACTTCAGTTCAAACGATTTTTACAATCCATTTGGACATATTATAGTGCAAAGAAGTCATGATTGTCCAAAATTTTGAATCCATTCAAACGGAAATCCAATCCATCAGAATAGAAATTTATTGTTCATATCCAAAAAAATACAATTTGAGATGTGTGCACAAAACATAAAAAATTTCTCCAAACTATTTTTATTTTATTTTTTCTTACTTTTTATCACTCCAAACACACTCTTAATAATCGTTTTAAAGACTACAATCTTTGACTTGCTCATTTAAAAGTAATAAAAATGAATTCTTTAAATTATTTGTGAAAAAATACATAATTGCATAATACTAAAGTTCTATTTGTTTTGAAGTTAAATCTTTTACTTTAAAAAAAATATTTTACTACAAATTATATGTTATTAATTTTTATTGTTTATTTTACATTTATAAAAAAGTAATTTAGTTCAAAAATTACGTTCGGTGGACTTTTAAATTCGTACAACAATTATAATCATCTATAAATTCAACCTCAATAATTAAACGAGTTTGGTAATATAAAATGTTTTTTGAGATTTGGATGGAGAAAAGTATTTTTGAAAAATATTTTACCTTATCAAACAACATAAAATTAGTCAAATATTTTATGTTAAAATAAACAAAGTTTTACTGTAAGTAAATTTTGTAAAATAAATAAATAAAGTTTAACCGATTTAGGGTTTTCAGCTTTATTGTTTGACTTTTTTTAAGATATTATTTGGCTATGAAATTCACCTCATAATGTTAATATATATATATATATATATATATATATCAAGCACACCAAATTTTGGTAGAAATCTCTAAAAATCTCTATACATTTTTATACATTCTCACTTTATTAAAATTCAAAAAAATTCAATACTTTTCAAAAAAAAGTTGATAACTAGAATTCGATTAATCAAATAGTCAAATTTTGTTCATCAATCTCACCATAGACTTTCAACCGACCGAGTGACACTTACATTGACTATTTTTTGTAAGGTCGTAAAAACCGTTTCAATGGATTGTAGAAATCATTCCGACGGATTCGCGCGGCCAACTTCCGTCCAAACAGTTTTCAACCCGTTTGGACGGATTGCAGTATAAAAAAGTCACGACTGCTCAAAATTTTGAATTCGTTCAAACGGAAATTCAATCCATCAGAACGGGAGTCTCATTATTCATCTCAAAAAAATGCGGTTTGAGATGTGTGTACCAAACGTAAAAAATTCTCCAAATCACATTTTATCTCAATTCTTATTACTCCAAATTCACCATTTAATGTTTTGGCATCTGGCTTTTTGTTCTTTTTTTTCCTCCCTATAATAAAGAAAAAAAATACTATTTGCTTATCCTGTTTAATCAAAAGGAGATTTAGGTAACAGTCAATCTTTGTACAGCTTATGGGTGCTACAAATAATGCTAGCTTTAGTTTTTTTTTTTTTTTGGTCTTATATAATTGATTTCTTATCAAATTTTAATTTTTTTTTGTTTGGTACTTTGCGGTAAATTTATAATGCAGGCTGTAATTTTTAAAATCTCAAATATTGAGCCACTCAAAAGTAAGGTGGTGTTTAAATGACAAAAAAATAAAAAATTAAAAATTATGTATGACAAAATTTTAATTGAAGAAAATTAAAAAATAATTTATAATTTTTTGTAATTTTTAATAAAACGTAGACTCCGTTTAGAGCTAAGCAAAACAAAATAAAATCTTATAAATCTCTACAAATATGAATTACGAGACAGTAAAATTTAAAATCTTCACTCACTGCACGAATCACGAGACATTTACTTTTACAATTATATTTTATTTTATACACTTTTATATAACTCCAAACACACCCTAATCTACTAAACATCCGCCTAAACTAATATTATGGAATGGAGCACCTTGGGACAATTTTGATGATTTAATTAATTTATTATTATTATTATTTTCAAAAGAACATGCTGGAGGCAGCTGAACATTGCATATGCAGTCACATGGAGAGATTCCAGTCAAATGGTCCACGCCATATCAGAAGGTTAAAAGTTTTGTACGTAATTAATTTGTTGGAAAATAATAATAATAATATTTTTAAATTGTAAAAAAATAAATAAATCTAAATGGGCTTTAATGGATGATGCCCAGCAATGTGCTTTGGATTGGTCTTTCCATAATGATGTTTGGGCTCCAATTTCCTTTGTAAAAGTGAAAAATTGCATATACCCCTCTTTTAACAATTTCTAAGGTAGTAATTAGTTTATTTTTTTATTTTTTATTTTTTTATGTGTTTTAATTTTAAAAATTTCAAAACGAAGAAATAAAAAATATTTTATTTTTTTATTTTAAGTTAAAAGTGTTCAAAATAATTTTTTATCATTTTTTATTTTATATGTAAATATTCTAAAATAAAAACACAAATGACCAAATGTATTTTGACTGTTTTCTTTGTTTTAAAAAGTACAAAATGATAAATAAGCTCAAAATAAAAATAAAAAAATAGAAAAACAAAGGAAATGTCCCCTAAATTTTCATTTTTTTCTTTTTTTGTTTTTAATTTTTGAGGAGCAACTAAGGACACGTGATTTTCTTAAATTGATCAAAGTACTAACAATTTAGAACTCATTTGAAACTCTATAAAAATTCACAAAATTCTATAAATTTTTTATAAAATTTAAATTTATTTACTCACTGTACGAATTATGAAATTATAATTTTTATAAATTTATATTAATTTTTACAATTCTAAACACCCAATTAATAAGTAAGTTTAGAATATACACAAATCCGTTTGGAGCATCAAAAATTTTAAAAAACTCCAAAAGTTTGCAGATTCCTCCACTCATATATATTTGGCCACGTATCACTTTTACACTAATTATTTATTTATTTATTTATTTATTTATTTATTTATTATTATTATTTTGGAACCATTTCAAAACTCGAAACCCATCTAAAAGACTCAAAACTCGAGAGTTTTGCTTGCCGCATCTCTCTCGTTTCGGAAGCTTGCATTTAAGTTAAAATATAAATTTGTACAATAAGCTTTCTACTTTTTTTTTTTTTTTTGGAAATATGCATATAGATATTTTCAACAAAAGAATAATTAATTAAATAACAACGTGAAAAGAAAAAAAAAGCATACTACTTGTTGAACACATTCCATGCTCTTTTTTAAAGCTCAGTTTGGGAAAAAAATTAACTTTCTTTTTTCATAATTAGTTACTAAAAAAATTAACTTTTTTTTTTTTTTTTTTGCTTAGAAAGAAGAATAATTTATTTTTAATTTATTTTTGGTTAAATTGACAAATTTAACTTAATGTTTTGAAACAACCTAAAAATATAAGAGATATTTATTATTATTATTATTTTTTAAATACCGAAACGGAGCCCAAGTGGAAAAACCAATTTTAAGCAACTTCTCAATCGGACTACTCTCAGTTAAAGTGTCATCGTATAGCTAAAAAAAAATAATGACAATCCACCAAGTTATGGGTGTTTGGAATGACAAAAAAAGTGAGATAATTTAAAATAATTTCTGAATTCGTAATTCGTACAGTAATATGAAAAATAAATAATTTTTAAAAATTATCAAAAATTTTCAACGTTTTTCATTTCATCAAATGCACTTGCACCCACAATATTAATAACACTAACATTAGTTTCTTTTAAGAGATTATTTATAAAAGAAAAAAGAAAAGAAAAGTAATGTAACATTCTTTAATTTATGAAATTATTTAAAATAAATCGAGATATTTTTTGAATTTATTTTTTTATTATATATTAAAAAATTTATTAAGAAAATACGTTAACTTTCCATATTCTTACACGTGCGCGGGATTATTATCATGGACAAGGTCAAGCATTGTCACACCAACGTCAGCCCAATGGGCCTAAAGTAGTCCATCATGAGAGGCAGCAAGCCCAATATGAGATGGCAAGGTCCGTATCCTCACACTCCGAGCCCTCTCCCTCTACAAACCGGGTCCGAAAGCTCAGGGATTCGTTTTTATGACGATTGATTTGACCTCACAAGTGGATCGGTCAGTAACTCAACACACTTCCCGTTTCACCAATTTAGGCACCGTTCGGAAATCTAAAAAACAATATAAATTTCCAAACTCTGTAACTCTGTTTTGTTTCCAGCAATTATTAATTTAAAATTTTTTCGTTTTTACTAAAAATCAAAAATTTACTTAAAAAAATCAACAATTCGAAAGAAAGTTAATCTAATGTGTAAATTTTTTTTCATAATCTTATTTTTTTAATCAAAATCTTTTAAACGAGTATCATTGTTGTTATTTTTTATGAAATTTTTTGAATCAATGGGAACAGATTTAGAAAATTGTTCCCACGGTCTTAAAAAAAATAAGTGACACAATTTGAATCTATTAGAATGGTCTGATAAATCTGTTCTAACAGATTATTCCACCAAAATTAACTTAAAACACATTTTTCTTACTTTTTATCACTCCAAACACCACCTTATCGTTCATGCACAACTGCGATTGCTATTGGACAGCCGTAAGAACAATCTTTGTAAAAGAAAGCAGAACCTTTTCCTCTTCTAACCACTCCTGCGTTGCCACGTCACTAATACAAATGAAACTGTGAGTATCTGATCCTGGCGCCCCACCACAAGCGTTAAGACGACATCGACCGCCGAGAACAAACGCCCCGCGAGCGAGCTCGTCTTGTCCGCGCGAGATCTGCGTCAAACGCCGTGCTCGCGAAGGCAATTCGACGGTGTCTTTATACGTATATATGTATATATGTGTGCTTTTCAAAGAATTACAATTGGGATTTAGGACATAGATATTTGTATTCTTTGCTTGCTGGTGGGGCAACGGATCTGTTACACTAGGGCTTTTAACTTGTACAGAAGTCTAAAACCCTCCTTCCTAGCTTTGAATCTCTTACTGACATGAAGCAAAGAAGCGAGCTTGTTACTACTGCCAAGATTGTCAACTACCTCTTGGTGGGATTGATGGTCTTCCTCGTGTTGATTTGTCTGTACTACGGTTCGCTGTTGGCTCCTGGTCTGCCCAGAGCTAACGACGCTCAAGCCGTAGAAGACGGCGCCGATCCTGTTACCCGTGGCTTCGCTCCCAAACGCTACTACTTCGATGAATTGATGGAAGACGACCCAGAGCACAATCTAGAACTAGAAGTTCCCAGGACTATACCCGTACGTAATGGATTCTAGAAGTTTTTTTTTTTTCTTTTTTTTTTTTAATTGTTGTTTTTGGTTATGTGAATTGGTTTATGTTGTTGTTGCAGATCTGTGATAGGAACTACTCGGAATTGATACCTTGTTTGGATAGGCATTTGATATATCGGTTGAAATGGAAGCTTAATTTAACGGTAATGGAGCACTATGAACGGCACTGTCCACCTCCCCAACGGCGTTACAATTGCCTCATTCCCCCTCCTATTGGCTACAAGGTCAGCTCCACTTGTTTGCTGAGAATGTCGGAAAACAATAGAAATTTATGGGTTTTGAATTGAAACGTATCAGTCGATTTTCTTTTTTCCTTTTTGCGAGAGTTGTTTTAGAAAATGTTATAGTTTTGAGTCAAATAAGATTGTTGTTAGAATTCCAGATCCCAATCAGGTGGCCAGCAAGTAGGGATGAAGTGTGGAAGGCAAATATACCGCATACACACCTTGCAATGGAGAAATCGGACCAGAATTGGATGTTCGTGGATGGGGACAAAATTAAGTTTCCTGGTGGGGGAACTCATTTCCACAATGGAGCTGATAAGTACATAAATGCTATTGCTGGGGTAGGTAATATTAACTAGATTGCTATAAGTTCTGATTTGCTTGCATTTTGTGCTTATTGTCTTCATATTCTGAATTTCCAATCACTTAGCCATCATACTTGCACAGATGCTCAAGTTTCCTGGCGATAAACTAAACAATGGTGGAAATATTCGGAATGTTCTTGATGTGGGTTGTGGGGTTGCAAGTTTTGGAGCATATCTTCTATCCCATAACATTATAGCAATGTCTCTAGCGCCTAATGATGTCCATGAGAATCAAATACAGTTTGCCCTGGAAAGGGGTATCCCATCTACTCTAGGTGTCTTGGGCACAAAAAGATTGCCTTTTCCAAGCAGATCATTTGAACTTGCTCATTGCTCGCGATGTAGAATTGACTGGCTTCAAAGGGGTGGAATCCTTTTGCTAGAGGTGGACAGATTACTACGACCAGGAGGGTATTTTGTGTACTCTTCTCCCGAAGCCTATGCACATGATGCGGAAAATCGAAGAATTTGGAATGCCATGCATGATCTTCTTGGAAGGATGTGCTGGAGAGTTGTTTCAAGGAGAGAACAGACTGTTATATGGGCTAAGTCACTGAGTAATAGCTGTTACTTAAAGAGAAATCATGGGGCGCACCCTCTATTGTGCAGTTCTGATGATGATCCAGATGCAAGTTGGAATGTGCTGATGAAGCCCTGCATCACCCCATACTCGTCAAGTAAGTAGCAATGGTAGCTGCAAATAAATGGTATCAAAATTTTAGTTGCAACATCTTGTTGGTTATGTTTGTTGCCTCATTATGGACAAGAAAATATTTGTGTATTTTATGAATGACAAATATAAAGAACTGCTGGCCTACAAACTGCTACAAATCAACACAGGCATGATATAAGTAAGGTGTGATGTGTTGTAACTTTAATTAGACTAGGGAAATAATGTTCCAGGCATCCAAATAGTAGCTTGAGCCTGTAGGTGTTTTGAGATGATAGGATTTGAATTGTGGATTATAAAAAGGTTGCGGTTGTTTTTCTAAATGACAATTTGATTTATATTCAGGTAAAAGAAGTTGGAATTAGGGTAGCAAATGAGCTTACTTATTGAACAAACAATCAAGCTCGTCTAATTTAACAAACAAATTGTAAATTAAAAAACTATAACTAATCAAAGTTATTAACAAGAACAGCCAAGCCATTCAAACCTTATAAACAATTCTAGCTAATCTAATTATCAGCATGTTTACGAACACGTATCATCATCATCGTTGTCACCCTCTTGTTACATTTTTAATATATTCCCTTCTTTTTCCTCTTGTATTTTCCTTATCAATTTTCCTTTTTATGCTTAATTACCACTTATTTGAAAATACAGAGATGCACAAAGAAAAAGGAAGTGGTTTAGAACCTTGGCCAAAAAGGCTAACAGTGGCTCCCCCTCGTCTTGAAGAAATTAATGTCACTCCTGATGAATTTCAAGAAGACTCTGTAAGTTACTGGAAGGACAAGAAAACTGTGTGATTACGTATTTGTATATCATGATGTTGTCTTTATCCAATTCTGTTGCCACTCCTTGTTGGAAACTCAAATTTTAGTTGCTAAGAGATTGTTTTTTGCAGAGCATATGGCATTATAGAGTGACCGAGTACTGGAAGCAGATGAAATCTGTTATACGGAAAGAGTCCTTTAGAAATATAATGGATATGAATGCAAATCTTGGTGGATTTGCTGCTGCCCTAAATGATAAAGATGTTTGGGTAATGAATGTTGCTCCCGTCAATGTGTCTTCCAGATTGAAGATTATATATGACCGTGGCTTAATTGGAACAGTTCATGACTGGTATATGTTTTACAAGAGCAACACATTTCATGACTTAAATCTTTTTGATTTGAAAATCCTAAGTTGGCATTTGGTTTGCTTTTCTAATTTCTGTTTTCTATTTTATGTGTTTTATGTTTTAAAAATTCCAAAACAAGGAAACAGAAAATGCTCTGTTTTCTTCGTTTTGAGATTTTTCTTGTTTTAGGTTGAAAATGCTCAAAACGAGTTTTAACCATTTTTCATTTCATGTGTAAACTCATTTCTATTTTCTAAAATAAATTTTGAAAACACAAGTGATCAAGTATATTTTAGCTATTTTTTCTTATTTTTAAAAGCGCAAAATGGCAAATGCGCTCAAAGCAGAAAATAGGAAACAAAAACAGAAAACAAAAAATAAAAAAATAAACCAAATGACGACTAATTGTTTGTTTTCTTTTGATCATGGTACATGTTTTTTTCTTCTTCCAGCTGTCTTCTGAAAATTGTTGTTCTGTTACTAGATTCAAAACATAGGCCTGTTAAGACATTCAATGAAAGATCATAAATAGCAACGTATACATATATGTCAGCATATGTACATACTTATAACAGACTGTTGGGTGTCTAAACAAAGGTTCCTTTCATGTCCAGTTCTTTCAAACTTTATAACAAACTGTTGGGTGTCTAAACAAAGGTTCCCTTCATGTCCGGTTCTTGTTTTAAATTAATTTACAAAAATTAAATGATATTAACCTCACAAATTGCAATGACCTGTAGATAATTAATGCCCCATGTAGGTCCAAGGGGCATTTATAGGAGCCATATCAATAGTTGTTTGTACCCTTTTGACATTTGGAATGAACAACCATGCCTAGTTTATGGGTGAAGCCATTAAGGAACCAACTTGTATACTTGTTTTCTCCCCTTTTGCTCTTTTCTGGTTGTACCGAGCACAATTTATTTGGAATCAACTTTTTCCATGCTTGCTTGAGATATTATAATTTAGAACCAGCATAAGGTGGAGCAGTACTTGTTGTATTATTTACTGTGTTGCTGCATATTTTTCATTTTAAGCCCAAAGCTGAGGTCTGTTAATGTGTTTACAGGTGTGAATCATTCTCTACATACCCACGCACCTATGATCTTCTTCATGCTTGGACAGTGTTCTCGGAGATTGAGGGTCGTGGATGTAGTGCAGAGGATCTTCTGATTGAGATGGATCGTATGCTACGGCCTGGGGGTTTTGTCATTATAAGAGACCAGCCTTCCATCATAAACCATGTAAGGAAATTCTCAACTGCCTTGAGATGGGATGGATGGTTATCAGAAGTAGAACCAAGGGTCGATGCTCTTTCCTTTAACGAGGAAAGAGTTCTAATTGCCAGAAAGAAGATGTGGGAGGAGGGTGCTTCAACAATGTGAATAATGCTTCCTTATTCAGCAGGTACATGACTTGTCATGTTTTTCTTTTGAAGCAAATGATGGCATCCTTGGCAAGAAAGAAGCTGTGATTACATTAGGAAAATAGTTTGATAGTTTCACCTTCACGTTACAACATTTTAGAGGAAGTAAAAAGGAATTTTTATTAAATTTAGTTTGCATTTATTTTTTAATTTTTATATTCTGAATTTACCTTTCAAAAAAAAAAAAAAAAAATTGTATCGGAAGGGTATTGCAGCGCATTTTGGAGTACACAGTCACCTGTGAATTTGAGCGAAGGGGCCATGACATCTATTCAGCTGTCTTCGCAGACAAGAATACTCCCTTCCTCCTGGCGTTTGGGATGATAAATGAAAAATACAGCATCACATGGATGAGCAACTCTCTGCGGAGAATGCAGTGTGAGGTAGAGAAATAGATGTAGCAACATCTGTGAAAAGAAACCACCACTGAAGCACAACTGAAAGTTTTCCATTCAGTATTTAGATGGTTTGTCTATCTATTTGGATGAGATTTTAAGAAATTAAATTTTGACTCTAGTAAATTTGGCAAATTACTTCCAAATGGTCCTTGCCCCCACTTTATTTTATATTCTTACCGCTTGCTTCATGATATGAACATCTTATTTTCACACGGACATGGTCAGAGGGCCACTGTATCATAGGTAGCCTGCTTTTTGATAACCATACTATTTAATTCCAAAACTCTTTGCATTTTGTGGAAGGTTTCGGAACAAAAAATGAAGCGAAAGGGCCCGACTCTCTTCCCTTGTTTGGTTTATGAAAATGACAAGAAAATCAGTAGGTGTAAGGCAAAGAAATTCAATTCCGGGCTGGTTAGCTAAAAAAAGCGCCTCTCTCTCTCTCTCTCTCTCTCTTCAGTATTAATGGTAGTACGACTGGAAAGTGATCCTGGAAATCATTGGAAACCTATCGAGTCCTTGTGCGGATCTAACAGGGGTGGGGTTTTGTGAAGATTGCCTTGTCAGCTAGCAGTTTGAGGTCAAAATATAATGTTTAGTTCAGTTGCTCTCAGTGAATTGGGTTACTGTTACTCTCTGGATTAAGAGTTGCAACTAGTGAAAAGTTCAGAAAGACATAACATGGCTGTTCAGATCAAGACCAGCCCAGTCGTCGGGATGGATGGTCTACTCGGCTGCATTGATATTTGGCAGGATCAGATTCACTTCTAGGCTCTGTTTGTCTCCCTTTATTTCAATATAAAATATTTTTAAAAACTATTCTTTTAAAATATGAGCAAAAATATTTTCACAAAAATACTTCATATTAAAACAAACAAGCTAGTATTGAATATTTAATATTTGTTCCAGTGAAAGCTAGTAAATCAAGCACCTGCACTGCCCAGCAGAAACTCCTAAAATGTACTTTGTGCAAGACTAAGAAACACATTAAAAAAAAATGAAGCCATTCAGCATAAATACTAAAATCCCTTCTTTATCAACATTGGAAAGAATAATAGCAGATTTCATTGTGCAGAAGGGGGGAAAAAAGAAAAACAAAAAACACTTTCTTTTAAGTTTTGAACTAAAAACACTAGTTATATTATATCCCTTTAAGGTTTGAACCAAAAACACACAACCACCTTAATTTTAAAATCAATACATAACTCCTCATGGACTTGAAAGCAAAATTGCTAAAAAAAAAAAAAAAAAAAATTAAATTTAGCACGATTTTGTATTACAGACAATATCTAAGCTTATATGTAGTAGTCCAAAAAATGTTGTTTAAGAAAATAAAAACAAATTGAGTCTTTTTATTTTCATTTTAACATAAAACTGATAACAGTTTACCGTTATCCAACTATTTTTGTAGAAATCATTTTCTCCCAACTAAATGACTAAATTTGAGTCATTATGGGACTATTTGTTGACTCTTCAACCAACTAGAAAGAGGTCAAATGTTTTTGAGTCCAACTCCGAGTGAGTAAAAGCATAATTACCCAACAATTGAATGTAAAATCCCAAATTATGCAATCCTGTCTCTGCAGGATACTACAAGCTTACAAGTACCCTCAGTTGACTTGTTAAATAAAAATATTGCGCCAAAATTCGCCTTTGAAATTTGAAACCCAATCACTGTATCATGTGGACTTACTCTTCTTTTTCTTTTTTCTTGAGCCTGAACCAGAGCTGCTAGGACCCAATTCTATGGCCGCTCGCTTTGTCCTGCAAAGCAGAGGATCCATTTAAATAGGCCCGGAGAGAGATTGCATGTTTAATCATGGAAAAGGTACAATAAAAGCAACAGAAAGAAGCAAATTACCCTTTCGAGATCTCTTTTGCACCGTCTTTACTCTCTTCACTAGCAGAATCTGACAAAATTAGAGAAGGGAAAAAAAAACATCATTATACTCCATTTGGATAAATGAAAATGAATGAATCTGACTACCATTAGTGATGATTTTTTTTTATACAATTTGAACCATTAGTGTTAAGGATTTCAAATAATTATTTTACATGATTATTTCAAATCCACCCATGGATGCATCATTTCCACTCTTTTGTTAGAGTCAAAACCTTTCATTTCAAATCCATAAAGACAAAAGCAACCTCACTATTGTATCTTTCTAAGTAGGTTGTTTGTAAAGTGAATTCGAAGTGCATGTGATATGAAATTCCATGTATATAGATTTCCATTACTGAGATGAGCTTTTCTGTTTCTTGTATTCATTGAAGATCCACTTGTACTGGGCAAGCTAAAAAGAAACAATTTTCCGTGAAAAACAAAAGAGTGCACACAATTTTTAATGTTTGCGATGTCTACAAGCTATAAGAAGCACAGACACTTCTAAGAAAGTGATGTACCAGTGTGAAGTGTCATGTAATGTCAAATACCTACACTCATCACTTGAGAGACATTCATAACTTATATATACGAAACATAATGTAATTTAAAAATAAATAAATTTGCAATCGAATAATAAGATAAAAATTATATGAATTACATATATAATTCCTTACCAATTTTTTTTTATTTTAGGAATATTAAGATCTAAAATTTCTAATTTGTTTGTAAATATAATCTTTTAAAATAGATATGAATAAAAGAAAAATGCATTTACAGTACAAAGATGAATAAATAGTAGTTTTCATATACATAAATAAAATTATATATTTATTCGTTAATGTGTTCCTACCGTGTTGTATCCTAATTAAAAATTGATGTGTCAGTGTGTTTGTTCGTGTCATACTCATATTACATGTTTGTATCCGTGCTTCTTAGTTTACAAGGGCATTAAAAGAGTTAAAATTCAGCTTCTCAGACATCAAGTCTTCTCAAATCAATTCATGAGTATAAAACTAGACTGATTACAAGCCAGCTAATGATTTGGATGATGAAAAATGAAGACGAGTATGAAGTTCTGATAAAAGGAAAGTCACCTGCTCCATTAATATCTTCAGTTTCTAGCTCTGGCTCTGATCCAGAACCCCAACGATCTCCTCCATCGTCAAAGTCCCACCGTTCTCCTGCTGGAGGCATCCAAAAGTCAGCTTCCTCAGAATCAACGTCCTTATTGGAAGAATTCATCTCTTCAGATACAACTTTGCTGACATTCTGCTTCTGCTTCATTTTCTTCTTCTTCAAACCATCTGCTTTTGGCTTCGATGCTCTCTCTGGTGTCTGATCTCCATTCTCTGCTAGTATTGTGAGATTCACCAATTCACAATCTTTAGGGGCAACTTCACTGACACTCTCCTCCTCCTCCTTTTTGTTTTTATTTTTCTTCAAACCATCTGCTTTTCGTTTAGATACTCTCTCTGATGTTTGATCTCCTTTTTCAGCTTCCTTTTTCTCTGTTCACAGTAATTCACATTGTCTGTTAAAATCCCATTTAAATCAAATCAAAATCAAATACAGAATGAGCACCGATTTTTCCTCAACTTAAAAGGGAAACCCTTCTAATGCACAAATATGTAGATTTTCATAAAGTCATACTAGAAGGGTTTCAATGGGTGAAAACATGAACAAAAGAAAGCAAAATAATTAAGAAAAAGCTAACAAACAAACCTAACATGTTGAGGAAGCGTTTTCCATTGATATGTTTCCATATATGCTCCTCACATTTATTGATGGTAACTCCGGTTAGCTTACAAATTAACTTTGAACTACAAAGACGGGCAAAATAAATAAATAAATAACAACAAAAATTGGAAATTAAAACATCAGCCCTGGAGAAAAACTATCACTTTGATTTTCTTTAGGGTTCCCTCAAACTTTCTAGGGAACCAAATGGAAAAAAGGAATGAAATGACTACAGTTACAAACCAGAATAGAAAGGAAGAGGGAGGGGGTTAAAGGCGTAAAGAGTACCGGGAGAGAGGGTCTCGGCGGAACATATTGAGAGGGGGCTTATTGCGGGCGAGGGCGGCGTCGATGAGGCCGAGGCGGCAGTGCTTGGTCCGAGCGTACGACTCCTTCGCCTGCGCAGTGGGGGGGACTTCGTGTCCAGTCTCGACGCACCTCAACCTTCCATTCTCAACCTCTTCGAACGTCGGTGATCCTAGCAGATTTTCCCCTTCCTTCTCCTTCTTTTCTTTTTCTACCTCTTCCTTCCCCTTTCCCTTTCCCTTTCCCATTGGACCTTCTTTCTCTACTCCATTACAGGAGCACACACAGCTCTACAAAATTCTGCCCTAGTTAGTAGTTAAAAGAAAATAACGACGTCGTATTTGTTGTCGTTGTTATTGTTGTTTTTATTATTCTTTAACTTATTTTTTTCTTTTCCTCACTAAACACAGTAAATCTTCCCTCTAAACACAGTAAAATATATATATATATTTAGGAATTTTTTTTTTTTTTAGTAACAGAGGAAATCACCCAGCGGTTTTATTTACTGAGCTACCTATCGTCACAGCCCCCACTTAAATCCTGGCTGCTCCAATTGAGAATCGAACCTACGACCTGAATATATCACTCAAGCCTTAAGCTTGACTTCCGCTCCACTAAACTAACTAGGATGGATATATATTTAGGAATTGACACACTTGCTGTTAACTTGGTAATATCGTAGTTCGAAGTCGTTGAATTTTACTTCTTTTGTACAAGAAATGCATTAGACATTTGATGTGCATAAATTGTCGTGCTGTGCCTATATATTTTTTTTCCTATTTTTTTTCATCTTCCCAAAAATAGATTAATCCCTTCTTTTCATTTATAAAAATCTACAAGCTATAGCCTCTAATATGAAATTTTCGATGTGTTTGAAGCGGTAAAAAATAAGATAAATGGTGCATTTGATTTACTATAAAATGATGAAAATCTCTTAAATTTATTTACTTTTTATCTTATTCACGAATTAGGAACCCACGAATTATCTCACTTTATCTTAATTCATTTCATTTTTGTCACTCCAAATGTACCTAAACTGAGAGAAACTGTGAGTTCATAATTCGTGTAATAAGATAAAAAGTAAATAAAAATTTAAAATTTTAAGAGATTTTCAAAATTTTACGACAAATCAAACTAACTAAAAAAAAAAATCACTTATGGCCCCTCCCCCCGGGCCGGGGGGGGTGTAATCGGCCTTATTTGACATGGGGGAAGATTAAAAACTTAAAATGCCTCAAATAGACAGTTTGGCATTATAGGTCAGTTCTGTCAATTTAGAAATTTATCTCTAAAAATGGGTCAAAAATCAGTTAAAAATAGGAGTAGAAAGCAAAAATTAGTTGTTTGACAGATATATTCCTGCTGAATACATGTATATATATGTCTATTATTCATATGGTATTTCAAATCCAACTCACCTTATTAGTAAATTAAATCCTATTTTATCCATCCATTGAACTCCCGAGGAAAAAAAAAAAAAAATTCCCGTGTCCATTAATTCATTTCATTCATGGAATCTAAAAATGCCTTCCCCTGAGGCCTTTGAATTACTCCATAAATATCCAAGAATCGTTACCCCATTCAACATAACAGAAGGGGAAAATGGACTACTTTGTCAACATTCTAGTGCTTGGGATTTCCACGTTGTTGGTTTTCAGTATTAACGTTGGAGCTGCGAACGCCAATGGTCCGCAGCAGCCATGCAATTTTCCGGCAATCTACAACTTCGGTGGCTCAAATTCAGACACCGGCAGTAGTCTATCAGCAGCTCTTTATCCTATTACAGCCCCAAACGGTCGGACTTTCTTCAAAGAACCGGCCGGAAGAGCTTGTGATGGGCGTCTCGTCATTGACTTCATAGGTAAAACTCCTACCCTTAATCCTGAATGTTGCGAATTGTTTGTTTGTTCAGCTGGATATGGAAAATGCTGATGATGGATGTTTATTTGTTCAGCTGAGCACTTGAAACTGCCATATCTGAGTGCATACATGAATTCTATCGAGGCGAATTTCGAGCACGGTGCCAACTTCGCAACAATAGAGGCACCCTTCTATGACCAATGGAATGCCAATGAATCCATTTGGGTACATGGTCTTAGCCCCTTCACCGTCGATGTCCAGGTCAACAGCCATTTCGATCAGTTCAAAAACCGAACCATTGCCCTCTACAACCAAGGTCCTTTTAGTTAATTTATTCAACGGTTACATGGCAAAACTACTGAAATATATATATATATTTGTATATGCATGTATGTAAGACAGTTTTGTTAATGATCTTCAGGTAAGGACATAAGCGCCCTCCCAAAGCCTGAGGACTTCTCGAAGGCTCTTTACACCTTTGATATTGGGCACACCGATCTCTCTGTTAGTTTTTTGAGGCTTGAAAATGAGATCAAAGTTGGAGAATTCATACCCACCATAATTAATAAGTTTGCTGATTATGTCCAAGTAAGTTCAACTGGGATTTCAAGCACATACAATTTTCTTTTGTCCGATTGTTTGGAATTGACGTATATATACGTATGTATATGTGGCAGTCTCTCTACAGCAAGGGAGGTAGGACATTCTGGATACAAAACGCAGGCCCAATTGGTTGCATGCCTAATACCACTTTGGGAATCTCCAAGCCAAAGCCAGGTATTCTAGATCAGAATGGCTGTGTCAAGAGTCGGAATGACGTTGCCAGGGAGTTAAACAAGCAGCTCAGGGACAGAGTGATCAAACTCAGGACACAACTCCCAGATGCTGCCCTGACATACGTGGATTTCTATGCTGCAGCTTATGATCTGATCAGCAATGCCAAGAACCAAGGTGATTATATATATCCTCAAAATTTCCCATTTTTTAATGCTACATCCTCAATTTTTTTCCATCTCATTGATGCTCACGAGTTGCCAAAGCCAAGCCACGGTTCAAATTTTACTTGATGCTGTTCCCTTGATAGGATTCACTGATCCAATGAAGATCTGCTGTGGACTTCGGAAGGAAGGATTGTATGTCAAGTGTGGGAAGGAAGGAGAGATGAAGGGCAAGAAAGTGTTTGCTGGCTCTTGTGAGAATCCTTCAAAATTTATCAGCTGGGATGGTATACACTACACAGAGGCTGCAAACCGTTTGATTGCTAATCGCATAATCAGTGGTTCATTGTCGGACCCACCCATTCCAATCACCCAAGCTTGTCATAAGATATAAGACTAGTGTGCCAGAGTTTTTGCGACCTGGGAAGCGATCGTCCAACGGGGTTTAAGTTGGGGGAGACGCACTCAGGACAATTTTCTTAAAAGTGACAAATACATAATATCTTCGACTGTATCGAATAGAAAAGAGAGCCGCCAATTGAACAATCGCTCGTTCTCCAGGCCGCAAAAACTCCCGCACAACTAGAAACGTAATTAAGCGATGTGTTGGAGAAAATAGTACTGGTTTTATGCCTAGTGGAGGAAGCTCTTGTTAAAGACCCCGAAAGCAGTGTTTAACAACAGTATATATATATGTATATGTTTCCAACTTATTTTAATTCAGTTTGAGTGAATATGTATATATGTAGATCAAATGTCCTCTGAATGTCTTCTCTCGACTTTTGGTCAGCAACAATATTTAGATTTTCCTCCACTAATTCATTTATGTCTACTGGTATATAAAAAATTATTAAATGGAAATAATGCACCGTCAAGGGGTAGAAAGTTTTACTGCGTTAAATTGAACTTTTAATACATGATGAAAAGGATACCTAAGCTAAAGAACCATAGCACGTGACATCAACTCACTCTGTTTTTCCCCTGTTCCCTCATCAAGCAACCCATTCTTCAATCATTGATTGCAATTGAAAAGGAAAAAATGCTTACCTTTTACTCTATTCAAAAGATGATATATAGCGTGCCAGGTATGTAAAAAAGTGTGCTCTCAACTTTTGACTTTTTTAATTACCAAAAAAAAAAAAAAAACTTTTGACTTTTTTCATCTTTTGATTTCACTCACTCACCTGCCCAGCCACCATGTCACAACAATCTCTTACCATTTGTTTGGGGAAGGAGAACAAAAATGAAAGATGGTAAAAAGATTTATTTTGCTTGGACGAGGCGAATGAAAGGAAAAGAGAATGAAATAAAGTGGATTAATTCATCTCTTTTAATCAGATTCCTTTTTGCTGTATTAAGGCTCTCTTTGAAACACCAAATTCCATCGAAGACTCAAAAAACTTTTTAAAAAATTAAACTTCATCTCTCGTTGCACAAAATACAAAATTATAACTTTTATTAATTTTTATTACTTTTTATCTCTTCAAACATATCCTGAGTGATATTTTAAATTAAATTTTTATTTTTTTATTATTTTCATAGTTATGCATTACAAATAAATATATTTTAAAAAATATAATAGTATTTTTAACCATATAGTTTACTTTATCTTCCAATTTCTTTCTCATCTCATCTAAACATGTCATGTTATGTTTCATATATAAAAATATCCATTCTAAGGTGTCGTTTGGAGTATAAAAAAAGTTTAAAAAATTTCAAAAGTTTCAACTTTTTCAAACTCTAAAAAGTTTCAACTCTTTGAAAATTTTATCAAAATTCGTTGGAATGATTTTTTTTTTAAATTCTTATGTATTTTAAATTTTATTTATAGTTTTCGTAATTATTAGGACTCAAATTTTCAATTTTTTTTTATTTTCAATTTTTTTTTTAGTTCCTATAATTATCAGGACAAGATTTTTTTTTTAATTTTTATGTATGTTTATTTATTTTCATTCTATTGATAGTTTTCATAATTATTTGCACTTATTTATTTATTATTATTATTAAAATTGTGAAGGACATCATCAAACTAACACCTCAAAAAGACACATATATATATATATATATATAGAGAGAGAGATGTGTTTTTGATTTGCTTAAACTCACTTAAAAAATCTTTGACAATACTTAATATTTATTTACGAATTATAAACTCAAAAACTACCGCACTCTATATTATTTTATGCTTCAAACGCATCCTGTGTAAATTTGCGGCAGCGACGCGGGGCTCCATCCTAAATTTGGGAAAGGTGTAGAGAACTGTCTGATTCACCGCACAGCACATGGCTGTCATCAATTAATCTGCTTCTCTCTTTTGTCTTTTTGCATTTTTTCTTAGACACATACGTCTTCTTTCACCCACAACTTTATGGTTCTGGCCCTCCCTGTGGACTGTTATATATATCGTGAGAGTGAGTGCTTTACACTCTGAAGTAGGACTAGAGTAGTATAGAAGGGGGGAAAAATGGGGTTTCTCAAAGTTGTGGCAGTAGCCACGGTGGTGGTGGTGGTTGCGAGCGTCGGAGGAGTGGATGTGAAGGGTGGTTCGCCACCGTGTGATTTTCCGGCGATTTACAACTTCGGCGACTCGAATTCAGACACTGGCGGTATTTCACACGCGTTTGAGCCTATCCCAGCCCCGTACGGCCAGAATTACTTCCGAAAGCCTGCCGGAAGAGACTCCGATGGTCGTCTTGTCATAGACTTCATAGGTAATATTAATGATAATAGAATTTCTCTCTATTTGTTAATTTTCAGAATGCAAGAACTAATGTTGCTGAGTGTGTGATTGTGATTGTGTGTGTGTGTGTATGTGCAGCTGAGCAATTGAAACTGCCATATTTGAGTGCGTATTTGAATTCATTAGGATCCAATTACAGGCACGGCGCCAATTTTGCGACTGGTGGTTCAACCATAAGTCGCCCAAATGAAACCATATATGAGTATGGAATAAGCCCCTTCTATCTTGGTATGCAGATTGTGCAATATGATCAGTTCAGAACCCGAACAGCAGATCTCTACAATCAAGGTGCTTTTTTTTTGGTTTCTAATCAACTCGTCATATATATATATATATATATATATAATACCCAAAACCCAGAAACCTGCTTTTTGAATCCTAATTTGACATAGAAAGTTTCTTTTGTTTGCTAATTGATATTTCAGCTGATTCTGACAAAGCCAAGCTCCCAGTGGAAGAGGACTTCTCGAAAGCTCTCTACACATTTGACATTGGGCAGAATGATCTCTCTGTCGGTTTCCGAAAGCTTAGTGATGAACAACTTCGAGCTGCAATACCCGACATTGTCAACCAATTTGCTTCTGCAGTCAAAGTATGTACAATCTTACTCAAGTGTTGCAATTCTCATATATATATATATATATATATATATATCTTACCCACTCTTACATATGCTGAATGCAGCATCTGTACGAAAAGGGGGCAAGGGCATTCTTGGTACATAACACAGGCCCCATTGGGTGCTTACCAGTAGCCACTTTTTATATAAGCAATCCCCAGCCTGGTTTCCTAGACCAATATGGCTGTATCAAAGGCCAGAATGACATGGCCGTGGAGTTCAACAAACAGCTCAAGGACAGAGTCAGCAAGCTGAGGGCAGAACTCCCACAAGCTGCCTTGACATATGTGGACGTTTATGCTGCCAAATATGGCTTAATCAGCAACACAAAGAACCAAGGTAACAAAACACAAACAACGCCATTGAAAATGAAGTTGAACCCACCATTTACCTTTTTCAGCCATTGATTCGACTGACATAAATATAATCCCTGGTCTTTTCTGAACAGGGTTTACTGAACCGCTTAAGGTCTGCTGTGGGTATCACCAGAATTTTGTGCATGTGTGGTGTGGGAACAAGATGAGCATCAATGGTACTGAGTTCTATGGGGCTGCTTGTTCAGCTCCGGCCACATACATTAGCTGGGATGGAGTTCACTATTCTGAGGCTGCAAATCATTGGGTTGCCAATCGCATACTCAATGGCTCTTTGTCTGATCCTCCTATTCCAATTACCCACGCTTGTTACCGGAACCCAGCCCTATAATTACTCCTGTGCCGGTATGTTTTGAGTAATTGAATCTGATTAGGGAAGAAACATAGAAAGTGGTGTTCCATTAGATTTTGGCACATTTCGAACCTGTGGAATGCACGGTTTTTACGAGATTTTGAGATTATAAAGTGATCTCTTTCAGGGTTTTCCACTTGGATTTTGGAGGGGAATATGAATAAAGTTAATAAACCAATTTCTTGTTCTAAACTTGTATGGGTTTATCAAATTAGTGATGTTTCCACTTAATTGGTTCTTGTTGCATGCGTATGATCATTACTGTCTACTCTCAAGTGCGATAGAGAAAAGAAAAAATACCCAATTCCATTTAGCAATCTGGTAGTGTTGATGATGTAGAACTGGCTGTCCTAGCATATTTAGACTGTTTGACTCGATTCAACATTTATGGCTAGGTTGATCTGATTGAGGACAGAGCTAACCCAACTTATGTGGACATTTTTAGGATTCCAAGTATGGATTAATCAGCAGTGCAAACAATCAAGTGATCATCATTTGCTCGAAACAATTGTCACTTTAACCATACACATCTACCTATAAAAGTGGCCAACAATGTCATCCACGATATCAAATTGGTTAAGCCATTTACTTTAAGTGGGGATTTGATGGGAAATCAACTGCTCGTAGAAGCCAACAAATGGGACGAACATCTATCCGGGTTTAAGTTTGTCGGAAATTAAATAATTAACCATTTTACTAATCGCTAATAAGTGCAGCACCCGTGAGTGGCAAGAACTGCTGTTGACAGGGAATATTGTAATAGTTCCCTTAGCAATCAGGTGGGTACAAACATCTTGTTGTACAAACATCTTGTTTAGTGAACAAGATGGCTTCCGAAGATAACTTACGTCACAAACTGTCAGTTAACTTGAGCTGAAATTATGCCATTGGTAGATTATATATACATGTATATTTAAATCTTAAAAACTATTTCAAGTTTTTTTTTATTTTAAGCCAAGTCAGGAAGATTTTTGAGTCACAAGTATTTTGATGAGTTCTGACGGCAACGTTTACAATTCTTGAGAGGAGTTTAATTTCCGTGGTCTTTAATTATTTTATTTATTCCAGCTAGGTTTAGGAATAAATGATAGTTTATATTTATGATTGAAATTGATACATTTGATAGTTTAAGGAAAAAAAAAAAAGATAATTTGAGAGAAATTTTCAAGACTCTTATGATTAATATTTACGGAGATAAAATGCGTGTGTAAATATATATATACACACCAAAAGAATTGTTTTCCATTCTGGGCTATGTATACATATTTCATGGTTAGAATCAAGGTTGTCCCTTGATTTAAGAGATTTACATTCAAGGCGAATCCCTTCAATCAGAACTCATGCCAATAATAAATATTTATCATCTACACATGCTTGTTCTCACATTTGAGAAATTATCGAGCTCGAGTTATTTATATTAAACTTGAAATATGTTCGAGCTTTTATAGAGGATTATACTTGATTTAATAAAAAATAAAAAAAAAATCGATTGGAGATCAATTCATGAATATCTCTATTAAATGAAAATGACGTCAGTTTACTTTAAAAATAATAAATAAAATATTATTGAATATATATATTACTTTATCGAGATTTGAAACTGAGTTTTTAGTTCAAATTTAAACGAGTCACAAATCAAACTTGATCCAAACTTCTTTTAATCATGAATCAAGTTTGAACGAAACTCGAATAACTCGTGAATAACTCGATTTATTTCCACCTCTATTTGAAGTCTCTACGAAATTTACAAAGTCAGTAATGAGTTCTGATTTATTATATTGTTGCATCAGTGGAGCCGACTGCTTTTAAAAAAAAGTAGAGTGATATAATGTGAAATCCCCCCAGGATAATCTTATAAAAAATTACACGTGCTTATTTAAAAGCTAGTTTGGTAGAAAATGAAATGAGTAAATAATAAGCTAGTCTCTTTGTCATATGTGACTTTTTAATTAAAATTTAATTTTTTTTAGATAAATTTTAAGCAGTTTTATTTTACATATTTAAAAAGAAAATACATAAAGCATGCTTAAAATAGAAAAAGGCTAGAACCTTTAATAAAATACGTAAATAACGGAAGAATTGCTATACAAATTTAAATGGTTAGAATATAAACATTGTCCATCCCTTCCTTTAAGGGATTTACATTCAACTCAAGGCTCATCCTAGAATCTCTCCAATGACAACTCACGCCAATTACAATCACATTTCCAAATTCATATATGTCAAACGTTTGTCTTAAGGTTTTAAATTTTTTAATTTTTTCTCAATAATTTAATAAAAGGTACGTTTTGAGTAATAAAAAGTGAAATAAATGATGAATTCGTAATTCGTATAGTGAGATAAAAAATAATAACTTTTAAAATTTTTTAATATTATTCATCATTTTTTAACATTTTTTTTGTAGCTCCAAATAAATGCAAAGTAGTAGCACCTACCGCCCGCCCGACATTGCTATAAAAGTGATAGCAAAATCAAACTTGATGCAAAGCATGCACCTTGAAAAAACAATCTGTTTGTGCCTTTTTTTTTTAAGTTGGAGAGAGTTTCTGAAGTAAACAGTTTCACTGAAAAAACAATGGAGATTCTAAGATTAATAGCAACTTGGGCTTTGTTGGTTTCATTAGTTTTGAGGGTACTAGTAGTTTGTGATATTCCCGCGATATACAACTTTGGCGACTCCAACTCCGATACCGGTGGGATAGCCGCAGCGTTTTACCCCGAGGGAGATCCTTATGGTCAAACTTTCTTCCACCGGCCGGTTGGCAGAGCCAGCGATGGCCGCCTGATCATCGACTTCATTGGTAAGAAATCACATCTCATCTCTATCTAATCCCATTAATTAATTAATTAGTATACATCGATCCAACCAAATCTCACATACATAAAATTAAATTAAATTAATTATATATATGCAGCTGAGCACCTAAAGTTACCATACTTGAGCGCATACCTGGATTCCATTGGAACAAGCTCCGAAGCCAGTTTCCGGCACGGCGCAAATTTTGCAACCGGCGGAGCAACCATCAGGCGGCAGAACGAGTCGTGGTTCCAGACCGGTGTGAGCCCCTTCCCTCTCGATATTCAGGTTGAGCATTTCGTTCAGTTCAAAGCACGAACAACCTATTTCTACAATCAAGGTGATTATATATCCATTCATCCCAAAATTCAGCTGTCTCACTTATATACACAATATATATATATATATATATATATATATATATATATATATGTACGTATATACAATAGTTTAGCTGGCTAGATTTTTATATAATTATTATATATGCTGCTATATATGGTTGTGTAGCCAAAAACACGTCCAAGAGCGGCAGACTACCGAGACCCGAGGACTTCCCAAAGGCTCTTTACACATTTGATATTGGGCAAAATGATATTGCTGCGGCATTGAGGAAAGCGATGAGCTACCAGCAATTTCAAGCAGAAACACCAGACATAGTTAACAAGTTCGATGCAGCAATCCGAGTAATTAATTAAGTTATACATATGCTATAGCTAAAAATAAAAAGAAGAAAATTTGATCTTCGTACGTGCCAAGCGCATTTGTGTGTGTGTGTGTGTGTGTGTGTGTGTGTTTTAATAATGCTAGATTTTTTTTTTTTTTTTAATTTTGTAGCAATTATATGGAGAAGGGGCAAGAGTGTTCTGGATACATAACACAGGACCAATTGGTTGTTTACCAGTGGCTGTTGTGAATGTGGGGGATCCAAAGCCTGCAGGTTTTCTGGACGACAATGGCTGCATCAAATATCAGAATGATATGGCACTAGAGCTAAATAACCAACTCCACAACAGAGTCATCCAACTAAGGACAGAGCTCCCCCAAGCTAACCTAACCTACTTTGATATTTACTCTGCAAAATATGGACTAATCAGCAATGCAAGCAGCCAAGGTGATCCCTTTTTTCTATTATTATTATTATTATTATTATTATTATTATTTTATTTTATTTTATTTTATAAAGCAGCCAACTCAAATAAAACTTTATTGTCAAACTAGTTGGGTTAGCTAGTTATATTAATCATTTTCTTTGCTTCATTCATTTTTATTATAGATTAAATGAAATTAATTAAGTCTTTCCTCACAATTTCACTTCACGTAATTTTAGTTTTATTTTTTGTCCCCTTTATCCCTTTTATTTGGATCAACTCATTTTCTTATACTAATTCATTCCTAGATTTATATTAAATATAACTGAACTCTCTTCATCGACTTTCTCTCAATTTTTATTTTATAAGTGCTATATCAGTTTTTTACAGACATGTTCTCTTCTGATCCTTTTTTTTTAAATTACCACACAACTATTTTAACATCTTCATTTCTATTACACTCGTTTTATAAAAGTGTTACTTTTTATGGTGGATAACACTCTCGCTATAACAAAACATGATGGATTTTGCAATCGTCCTATCAAAATTTTCCTTGATAGGTATTCTCGAAATTAATTTTTGTTTCATTTTCTTGTTGCTAAATCAATGGCAAGACCTGCCATTGACAGGAACATCTTAACCACTGTAACCTCAGCACAGAAAGAAACCCACCACGCAAAGTAAAAGTAAGCTTGCAAGTTTCAAAGCAAACAATTTGCATGTTAGCAAGTTATAAAGTAAGGCGCCACTGTAATGGATAAATCAAGATCGTATAGAACCTTCAAAAGTTTGCTAAGTGTATTTGTGTGTGTGTGTGTAACAGGATTTGAGAATCCGTTCAACATATGCTGTGGGATTCGTAAAAAAGGGATCACTGTCTCCTGCGGAAACAAAGGGACCATAAATGGCACTCAAGTCATCGCCGGTGCTTGTGCAAATCCATCAAGAAACATCAGCTGGGACGGGGTACACTATACCGAGGCTGCTAATTCCTTCGTTGCTAAACAAATCCTGAACGGATCATTTTCAGACCCACCAATTCCAATTACTCCAGGGATATTATCAGCACTGTCAGGAATAAAATAAATAGCACAGCAGGAGTACCTAGCATTAGTAGTTTCCATTCTAAAGTATTCAATTCAACTGTGTGTATTGTTAGTATGGTTTGATAGAGGTTTAGCATTGGTCCCTCAATCAACCCATATGCACTTTTAGCCATGTACTCTGTACAAGTACTCCCCAAAATCTTCAAATAATGGAGTAATTGAGTTCTATTACTATTGTATGATCCATCTCAGCTGATTTCCCCTTCATGTGTCTCAGTTTACCTCATATTATTCAATTACAAATCTTATATTTTTAGCTTGTGTTTGAATAAAAAAAATTGACAGGAGGAAAGAAAAGAGATGAGAATTTAAAATCAATCGTCATTTGATTTGTGATGAAAAACTAGAAGAGAAAAAATATAAAATTTGAGAATAAAAATAATTGAATACAAAAATTAATTTATTCATAAATGACTTTTACAGGAATGGTAAATTAGTCCCTTAATTTGGGTTTTGGGATAATAAAAGAATATTGATAAATGTCGTCAAAAACAATCAAACTCAAAACCGTTTGATTAAAATTCAACAATTTAAACACATTTATATATTTGGATCATAAGTATTTATATATTTGGAGTGAAAAAGAAAAGGGTAAAGAACAAAAAATACACTTACAGTTTACTCTCAATATCACTTTGGTCCCCCACATTTCAATTACAACAGCCAAATTCCTACACTTTCGGTCAAGTATCAATTCGGTCCTTCTGTTAGTTGACCGTTAGAAACAACCATTAAATTAAAAGTGACACTAGGGGTAAATTATAAATGAAATTACAATTTTATCCTCAGTCTAATGGTTATTTCTAACGGTCAACTAACAGAATGACCGAATTAATACTTGATCGAAAATGTAGGGATTTAACTGTTGCAATTGAAACGTATGGGATCAAAGTGATACCGAAGATAAACTGAAAGATATTTTTTGTACTTTACCCAAAAAAAATTAATATAAATTGATAAAAGCAATATTAAAGATTAATCAGAATGTATAATTTTGAAAAGAGACCCATCTCCCGATAGAGAATGGGAGAAATGATTTTTTTTTTTTTTGGTGATTTTTTTCCTCCACTTACTCTCAACAATTTTTTGCCCTCCTTAATTCAGACCCTCAAATGTCAACATGCAATCGCATAGGAGAGAAAAATTTTAGTTCTTTAAATTTTTATATGGTGGATCAAACATAATAAAAACAAAATTAAAAATGATGAGGATGACATCTATCCTCTTATAACCCCAAACAAAACACACCCTTTGTGTTTGGTTGGACATTGAATTCCCATGTTTGGTTTTTGATCAAGGAATTTGAAACAATGCAGTTATATATTTTGCAAAATTGAGATTGATGTGGTATTTGAAAATTTTGTAAAATAATTTTTTTTTTTGTAAGATATGAATTGACCAAATTACCTTTATTAGTTTAATTTATTTCTAAAAGAAAAAAGGTACATGTTTGATTTTTTATCACAGAATTTGAACCAAAAAATATCCATATTTTGCAAAATTATAATTTCTAAGTGTGATGTGATGTTTAAAAATTATACAAAATTGATCGCATTAATTTAATGTATTTCCAAAAAAAGAATCATTTAACATTTTTAACTTATATTCTCATGCATCCTATTTTCAAATATAGCTATAAACATCAAATATTGAAAAATAAATTCTCATTATGATTTTTTTATATACCAAATGTTAAAAATTTGGTTTACATTGTCGTTAACAACAAAACATCACCTTAAGTTACTTATTTTTTTAGCTACGAAAAGGTTTTTAATGATATCTTTTCGTTTTTGCTTTGGCAGAAGAGAGAGCGGTAGAAGTTCAAGAGAGGAGATTCAATATTTTTCTCATGGTTTTGTAAAGAAAATGAAGTGAAGATAAGAAAGTGATTTTTCTTTTTTTTTTTTATTTGAGGAAAAAATAGTATAATAAAATGAAGAAAGAAAGTTTGAAAGACATTTTCTATTTTATATGAAAACAATATTTTGTTATTTTTTATTTTCTTAAAGAATGCAAGCATGTTTCTCCAAAATATATATATATATATCTCTAAATCTAAACCAAATGTTTTTCTTTTTCTTTTTTTTTTTTTAATTTTTTACATATTGTCATTTTCCACATAATCTTTTCAATTTCCTTTTCCTCCTATTTTATTGGGAATGGAAAGCTTACGTAAGAGCAACTACAAGAAAAATAGTATCATTTAAGAGAGAGGATAAACTGAGAAAGGGTTACATAATATTATGTCCAAACGCACAATTCTTTGGATCAAATTCAAAATTTTTTCAAAACACGTATGAACAACTCCACATATATTCCATTCACTGCCGATGTCCTTCGGGAAGGGTTACCACCCTGTGGAAGGGCACAAACCTCTGCGGCAAAGATCCATCTTCCTCCTCATCGTCATCAAATTCCAAGACATAGCTGCCAAATATATCAAACATAATTTGAGGCAATTCTAGTAATGCATATTCCACATGCTTCAATCACAAATGAATTGCTAGGGAATATTCGATCACCTAAGAATCTCAGGAAAAGAACAGGCATTTGGAAACCACAAGGAAATTGTCTACTAAATGCTTCCCAAGCAATTCAAATTACTTTATTTCTGACTGGAATAGGTATGCAATAATAAGCCCTTGCAAAAGGGAGGAAACTAATCCTAGAATCCCATCTGTTTTCTGGATTTTGAGAAGTGCAGATTTCCAAGAATGGGATTCTCTTATGAATTTCATCCATGCGATGCCCGAAAGTATGGTGCTAGTTTTACTCACCAATATAAATTAAGGGCATTAAAAGAAAGTTTAAGCAAATCAAATGGGAAAAAAGGTCGCTCCTTTTCAATAAATTTTTTACATCTTTTTTAATTTTTTATGAAGCCCCTACTTGTCACAGGAAAAAAAAAAAGGAAAAAGAAAAATTATTAAAATTGAAACAATGGGGAAGCTACTTACTCATCAGTCTTCCTCTGAAAATTTGCGAAAATAGTTGACATGTTGATTTGAGAACACAGCAGGATGTTGCAAATGCAAGTAGTCAGTTTCATTGTTCACCACCAGGTTCCAATAGGTTAGGAAAAACAAACCCAAATTGCTTATTAAAAAGCTAAAGAAAATGCAAGAATGCAAGAAAAACATTGTAGATACAACACCCAAGGATGAACTGTTTACCTTTCGAGGGTGGACCACAGTTGCTTTATACAATGCAGTTGTTCCAGGATACCATGCCAAAACTTGTTTCCCAGGAGAGAAATCTTGAGCACCTGTGGGATCATTCCGCTTTGGAAAAGGTATAATATGTGACATCGGCAGCTTGTACTTTCTGAAATTAGAAATATGAGAGAGAATTCATCATTCAGGTTTAGCAATAGCTTACATTTGATTGAATTAACAATTAACAAGAAGGAACAGAATTGTGATAAACATAAACTTGTAAGATTTTGATCACAGAATTGTGAAGGACCAAAATTTGATTTTGGTGAGCCAAGTCTTTGAACTCTAGGGCTACTTGTCCTACATCAATGCGTACACATGCAAACAAAAACTCGTAGACAACTATGGGAAGGGAGGTTGGGAGACCTAATATGCAATAATATAGAGAGGTCAATCTACAACGATCCAAGAAATCAAACAAAAGGTACCTCTGGCCACCACCCTCTTCATCATCACCAGGTTCCTCGTCAAGAACTTCAAATCTGCACAAAGAGATATTTACAAGAATTAAAATATTGTAAGATTAAACAAAGACGGAGTTACATTTACAAGGATTAATATATCATAGGATTAAATAAAGACGGAGTTACATTCTTCTTTTGATAGGTAAAAAGACCAAATTATGTTCTCAACTTAGTCCCGTCACTTGACTGACAGACTCTTATTCTCCTTCATCATACAGGAGAAACCCACAACCAAGAACTCCATTTTTCATTATTCATATCCTACTGATGTACTGCATGACAAGAACATAAATAATATTATTTTAGATATAGTTAACCCAAAATTTACTAGGTAAAATAGTCCATATCCGATTTGACTAGTCTATTGTTTAAGCATTATAGTGATCTTTACAGCAAGCTGCCTCACAAGATGATAAAGCAAGTACGGCTTATCAATAACATGAAAAGTAAGTCCTCTAGATGCCAGCATTACAAACAGAAGCAGACCACGTATTGGCCAAAAACACAAAAAAAAAAAAAAAAGAATCAGAAAAGCTTAAAGAAAAAGCCATTTCTTTCACTCAGTAATTATATAACTAATATTGATGAATCCTTCCACAAGGAGATAGTCAAGACTAAAAAACATAGATACGGATAAGAAATACGGATATGGGTATGGGTATGGATATGGAGTACAAATATAATTACGGGTATGGACATAGATACAATGATTTTAAAAAAATGAAAATACAGCAAGGATACGGCAAAAAAATATAAAATTTTTACATTTTTATTAGCTATACATATGTGTATATATATATATAACATTCAAAACAAAACTATATATAATTCAATATACAAAAACATAAAAAAATATAAGTTATAAGATTTTATAATTTTAAGAGTTTCGGTCACTCAAATCTAAATTTGTCTTAATTATATATTTGAAGAAAAATGATAAAATAACGGTTTATCCGACCTATATCTTGGAGTGTCCGTAAATATGTGTGTTCATTATGTCTCAAATATGGATATGGTAACTATTTTGAAGTGTCCGTGCTTCCTAGGTCAAGAGGTTCCATTAAATTGATGTATGCATACACTACCACTACAATTAGAAGTCCTTGATTAATTTGGAGAAGCCAGGACTACAACAGACAAAATTAAACCAGCACTCAAAGAGAACTGAATCATTCTAGATACATCAAAGACTTCTATCTATATAATTAAACACATCCATTGATGGGCTACGTGGCGGGATTATAACGTGATTGTGTTTCAAAAGTTTACCAAATGAGCCCACCCAACCATTTCACGGCGTGGTCCCCAGAAGAAGACTCAACCGAAAAAAAAAAAAAAATGAGCAGCCAAACATGCACAGGGATATTTGAAGGTGTTAGAATATAGAAACATATATATTAGAATATATGCTTAATTTCCTTAGAATATAGATGTGATTGTTTAGCATATAGGAGTGATTGATTTGGTTTCCTAATTTCCTAGTTTCCTATTTCCTAATTTGATGTAAACTTTTATTATAAATAATATGCAAGGGAGACGAGAGAATTCAATTTCAATCTCTCCCTTTTTCTCAACTTGGTATCAGAGCAAACTCTGGTTCCACAAAAAAAAAAAAAAAAAAACCCTAGCTGTAGCAGCCCTGAAAAAAAAAAAAAAAAAAAAAAAAAAAAAAAAAAAAAAAAAAAAAAAAAAAAACCATAACAGTACTGTAGCGGCACTGTTCATCGCCGGCGGACAGCTCTCCGGTGGTCGGAATTAAAGTCCGACCACTCCAAAAGGATCGCCGGTGGCCGACGATCACAACCCCACCGGAGTCATCACCGGCCGGTAGGCCACGCGCCCTCACGCGCGGGACTTCCGAGGCGTCCAGATTCCACGCGCGAAGCTTCTCTCGGCGTGTGCAGGCGCGTCTCCCTCCGAGAAGTTTCCGGCGACCCCTGCCGGATCTCGCCTAGGGCAGGCGACCCTTTTTGCTACCTTTTGGCTTGATGGGCAGTTGATTTGGATGTAAGCATGGTCGTTCTCGTCCCTGTCTTCCGCAACTGTCTGTTTTTTTTCTGATTTCTTCTTGTTCGAGACCAGATCTGCCATTCTGGTTTGTTCCGATTTCTTTGCTGCCATTGGGGCGTTGATTTGTTGGTTTGGTTAACCACTCTTGTTCTACCGTTGCGGAGGTCTCTTTGTTGGTTCTTTATTTGACGACTGTGCTGGAGATTTATTAACATGTCAAAATTTGAAGATACTACTTCAATCATGCCTCAATCTGTATTCTTAAGGGCAGATGATGTTCCTCGTTCTATTACACCGAAAAAATTAAATGGTGAGAATTATTTGAGTTGGGCACATGCTGTGAAGACCTTTCTTCGAGGAAAGGACAAGTTACAATTTATTACTGATGAGCCACCATCGTCCACTGATCCTCGGTATCGTGTTTGGATGAGCGAGGATGCAATTGTTATGGGGCTATTATGGCATAGTCTGGAGGATTCAGTTGCTACCACCGTTGAGTTTTGTGACTCATCTAAGAAGATCTGGGATTGTCTTGCAGAATCATATTCCCAGAAAAGTAATATTTCTCGAGTTTATGAGTTGTATGAGCAGATGTTCTCTGCAAAACAGGGCGAGAGATCATTGTCTGATTACTACAGTCACTTGAAGAGTTTATGGGAGCAGCTGTTACAATACAGACCGTTCAGTGAAGACTTAACACAGCAAAGGAAGTATTGGGAAGAATTCATGATTGCAAACTTTTTATCTGGCCTTAATCCTGCACTTCGAGGCTTTAAAGATCAAATTCTAGCGAGTGAAACTCTTCCTACTGCTGCCAGTGCTTATGCTCGTATACAAAGGTCATCATTGGGTTGCCATCCATCCAGTGTGAATGATCATTCAGTGACTTCTACTGATTCTTCAGCACTTATTAGTCAACATAATCGAGGAAGTTCTTCCCAAGGTAATTCTCGTGGCACTCGTGGTGGACGTACTACTCGTAGTGGTTCTCGTGGTGGAGGACGTTCATCAAATGGTCGAGGTGACCGCAAGTGTAATTTTTGCGGTGGTACCAATCATACTGAGCCTTACTGTTGGAAGAAATATGGTAAGCCTGAACAAGCCCACCATGTCTCTGACTGTGCTACTTCGTCACTTCCAGCGTCTGATAATGGAGCTACCACGTCTGATTCTCAGGAGACAATAACCTTAAGCTCCTCACAACTTCAAGAGCTCATTCAATCCTTGCGTGCTTCTAATCCTTCATCTTCCACTGCTACTCTGGCTAACTCAGGTAAACCAGCTCTTGTAGTCTCCTCTTCTCCCTCTTGGATCATCGATTCGGGAGCCAGCTCGCATATGTCTGGTAATTCTTCCTTATTCTCTAACCTCAGTAATGTTAATCATAGTATTGTGTTAGCTGATGGTTCTTCTCGTCCTGTGTCTGGTAGAGGGACTCTTCATCCCTTATCATCCCTTAATCTCCCTTCTAGTCTTTATGTACCACACTTTCCCTTTAATTTACTCTCTGTCAGTCAGTTAACCAAATTATTAAATTGTTCCATAACCTTCTTTCCTACTTCTTGTGTTTTTCAGGACCTCACGACGAAGAAGATGATTGGTTCGGGGCATGAGAAGGATGGCCTTTATTATCTTAATCGTGATCGTCCACCAGAACAACTAACTAGCACAGTTCTCCACACCTCTGTCTCCCCTCTCCAGTGGTATGTTCGTCTTGGTCATCCATGTTTAGCTCGGTTGAAACTACTTTTTCCTAATTTTAGTTCAGTGTCTAGTCTTGAATGTGAGGCTTGTCAACTTGGCAAGCATCACCGTAGTTCTTTTCCTAGCCGTAGTATTAGTCGTGAGTCTGAACCTTTTGATATTGTTCATACAGATGTTTGGGGCCCTGCCCGCATTTCTAGTGTTAATGGTTTTTCATATTTCGTAATATTTGTTGATGATTTTTCTCGAATGACATGGCTTTTTTTAATTAAACAACGGTCTGATTTACCTTCTGTTATTTCTCGTTTTTACAATGAAATTGTTACTCAATTCAACAGAAGAATTAAAGTCTTTCGTTCTGATAATGCATTGGAGTATATTCAGACGATTGTTCATAACTTTTGTACTGATAAGGGCATTATCCACCAAACTACTTGTCCTCACACTTCTCAACAAAATGGTATTGCTGAACGCAAAAATCGTCATTTGTTAGATGTTGCTCGTACCCTAATGTTTCACATGCATGTCCCTAAATCTTTTTGGGCAGATACTGTTCTCACTGCTTGTTATCTAATTAATAGGATCCCTACACCAATATTGTCAAATAAGTCTCCATTTTCTCTTCTTTATCCCAATCGGTCACCTTTTTCTCTTTCTCCTCGTACATTTGGTTGTGTTGCCTTTGTTCATATACTTGATCCTAATCAAGACAAACTTTCACCTCGTTTTCGTAAGTGTGTCTTCTTAGGATATTCCCGCACTCAGAAAGGTTATCGTTGTTATCACCCTCCTTCCCGACGTTACTTTGTGAGTGCCGATGTCACCTTTTTTGAATCTACTCCTTTCTTTTCTTCTAGTGGTGACCTTTTATCTCCTGATCTCATTACCTTTCGTGAGGGGGCGCACTCCCCTACTCTTCCTGCCCCTTTATCTTCCACCTATGTTCCCATATCCCAGTCTACCTCACTCACTCTTACCACTGATCACTTCACAGCTTCAGAACCATTAGTTCCATCTGAACCTTCTGCTCCTGCTCCTCTGCAACAGGTTTATCGACGTGATCCTGATAGAAAGGTCATTCTTCCCTTACCGCCAGATCACATCCCTTCGTCTGAGGTACCTGATTCTGATGAAGATCATTCTCCTTCTCCTGACTTGCCCATTGCCTTACGAAAAGGTAAGCGTACTTGCACTCAACATCCTATTGCTAATTTTGTCTCTTACCATCGGCTTTCCTGTTCCTTGTCTTCTTTTATTTGTGCCTTGTCTTCTGTTTTTGTTCCTTCTACTTATCAACAGGCCTTGTCTATTCCGGGATGGAAACACGCAGTGGATGAAGAAATGCATGCTCTTCATCAAAATCAGACATGGGAACTCACCTCTCTACCTATTGGCAAACGAACTGTTGGTTGTCGCTGGGTTTATACTGTTAAGTATCTTCCAGATGGTTCAGTTGAGCGCCTTAAAGCTCGGTTGGTTGCCAAAGGTTACACTCAGACGTATGGTGTTGACTATTCTGAGACTTTCTCTCCTGTTGCTCGTCTGAATTCAGTTCGAATTCTTCTTGCTGTTGCTGCAAGTCGTTCTTGGCCTCTACATCAGCTTGATATTAAGAATGCATTCCTCCATGGAGAACTACAAGAAGAAGTCTATATGGATCAACCTCCTGGTTATAGTATCCCTGGTAGTGAGCATCTTGTGTGTCGTTTACAGCGTGCTTTATATGGTCTGAAACAATCTCCTAGGGCTTGGTTTGATCGTTTCAGCTCTGTTCTCCTTGATATTGGGTATACTCGTTCTACTGCTGATCATTCAGTCTTTGTACGACGACAATCTTCTGGCACTATTATATTAATTGTCTATGTTGATGACATTATTATTTCTGGTGATGATATCACGGGTATTGTGGATTTGAAACAGTATCTTGCTACTCAATTTCATACCAAGGATTTGGGTCGACTTCGTTACTTTCTTGGAATTGAAATTGCCCACTCTTCACAAGGCATCTCCCTCTGTCAACGCAAGTATGTGCTGGATTTACTCTCTGACACTGGTCTTCTCGGTGCCCGTCCTGCTGATACTCCTATGGACCCATCTACTAAGTTAGATGCTACTTCGGGCGAGCCATTTTCTGATGTGGGTCGTTACCGTCGACTTGTGGGTAAGCTCATTTATCTCACTGTTACTCGTCCTGACATCACTTATGCTGTGGGGGTAGTCAGCCAATTTATGCATAGTCCTCGTCTTCCGCATTTTGAGGCTGTGTGTCGGATTCTACGGTATTTGAAGCATTCTCCAGCACGTGGACTTTTGTATCGTTCCTCTTCCTCCTTAAGTGTTACTGGTTATAGTGATGCTGATTGGGCTGGTAATCGGAATGATCGGCGTTCCACCTCGGGTTATTGTACCTTTGTTGGTGGTAATTTAGTTACATGGCGTAGTAAGAAACAACAGGTTGTGGCTCGTTCTAATGCTGAAGCTGAGTATCGTGCTATGGCTCACACTGCGTCTGAAATGCTCTGGGTTAGGTCACTTCTTCGGGATTTTGGTATTGAAGTTCCTGCTCCTATGGAAATGCATTGTGATAATCAAGCTGCTATCTTTATTGCCAATAATCCTGTGTTTCACGAGCGTACAAAACATATTGAGGTTGATTGTCATTTTATACGTGATTTGCTGCTCCGCAAGGAGTTGAGTACTCCATTTGTTCGCTCCTCTTCTCAGCTGGCCGATCTTCTCACCAAGCCATTATCTCGTTCTGCATTTCAGAGTTTCATATCCAAGCTGGGCATTTTTGACTTATATGCTCCAGCTTGAGGGGGCGTGTTAGAATATAGAAACATATATATTAGAATATATGCTTAATTTCCTTAGAATATAGATGTGATTGTTTAGCATATAGGAGTGATTGATTTGGTTTCCTAATTTCCTAGTTTCCTATTTCCTAATTTGATGTAAACTTTCATTATAAATAATATGCAAGGGAGACGAGAGAATTCAATTTCAATCTCTCCCTTTTTCTCAACTGAAGGTTTAAAAAATATAAAAACTTGAGAGATTGTAAATACATTTTATTTTTAGTTTTTTCCACTCCATCAACTCTAATAATAGATATTGATTTATGAAGTATGAAAAGTTTATCATTTTTTTAATTTTTAATAACTTTATTTTATTTGTCACGTGTCACTTTTACACCAATTTCTAATTTTTTTGACAATTAAACACCATCTAAATTTATTCTATTAAATTTATCTCTTTTATTGTTTTTAAATGTTAGTCTCCCTGGATTCATTTGCGTTTCATCTTTTTTTTTTTTTATTTTGTAGTTTTTATCTTTTAGATTTTTAGTCAAAATGTATATGGGTTATATTTATATTACTGTTAATTTTTTTATTAGTAATTGTTTTTACAAGTTATTTTTACAATTTTTCATGTAAATCTGCTTTACAAATTTATATTTGAATTTTTTGTTGGTCAAATTATGTTTTCGTGCCTTCAGGCACAGGCAATTTCTAGTTCCAATAATTATACAACAAAAAGCAGTAGTCACTACTTCAAGCAAACATATTAGACCAGCCTATCTGGGAGGTGTATCAATAGAACTGTGAAAACAAATTATACCATAATGCCATTCATTCTCTACGGTCTTTCAAATTAAACTTCACGGGTGCTCTTATTCCATGCGGTCCACAAAAACTAAAAAAACAAAAATGGGTGCAAGTGTGTGTGGGCAAGGTACAAGCTTGTGTTGGGTGGAACTATACTTACTCTCTAGTTTCCCTATCAAAATGAGTAACTTTTACGATAAACCACTCATCTTTCTCAGCATTTTCTTGTGTGACCCTAGCTGCTACCTGAAAAGTACAGTAGAAGTTAGGGAGAAAGTTAATTTGCAACCATCATTAAATTTAAGATAACGCTGGAACTGGCTAAAGAAATGCTTGAAAAATTAGATACATGTTCACTTCAGAGCTATACTATTACTTGTTCACCCTTCAGACTAGCAAGAGCATCTAGGTTGTTTCGCATTGACGGAGAAAGCCTTGAGATCTCTGAATCAACCTTCATTCTTTTCTTTTTCTGTTCAGTACCTTCTGCATGAACAATACACCCGAGTTAACACTTTAATGAGGGTGAAAAAAGCAACATGGAAGCTTTTGAGTAAAACACACACACAAAAAAAAAGGCATCAGAATCTAAGGCATAAAGAACACAATTTTTGTACACATTGGCCTAGATGTAGAAATAATCAAGGCCTAGGTGCCCTTCCCTTTTCCACAAATTTTACTTGGTCATGCAAAATTAGTTAGCTTCATATCTATCAAAATAAGAATCTTGCTCACCAAAATGAATGCAATTGCAAGTTCACTGCATTAGCTACCGGTCGTATTCAATAAGGGTGAAAAGAGCTGTCGTCAAAACGACTCAGAGATGGAGACCTATTGTTGCGTACTTGCAAGAGATGAAACCGGGGAGGGTTGAAGAATTGTAATAAGTGTGCTTGGGGTGGCCCACGGGTGAATTGGGTGGCGCGGGAACCTGAAGGTGCGCTTCTAGAGGGGTTTTGGTGATGTGGGATGGTAAAGTGTTAGCTTTGGAACAGAGTGAGGGGGCGGTTTCACTGTAGTAGTTGTTTCAAAGGCATGGAGGAAGAGCTATTATGGGCTTTCAAGGGTCTTAATGGGCCAAATGATTATTCTTTGAAGGGAGACTTTCTGAAAGAATTGGAAGCTGCAACATTCAGATGAGAAGCTCCTTGGTGTGTGGGAGGAGATTTTAACACGGTCAAAAGTCCTCAATAAAAAGTGCTTTGTCAAACTTGCCAACCTATTTTATCATTTTATGTCCCTGTTCACAACCCCAGATTTGGTATTGAGAAAATCAGAAAAGCTGGAAAGGGATTTTTTTATCAGGCAAAGTAGGAGAGAGCTTTGAATACCATTTGGTAGATTGGAGGATTTTATGCCTTCCTATAAGTAATGGGCTTTGGAACTAGAAACTATCCAATGAGGGGAAATGATTGTGGTGGTTTGCAACAGAAAATGTTAGGCTTTGGTGAAATGTAGTTTCTTCCAAATACGAGATCCACTTGGGTGATTGGAGTTATCCAAGGGTCTGCCCCACATGGGGTCGGTCAGCTTAAAGAAAGGTATTCATTCAGCATTAGGAAGGGATAAAGGAGTATGCTCTTTGGTTGGTTGGTACTTGCAGAAAAGTTAAAATTTGGAGCTTTAATTGGCTCCCTACAAGAAGGCTCAAGGATATATATCTTGATATCTATGAATTAGCAGTGGATTAGGAGGCCTCGATGGTAGATTATTTAGAAAATCATGGCAACAACATAGTTTGGAATGTCCCCATTCGAAGGCATTTATCCGACAATGTCCCCCTTTCGAAGGCATTTATTCGAGAAGGAGCTGGAAACGTTTGCTTTGTTTTTTAAGGTCAAATCTAATTATAAGTTTTTGGTAGGGAGTAAATAAATGAATTTCTTGTGAGGAAAATTTTGGAAGGCAATAGTCACTATTGATAATCTTCAACTATTGATGTGGTGTGTCTCATTCAAGGAAGAATTCTTAGTATTGATAATCTTCAACTAAGGGCAAACATTAGTGAGTAAAATAAACAATCTTCATAGACGAAGAAGTTGTGGAATTTGATGTTACCTAGTTTTCAAGTTCAATGGATGTTAAGGATGTAAAGAACTTGTTAAGTTGTTGGTGGGAGTACTAGTTGATTTCTTATAAGAGGTAGGTTTGGAGTGTGGCTACCTTTGTTTATTTTGGTTAATTTAGAATGAGCAAAATAGAAGAACATTTAAAGGAACAGAGATGCAAGTATATAGATTAAAAGGCTATATAGGTTGCCATTTTCTTAATGCCAACTATCCTTTATTTCACCAATAAAATTGATTTTATTTATCCAAAAAACTAAGGGGCATTTGGTATGCGATTAAAAATTAATGGGGTAAAAGGTTATGAGAGCAATGTTAACCATTAACTCCCACAATTTTTTTTACTACTTTTACCCTGCTCCCTAAGAATTTAAATATTTGTCTGTTAAGTTTTTACTCCCATAACTTTTCAATTCTTTTACCCAATTCCCCATAAATTTAACAGCTCAAAGGGGTAAATATTAGCCTATTTAAAGCCGCCCCCCCCCAGGGGGGGGGGGTGATGGGGGATATTAACCTATTTAAATTTTTAGCATGTATATATAACATGATTGAAAATGATGAAAACATTTACCTCCTTTTAAACTACCTAAATGCAACCTAAAAAAACACAGCTACAAACAAGTAACAAAATACATCAAGGAATAATATAAATGTGGTTCCTCAACCAAAAATTTTACGTAAAAGGCAAGGGAGGAAAATAGAAGAATAAATATTTGAGGAAAGGGCAGAAAACACATATAAATTGTTCCTGAGGTATTTGAGACAACAGCTATCTGATTGTTTTAGATCAAAATATCTTTGACACATGCACCTAGCTTCAATTGTCCTTTCTGGCAATACATTATAATGCTCTAAGCTCTTGCACACACCTATCCTTCTTCGTTGGTGCCCCGGTGGTCCAGAAGGTATCAGAGAATCAAGTTGCGCTAGTAACTGACCTGAAATACTGAAATGAAAAAAGCAACTGGGAAAGTGAGTAAATATAACCTACTTTAGCTTCTAGATGGAACCAGACAGTAGCTTCAACCTAGGTTCCTTACGACATCCGTTTAAGAGGAGAGGGAAATTTTGAAATATGAAACAAAAGGTGGAACTCATTAAACTTTGTCAGAGATATAAATGGACATACTTCACTTCACTTTCTGAAAGTTCTTTGGCCTGTATATATAACACCTTAAGCCTCGTCAAGGAATTATCACCAGGCTTCTCAACCACCTCAGGATCTGCATCAGCATTCAAAGAATCATAGAGAGGAAAACCAGCAATGACAATTTAGAAAGAACATGCAATATGTAATTATTTCTTGTTTTAATTAGTTGCACAGAGTAAACAAGAAAAAAAAAAGGAAGAAAATACAAGAAATAATTAAATGTGAAAAAAATAAGGCTAATTTTATGAAATATTGGGTTTCCTTATAGAAGGGCAATTGAAGCAATCAATTTGTGTATAATAAAGATAAGAGGGCATCATTCAAGAAAAAAGTGAAGAATTTAAATGTGGAGTGCAAATGCTATTTATATGTTATCAATAAAAGTTAATTTCTGATTATTATTATTATTATTATTATTATTATTATTATTTGGTTGGTTACAGTAAACCCATCTTCATCAAACAATCCTACAACAATTTTAAACTCTCCCCGTAGTCAGTTCTAACCAAACTAATGTTAAAATCATAACATGTGCTTCAATATGTCCAACACAGGAAACCAATCGAACAACGCAATTTTCATAAATATATTAGGTTGCGTTTGTATTTATGAATTTGAAATCAATGAATTTGGTCCTAATTAGTTAAGGAGAATTACTCAAATATAATCATAGATTTTAGTAGTTTCAGTTAGGAATAATGCAATTTTCATAAATATATTAGGCTCCGTTTGTATTTATAGATTTGAAATCAATAGATTTGGTCCTAATTATTTAAAGAGAATTACTCAAATATAACCCTATTAGTTTAGATGGGGATTTCATTTAAATTTGAATAGTTTTAGATAGGAATTTCATCATCTGAGCTGCAAACGAACTAAGCGTTCAACAAGTCGATCACAAATGAACTCGTTCAGAACTCATTTATGTTCATTTCGATAAGTTAAATGAACAAGCTTGAACGTATTTTTCAAGCTTGACAAATAAACAAGCCAAGCTCAAACAAGATTAAACTCGAATCGATAAGACTCGCAAACTAGCTTTTCTGCCGTTCAAAAATTGGTTCATTTAAATGTTTGTGAACAAGCTAATTTATAGTTCACGAACAGTTTTATAATATTCATGAACAAGTTTATTTATTGCTATGTGAACAATCTTATTTAAATGTTTGTAAGCAAGTCTCGTTTAAACATTAATGAACAAAATCGCAAAAACTCTTGTTTACCATTCATGAAAAAATGTTAAAAAAAGACAATGATTAAACACGTTAATTTTAAGCATTTTTGTTAACTGTAAAAATGTTGTTTGCCTGTTAAGCTTGTTCATTAATAGGCTTGCAAGTAGCCTCACAAAAAACCCATGGACGAGTTTGATAAAGGCTTATCATAAGGTAAGCTTGACAAAAACTTGTTTGCTGTTAATGGAGTGGAGCTCAAGTTCGCCAAGGAATCAATGAGTCAATCTCGACAACAACATTTCAAGATCAACAAAAAAAGCTCAACTCAAGTTCGAGGTCGCCAAAAACCTTACAATTTTTCAAGCTCGATAAAAAACTCAATTTGAGCTCGCCAAAAACCTTAACAAATAAGCTTGACCACTCTAATACTCAGCTTGACTCATTTCCCGTCCTATTTATCGTGGATTTGAGTAGTTTTAGATACAAAGTTTTTTTTTTTTTTTTTAATTTGAGTAATTTAACATTTTATTAGAAATTAAATCATCACAAAAAAAGGACTATTTGAAATACTTTCACAACAGTGGCACTAATAATCATTAGTAATTATTAGAAAAACTTTCATATTTTATTATATAAATTAACTTTTATCTCTTATAAATATTTTAATTTAATTTAATCTCAAACCCATTTATTTGAAATCTCTAATTATCCAAACAAGCCTTAGTGCATAAGCATAAATAACACGAGATAAATTAGGGTAAGCAAAAAGATTGGTAAAGACGATCAAATAAGGAACACACTGTAGTGAAGATGGGTATTTCAAGATGTTGACAGAAAGACTCACTGGACTGGAGCTTCTTGTGCAACTTGTTGATCTCAAGAAGCACCTCCTCTTGTTCCTTCCTTAGCTGATCGAGCTCCTTCGATTTGTCCAGCATACCGGCAATGTCCGGCGACGACATCCTTCCGTCCCTCGGAGATCGTGCTCTGGAAACACTCTCCGTCGGTGGTTTGTTTATTGGGATGAAACAGTGCTGCAAGTGCTCGATCGTGTTTTCCGAATGCCAGACGGAATCGCAGATAGAAAGAGAGGAATTGGAAATTCGGACAATTCGCGTCAGAATTTAAACTGTCGATGACTTGTTAATCCATTCCCCCCTTTTTTTTCCGATGATTTTGCTAATTTAAATTTTAAATCCCTGAACAAAAATCAGGGTGAACCGATAACCCCTCTGTCCCCCAAAATCGTGATTCTGTGGTATGGACATATCGGATTCTTCCACGTGGCTACGTGATTATTACTAAACTAGGTTATTTAGGCCCCGCGTAACGGTTTTGTTTTATATTTTTCCCTTTCCATTTTCAAAATTTTGTAAACGTGAAACAAAAACATATTTGTCAAATCACGAAAATAGAAAAAAAAAATTTCACTCTGTTTTTTTTTTTTGTAATAAATATTTTATTAATTTTAAAAATTTTATCTATTTTTGTTACATTATATAAAAATAAATTATTTTCTTCAAATATTTTATTAAAGTAAATTATTTTAATAAATAATATAACTAAATTTAATAAATTAATTATATAAATTATTTTTACTAAATAATAAAACTAAATTAATTAATTTAATTTAATAATTAATTATTACTAAATTATCTGAAATATATATCATAATTAATTTATTTAATTTAATAATTATATTAATTCATAAAAAATAATTAAATTACATTAATTTTTAATTTAATTTAATAATTATTATTAATTTATTTTAAATAAATATCATAATTAAATTAAATTATTTATGATTTAATTAATTTAATTAATATAAAATATATTTTATTAAATTATTTTAATGAATAATTAAATGAATTTAATTAATTTAAAAATACATAATTTAATTTAATAATTAATCTAATTTAATTATTTATTTAATATGAAATATATTTTATTAAATTATTTTTAATAAATAATATAATTAAATTATAATTAATATATTTTATATTTATTAAGTTAAATGATATAATATTTATATTTCATTCAATTATTTGTAATAAATAATATAATTTAATATATTGTATATTTATTGAATTAAATGATTTTAATAAATAATTTACTGTATTAATTTAATTAATTATATTAATTAAATTATATTAATATAAAATATATTTTATTAAGTTCTATTAATTTTTTAAAACTAATAAAATTAAATATTTTCTAAAATAAAAAAATAATACTTATATACAAACTTGCATTATCAAACGCAGTTTCAGTTTTCATTTCAAAAAAAATAAACGGTAACAGAAAATAAAAAATAGAAAACAGTTACAAAAAATAACAACAAAAAACGACAACGTTGTCAAACGGCCCCTTATTATTTGTGCGCTTTTTTAAGATTGGCTGCACATCGTTTGTTTTCGCATAGTGTTGCCAGCTAAAAATAATTCATAATTATTTTTTTAACAAAAAATTAAATCCTTTTGACTTTCATCAAAGCTTATTATTTTTCTTTTTGAGAATTAAATAAATAAATCACAAATTAATTGAATAAATTGATCAAAATCAATCTCTGTATGAAGTCTTTGAGCCAATAATATATTTTTTTTTAGCTCCCCATTAATTTTCTTATGGTATCTTTGTTTTAAGGAATGGCTAAATTCATTCTCGAACCTAAAAAAGTTTTAAACATTTTTGAAAAAAAAATATTATTAAAAAATTCGTTTCTCTTACTTTATTATTTATATAAAACTTTATGAAAAAAATAATATATTCTACATGTAATTTTTATCTTAATAATATGTTTGAGGAGATAATAAAAAAAATAAAATAATGAAACTATATCACGTGGCATGTCTCATTAAGGAGCGTATGTTTTAATATGTTATGGATACAACTTTCATTTTAAAGTGTTATCTACCTACTTACTTCTAAAATTATTTTTAAATAATTGATTTAATTTAAGCTCTAATTTATAAAATGAGATGGTGGACGAATAATAATAATAATAATAATAATAATAATAATAATAATAATGGTAAAGTACAAAAATTACTCTTACACTTTACCCTCAGTCTCATTTTTTTTTTTTTAAATGAGGGTGTCCCGGTCAAGTTGTGCACACCTTCACTAATCCTTTGAGCTTTCCGTCTATTGCGACAATCTAATTCTTACACTTTAAGTCAAGTAAAAACTAGATCCTTTCGTCTATTGTTCATTATAAACCATAGTTAAGTGTAAGAATAAAACTACCATTTCATAAAATGGTCTCCATGGCAGTGATGACATAGAGACACTACCACGTAGACGGTCTACTGTGTATCAAACGCTCACTCACCCTCATGGAGTAGGTTCGCTTTAAAAAAAAATAAAGCATTACAAATTATATTATCCCCAAGAATCAAACTAAGAACTTTAAAGATATGGAACTAGTAACAAAACCAACTCACAATGGTTTAATTTGTATAATGTTCTTATATAATTTTATATATATTCAAAAGATGAATTAGATTATCCTTCATCTTCTATAAAAACATTTATATAAATATATATAAATATTCTGTATTTTAATATATATAATATAAATATATAAATGTATTATCCCTCATTTTATATAAATATATATTATATAAATATTTATTTATAAATAAATATATTCTATATAAACATATATAAATATTATAATAAGGGATAATCTATTTCAATTTTTTAATATATATAAATTTTATCTGGAAACCTTATGCAAATCAAGCCCTTAGTAAGTTGGTTTTGTTACTGGTTCATTATATTTAAGTTTCTTGGTTTGATTCTTGGAGGTGGTATAATTTGTAATTTTTATTTTTTTTTAAATTGAATATACTCCACGATAGTAACCTACCTTAGCCAATACAAATACACGTGAATGAGTGAGTGTCTGACACATGGCAGATAGTCAACCCATCATCTGAGAGTGCCACGTCATCACTCTGTCAGATTTTTTACGTAAATAATAATATTAAATTCATTATATACAGAAATAGGCTCGCTAGGGATTATTTACAAAATTGTGCTAGGTGTCATCAGTGCCATTAATGACACCATGGGTGTCGTCAATAACACTGATGACATCCAACAAAAAAGCCGTCTGTTAATAGGTTCTCTGTCGTCGATGGCACTGACGACATCATGTCGTCAATAGGACTGATGACACCCTTGCATACCCTCCACCACAACAGTTTGTCTAATCCTGCCCCCAAACAGCAAAACAGCCAAACAGTAATACAACAACCCTGTTAAAATAAAAAATAAATTTGCAGAATTTAAGTATAAATCATTACAAACAATTAACAAAAAAATAAAAACTTGCTTCCTTAATTGCTAAATTAGAGAAAAAAAATGAAAGAGGATTAAACTAAATCAAAACATAAGCAAAATAATTATCGAATGATTACACCTCCAATCTAAACCCTTAATTCTAAACCTTTACAAAACATGTTTTGTGTTTACATGTTAAAAAAAAAATGTAATGGATCACTCCGTCCCACATCGAGGCCTCCTTCGTGCACGGCGTGGTCGGTCTGGGTGTAGAGGCGCATCTTCATCCATGGCCGCTGATACCACCGGTGGCTCCTCCACACATGGCTCCTGCGCCAGTGCTTGCTCAGCAGGTGCTGCTGTCGATGTGTCCTCCACACGTGTCTCTCTTGTTAGTGGCTCATGCTCCTCCTCTGTCTGTAAAGCCATAGGAATGTGCGACGATGATGATATGTCATCCCTCGTCTACTGTATTGTCTCGTCTGCTGTATCGTCGAGTGTAATACTTAGCTGGAGCCTGGGGGGCCGCCACTGAAGTCTGTGTATCAAATACAGGTAGGCGGGCAAGTGATATGTATGCTGGAGATGCAGGGAATGGCTCTATATGGAAAATGCCAGACCAAAAGTCATCCACATCCGCTAAGAGTGAAGCGTATGCCTGTGTAACTGGGGGTGGGGTCCGGTAGTCGACGACAGGATCTGAAACTGGTATCTGCGTCCCTCCGCAGGCAAACGCTCCCCTGTTGAAGAACTGCTAGGGATGTCTGACTCAACTGGTGGGGACAGATCGTCTGCGAGGTTGGGGCCATATGTAGCCTGATGCCCCCGTGCTCGTCTACTGACAGGCCGAAGTCTAGTGGGACGTGATGGTATGGCCTAAAAGGATGAGCCAGGCTGCCTACTGTCAACAGGTGCTCGTAGTCTCTCTTCATGATCGATAGCAGTTATCACCGGTCCTGCCTGATCAATAATCTCCTGTAGTGCCCGTAGATAACCAGCCTGATCCGCATCAGTGACGGCTGCAACTGCAACGTGATACATGCTAACAATAGTGTTAACCTAAAACGTTTGAAGAAACTATATTAGTCAAGATTAAACATAAACTCATAAATAAAAAGTACATTTGTAATTAAAATACTCATAGATATAATATCGTACCAGAATGGACATATCTGCTGCCACTGGCTGAGAACCAACAGGCGGCACATGTAAGAGTGGTGCGATGTGACTCTGTGTGATGTGACGAAACCACTCCATATATGGGTCATCGAATGTGATAGGCGCAGTGAAAACCTCACCCTGATGGAGGAGATGAATCAAACCACGCTGGCAACAGAGGTGACCTCGCAGCAGTCGACCGTTGAGAGAAATCGGAGGGAGAGAACGCATGAACTGAACAGGGGCGATGCAGTGTTAGATATAACCATGGTGTCGCCGATGGCACTGACGACACCCAGCACAATTTTGTTAATAATCCCCAGCGAACCTATTTCTGTATATAATGAATTTAATATTATTATTTACGTAAAAAAACCCCCACTCTGTCACTTGGATTATATTGTAAAATTACGATTTTATCCTCACCTTAACAGTAGTTAGTAATGGGTAATAAATGGAGGGGTTTGATTGCTACTTAACTGCAAGTGTATGATGGCTGCTTAACCGAAAATTTAGGGATTTGACTGTCGCAAAATTGAAACCATTGGAACCAAAGTGAAAATGAGGGTGTATGATGGGTGCTTAACCGAAAGTTTAGGGATTTGACTGTTACAAAATTAAAACTATTGGAACCAAAGTGAAAATAAAGGTAAAGTGTAGGAGTAGTTTATGTACTTTACCATAATAATAATAATAATAATAATAATCTATGCTATTAAAACACGGGTAGTAATGAAGTCAAAATATTAATGAAACTTTAAATTTGGTGAAACTTTTTAGTTTCCTTAGATACCCTTCAATCCTCCATTAAATCCAAATTTTAAATCAAATAACTTACAAAAACTATCCTTAATTAAGTCAATTTACAAATTTAAAAATTTTAACCACCATATTATTTTACTTTTATATCCTAATTAAATTACACAAATAAAATAATAATCACACACATTGTGTGTTCCCAATGTACAAAGCAAATACTAGGGGTAATAGTGAGAGTGATGTGAAACTTTATTTTGATGCAACATTTTTTATTCTTTTTCCTATAATACCTCTAAACTTTTTATAATTAATTACAACTTCAATGGTAGTAATTGAAAATAAAACTTTATCACATAATTAAGCAGTTTTATCCATTTATATCTACCTATTACTTTATTTTTTTAACTTTTTAAATGCCTCTTAATTAGTTAATATCTACTTAGATACTCTTAATTATTCATTATTTACTATTTGAGACACTTTCAGTAATTTTTAAATATTTTATTTTATTTAGAATAGAAAATTTAACAAAAATTATACACATAGTACTATGTGTGCGCCAAATTTTAGTTTTACATAGTTAACATAAATATTAACTTTGGGATAAAATAAAAAAATAAAGAACAAAATAATTATTTTTTACTAGCTAGTAATATTATATATATATATATATATACACACACACACACACATAAGGCGATGAAGAATATCTTAAAAACGTGCTCACATTGAAACCTATTCCTTAAAGAATAAACTCAAAATTTGTGAATTATTCAACAAATATGACAAACCGAATAAATGTAGATACAACATATATAAATAACCTTGAAAGTATAAATTTTTTTGCAGAGTTTTAAATTAACGATCTCTTCAAATTTACGATTAAAAAGCACGTCACACTGTTATTTTAAAATATATATTTTATCATTGTAACTTTCTCAATTTAGAATTAGGGATGGAAATGGGTTGGCTACTGCTCATGATATCATCTCCTTTACCCATTTTGCGTGACAATCACGCTACTCTTAAGATGCACATTCTTTTGGTATCATAAGTAGTAGCCATGTTCTGATGTTGATGCTGTAAAACATTGGACATTGATGCTAGAATATAACACCGAGCCATCTCATCAGCCTTCACCCATTTTGCGTGACAATCACGCTCTTGTTGAGATGCGCCTTCTTTTGGTAATATTGGACATTCAGTAGTAAAAACATATTTGTACCTCTCAGCAGTGAGTACAATATCCAGATTCCGTTTCCAATCAACATAATTGGGCACCGTGAGCTTGTTTTGATTGAGTATGATAGAGAGATGATTAAATGATGACATCTGATAAAAAATAAAAAAAATTAAGTATGGATGCAAACAAAAAAAAAAAAATATACTTTTGTTCTTCATTATCTGATAGTGCTATCCTCTAGACACTATAAATGAATACAAATGGACTTAATCCATATAAATAACATGCTTCGTGGAAAGTCAAATGCTACATATATGATTAAGAGGATGATATCCTTTACAATATCAACTAGGCATCTCATACCATATGATATTATAATACCCTCCATTTGGTCTTTAAAAGTAAAATAACTAAGTCGTGGGGACAACAGTTATTTTCCTTTTGATCAAGTGCACACCATTATCTCGAATGAAAGACAACCGTTGTAAGCAAGTGTTCTCGTGGGGAGAATCACCCTTACACCGTCTCAATCATCCTTATCCTAAGAGATTCAATCTTGTAACCAATGAGAATAAGCACCTTCCGTGGGGAACGGTCACTCGAAGATGACTCGAGATGCTTATCTTCATCTTACAATGAACTGATAATGGAAGATTAACACTTGAATTTTAAATTTGAGGATAATTTAAAATTTATTATTTATGTCTTGCTTTCTTTTATTTCAAAAAATAAAATTTAATTTTGTAAAAGACTTTCTTTTACAAAATTTCAAAGCAAGTTATGAATGATTTTTCCTTTTTAAGTTCATGGATTTAAAAAAAAATGTTTTTCTAGCATGCATGCACAACATGTATATTATCAAATATAATAACATCACACGCAGTACAAATATGCATAAACGTAAACAATATCTCTTTTTTGGTTTCCGGTCTACAGTAGAAAATCCATGCAAAATCTATAAAATAAGGTTGAACTCGGCCTCCATGGTCTCCTTCTTCCTCTTTGTTTCTTCAACATTCAAAAATTACATAATGTCTATGCCCACAAATGAGCGTACATAATTTCTAAATAGTTGGAAGATAAAAAAAAAAAATGAAGGAAGAAATAGGAAAACTAATAAACCTGCCATTTCACGGGAAAACAGATTTACTGCCCTGTACAAGCTTTCCACATAAATTTATACAATCATTTCCTATTGACCAACCAAAAGAGAGATCCCTCGTGTCATATTTATAACAAGCATATATAACCATTTATAACCAAACAATTTTAAACGACAATAAAATTGTAACATATGAATTATTATGTAAAGTTTAGAATTAATAACAATTATTAATTCTTAACTCTATTAATTAATTGCAAATATTTAATCATGTATTAAAGATATCCAGAACTAGAGAAAAATTAGGAAAGAACCTGGCTTTATTTTAAACCAAAAACCTTACTTTCAAAACTTTTAAACAACCTATAATTTTAAAAATATTTAAAGTATTCAAAAATTGAATTTTAATTTTTAAAACTATTGCTTAGGTTGTTAGAAAGTTACAAAAAAAATTGGGTTCAAAACGAATTTATTTTGATGCCAAAACGGGACGTAGTTTTTTGAAAAACTGACAGGCAAACAGAGCCGTAGTCTAATTCCAGTACTTGGAAGGCTTGCTGCCAGTTGTGTACATCAGTTATGGTGCACCGAGAAATGTGGAATCAAAACTCACAAAAGGAAACCTTTCCAAACCGTGATTCTTGTGTGGGTAACGCGCTAGAATTCCAAATCTTTTGGGATTGTGCAAGACACTACATCCTTCCTCCCGTAGGATTAGGATTCTAGCGAACCTTTCGTGACCCTCAAAAAAATTTTTTTTAGAAACAATTTCAAAAAATAATTAAAATTAAAAAAACAGAAAACTTTTTTTTTTGTCTAACTCTTTGGCCAAACCAAACCAAACCAAACCAAGCATTTTCCCACTAGGTGTCTAACTCTTTGGCCAAATAAAAAAAATATTCAATAAAGTCGTTCTTGGTGAGGATTTCTTTTTCTTCTCATATTAACTAAAATCTAATTTTAATTAATATTCTGGACAGCAATTAATCAATACAACTCACATAAATAAATTAAAACTTAATTTAATTCCATGAACAAACAAGAAATTATAAAGAATCATGCAAGACCGTTCTAACACCAATTGTTAGAATCAAGAACGAAGCAGAATAGGTTTAAAAAAAAAATTCGGATCAATCATGCATGAAAAATTATAAATTTCTTTATATAATTGTATTCAAAATACAAAAACGAAATTGAATTAATAAACAAAACTAACCTTTTGTTATTTCTTGATTTGATCTTGGTTCTTGAACTTTTCTTTTTCTAACGGTTAAGACGCATAAGTTTTTTGCTTTTTCTCGTATTAGGATCCTCTCAGGATTTTCTGATATCTAGGGTTGTGTGGGCAACCTAACAGACTGATCATTTATATAGGCAAGAGCAGAGTACCTAGGTGCAAATAAACTTAAGTTGGCTAATTAGGAAATTGTCCATAATTATCTCATAATTACGAATACATCCCCTAATAGTTATACCTTACTCCACTAAAAATGTATAATTGAACTCATCCCCAATTTACTGAAATAATTTCACAAAACACCATATTCACTCTTTAGTTCTGCAATTGAGTTCCTCCACCAGATATTGAGGCAATTAGAATTTGATAGAGAAGCTATCCAATTCTAATTGATACCTCCCTCCATATTCTAAGAATTATTTTCTAATCGTTTTCTATTGGTCACCATCTAAATAACATATAATTAAGACGACCGGATCCGGGTTTAATGATTAGTTAATAATCTTAATATGGATAATATCCTATCTCAAATGAGATTGTAGATTCCTTCTTAATAGTGTATGTTCCCTAGTTTTATGTAATAATTTCCCAAAACACTAAGGTGTTGGTCTAATGATAATCAGTCTCACTCTTAATGAATTAAAGTCATCATTACATAAAATAGTGTCCATCATTATCTCAGATTTAGAGCAATTGTTTAGAGTGAATATAAGAAATACATCAATACGAATAGCATAGCTTAGATGTATTTCTTATCATTGTCATGTTCATTGTCTTTCACACCAACACTTTAGATTCAAAGTCCACTACTTTAATGATTGAGATAAATCATTATATTATATAGAAATCTAAAATGTTACAATCTTTCAGTTGAAATGTCCTCATTTCAACACTGACTGTGAACAAATCTGGATTGATTAATACTTAGATTCATATCTCCTATGTATGAAACACTTTCATGCACATGAATCAAGTTAATTAATCAATCAAATATTACATTTATCACATGAAATAGTGTGCATCCATAAATAATAAAGAAGTTTTAGATAAACTAAATAATAATTATTTACTAAAATAAAATCAGTTCATCGTTTAATATATGACTTTAGGGCATACATCCCAACAAAACAATGATCATCGCATGTTTTTAATTGTAAACTTGAAAGCTAGGTCAATCACCATGTTATTACTTTTGTAATTTTATAAATATAAAAAATCATAATATAAAGTTTGTGTAAAAAATAAAATAAAATAAAGAAAGAAATATAATAATATTAAAGATAAATTCATCTAAATATATTAATATAGAATATTATTAAATAAATAACATTTGAAATTATTTTTTTATTATTTTAAAATCACTTAAAAAAAGCTGACAGCAATGCCGATTATCCACACTAAAATTTGAATATCATGATCGACAAAAGATAAATCCAAGGAAAATTGATGTTACGATAACAATTTGATCCGAAACGTTAATTAAAATTTAATTATTTCAATACATAAATTTGAATGAACACAAATGACAAAACATCAGTTTACATAATCATCAGTTTCTGCACCAAAATTATTCAAACATGGGTCCGATAGACGCAATATAAAATATTAAAAATTTTGAAAAATTTTTAATAGGTGTATATATTATATTTTGGTTTCGTTTGAAGTAAAAAAAAAAAGATAAATTGAGATAAAATGTGATTTGAGATTAATTTTTACGCCTTTTTTTTAAGTAACAAATCGTGAGAACGATTTTCTAAATCTATTCCCATATTCAAAAAAATTTATAAAAAATAGTGACAATAGTACTCGATTGAAAACTTGCGACACGAAAAATATGATTGTATAAAAAATTTACACATTCGGTTAACTTATTTCCAGATTTTTTTATTTTTTTAATAAATATTAAAAATTTTTTAAATTAGTGATCATACAAATTAGAAGTAGAGGTTGTTGGAGATTTATAATTTTTTTTAATTTTTTAGTATGCCAAACCGGCCATTTATCACACAAATTACGAATTTATAAATTATCTCAAATTATCCTACCCCATCTCATTTTTTCTCCCCCCAAACGCCCCTATTATCGCAATTGCAATACTTTTTCCGTGAAATTTGTAGAAAAAATTTGATGCACAGATTCACCCATGTCCACAAAATCACGTCGCAATCCAAAGCAATGGCAGAAGATTGCGGCAGAGAGTCATAACTCTCGAAGAAGCACAAACTTCGACGGTAAGTTTTCAATTAGAAGGTGATTTTTCGGCCGGTGTAGTGCACCAGGCAATTCCTGTAATAGAGATGCAGAAGAGAATCTTTCGACCAAGGAGCGAGAAAGAGAAGGGAAGCACAAATGCGCAGAAAATTTTAATTCTAACAGTTGGAAGAACGTATATGCTGGTTTCCGATTAGAACGATGCCGGGAAAGAACTCGTTTACATCGAGTCAAATTGTTCCAGAACTCGGAAACCTATCCCTTGAGGAATAGAATTGATTTGTGACGGGGGAGAGAGAGAGTATTTTGGTGAGCAGAGCAAAAGCTAGGATCCGAGCAGGGATCAGAAAATACGCCTTCGCCGACGAAAAATGTTGAGTTGCGACGGTCTCCACTTCGTCGTCGGCGGTATTCGCTAAGTGGCTACGTTCTGTCGCCGTCGAAAAATGTCGGGTTGCGGTGGTCTCCACTTCGTCGCTGGTGGTATTCACTGGGTGGCGGCTGCAAGTGGTCGGAGACGGGCCATTGCCAGCACAAAAATCAAGCATGCTTTTAGAGAGAGAAAGCATGGAAGGAGAGAGAGAGGGGCAGCCAGATGGAGGGGTAAATTTATTATATTAAAAAAATTAACTACCGTTATCTTTTTAACTGAAATCTTAGTAGAATTTGTTCAAAATTAATAGAAAGAGTCAAATGTTAGAAATATTTTAAAATAAGAATTATTTGTAATTTTTAAATGTTAGAAGGTGCAAGTAAGATTATCCGAATGTTCAGGGTCTAATTATAATTCCTCCCCCTATCAAAACGATGGGCAATTATCCTTCAAGAAGTCTCAAAAGCAGAATCTGACGTGTACTACTAAACAAATCTGCGTCTCTCTCTCTTTCTCTCTCTCTCTCTCTCTCTCTTCTTTGTTCTCGTCTCTCGAACCCCTTTCTGAAACGAAGACTCCACGGGCCACCACCAAACACACAAAGGAATTATCGTTCGACTTCTTCCTCATCGCCAACGACACCCCAAGGACGTCGTGAATGTCGTACGACTATCTATTCAAGTACATAATCATCGGAGACACAGGTCTGTCCCATCATTCTCGCCTCTCTGTCGAGCTCTCGCTAGTTCGCCTACCTGATTTTGATCATAATACCCTAGTTAGCTCGGGTTTTTGAGACTCTATTTTTTGAAATTTGTGAGTGTTTATGTTGGAGTGGCAGGCGTGGGAAAATCGTGCCTGTTGTTGCAGTTCACCGACAAGAGGTTCCAACCGGTGCATGATCTGACCATTGGAGTCGAGTTTGGTGCTCGAATGGTCACCATTGATGGCAGGCCCCTTAAACTTCAAATTTGGGACACGGTGAATTTCTCTACTCTACTTCTCTGCTATCCGTTGAACTTATTACCTTTAATTTCTGCTATGTTCCTCAATTAGTTGATTAAGGTGGTGTCATTGCTTAAATTAAGAATACCTGCGCGCGAGATTCGTTTGTATATACGGAGTTGGAAATAATGAAATTGATCCTAATTACTTAACTTTGTTAGTTTAGGTAAGAATTCTATCATGAATTTATTAGTTTAATGTATGGATTATAATGAATTTGAAATCACCTCAGAAAAAATAATTATTTAAAATCATTTGTATGGGTCGTTCCATTATTTAGAATTTTTTTATATATTATTATATAAATTAAATTATTACTTATGTTTTAATATAATTTATCTCAAATTCATTGAAATGAAGCCTTAGTTTCCTTTGGAAATTTAGTCATTTCTATGTCAAAGTGAATTTCGGGACTCTCTCTGGAGTATGGGGCATTGGGTTGTGTTTTATTTAAGAAGCGTCCAAGATATTGATTTGTGAAATAATCGTTGTTACATTATCATGTACCTTATGAATTGTTGAAGTTTCGAGTGGCCCACCATTTGAACTTAAATCTTTATTGTTGCGCAGTTTTCATTCACCAGAATGTTACTGAAACCAAGCACACAAGTGATTCATTTTGGTTGAAATTTGCAATTTAAAATTTTGATCTGGCACAAAGGAATCGATTATGAATGGTTAGAAACTTGGAACAATTAATAAGCGTTTATATACTTTTGTCTTAAGCTTGTTACTGCCATCAATGGCTTACAAAGAACCTTGATCTTCTTTCCTCTGATACATTTTGCTCACATTGTTATGTGTGGTGTGTGTGTTTGTTTTTTTTTTCTCCCACTGAGATGCTTGTAGATTGCCAGCATTTTATTTCTTCATTATTAGATGTAAAACCTACACAATAGTGCATGTGTTGTTTTTTCAGCAAATCGCCTTTATATATTTCAGGCTGGTCAAGAGTCTTTCAGATCCATCACCAGATCCTATTACAGGGGTGCAGCTGGGGCCCTTCTGGTTTATGACATAACCAGGTATGGATGCTTATGCATGATTTCTCTTGTCTGTGTGGAATTATGTGCATGTAGGCTTGTCTTTCACTCTGCATCTTGAAATTTAATTTAACTGAATATTTGGTTATCTTACGCCAAAAGGAGGGATTTAGGTTCTCAACTTCTTATTAATGAATTGGTCACCACATGATTTGAAGTCGTATAGTTTCGTGGACCTGTTACCATGCAGTTGGGTCAGTGATTTACTGAATTTGTTTGTTTAACCTGACTCTTCCACCCTTTTGGAGTGGGCCCTCTCTCTCTCTCTCTCTCTCTCTCTCCTCTCTACACACACACAAAGACATGCAAATTGGGTTAGTTCTTTTGAAATTTAGAGAGTATATATTAGAAGGCTACCGCAGCCCAGGCAATACTGAATATTACAAAACAAGCATTTTTATGTCGTATTTTACATGCTTCTCAAGTAAGACTCTATTTTCTGTTTAAATTAGAGATAATTGTATATAAATTGCAATAAACTATCTGTATGTATTTGCACATGCAATTTAAGCAGGTCTTTGTCTTGGGGAACTGAGAGATTAGAAGTAGGTTTTTTGGTTTCTTGAGTGAAGCTTTGTTGTGGCTGTGTAGATCGTGGATAGTTGTGAATAACTAGAGATGAAGTATTGGCATCCATATGCGAATTCATTATTGAATGGAGGTGCGAATTCATTATTGAATGGAGGTATGCAAATTCATTATTGAATAGAGGTATTTGAGAATATATTGAAAGATACATGATGTAATGCTTCCAATTTTTGGTTGGAGGGTTTGGCCATTATTGGTGAGTCTGCGTGTAGCTTTTGTTATGAGATTGGTGTCTATGAGTTGGAAAAAAAAAAAAAATCTTCTTGTGTTCAAGTCACTTTTCACCAGTCTCATGTGCTAACGTCCAGAGGATATGTTTGGTGCACTACTAGAATCAGTCCCCGGAGCGTTAATATACTTTAGTTCTTACAGTATGAGGGTTGTCTGCTAATATATCATTTGGTAGACCTATAACTTCTAGATTTTCCTTATGATCCATCGCTATTCCCCATTCCCCCAGGCGAGAAACATTTAATCATCTAGCAAGTTGGCTTGAAGATGCTCGGCAGCATGCAAACCCCAACATGACAATCATGCTTATAGGTAACAAATGTGATCTTGCGCACCGAAGGGCTGTCAGCAAAGAGGAAGGTGAACAATTTGCAAAGGAAAATGGGCTTTTATTCTTGGAGGCATCAGCAAGAACTGCTCAGAATGTTGAGGAGGTGATATAACTCAACCAAATTTAAACAATCCTGAGGTTTATTTATGGCCTGTGGTGCTGAATGTTAATTCAAATTTAAGTAAATGTATGATGTTTCACAGGGCTTTATTAGGACAGCTGCAAAGATACTCCAGAAGATCCAAGAAGGCGTGTTTGATGTCTCCAATGAGGTAAAAAAGTACTAAAAGTCATATGATTGGGGGTCATCCCATGCTTATGAGAACATTGAATGAGAGCATTAGATCTATTCTGCACCTTTACGTATGAACTTTTACGTGCTGTGCATCAACATCCATGTAATAGCATCAACATCCATGAATTACATAGTAACATAACTTTCTCCTGCCTTGTATGTATAAATTTGACTAGTCCATGGATCTAGAAGGCTGTAATGTTCTCAGCCTATGTTACCAGTGGGAAATTTAATGTATGATGCCTTTCGAAAAAGGCATTAAATGCCCCGCAAAATATAGACACGTATATAAACGTATTTATGTATGTATTGTTAAGTGTTTTAACTCGTGTATTATTATTTATTTCTTGTAATGATTACAGTCATCAGGTATCAAAGTTGGATATGGACGTCCTCAAAGTTCATCAGGGGCAAGAGACGGAGCTGTTGCCCAGAGAGGTGGATGTTGTGGCTGATATAATGCAAACAGTATCTCTTATGTATTCTACCCTATTGTAAATTTTATCTCCGCATTGCCCATAATGTTGCTTTTCACTGGAAAATATGAAAAATGCAGAGACCAAATTCAGATCTTCCTGTGAATGTACTAAATTTTATTTTCGCGGTTTCCTGAACAAATTGAACTGTTGTCGGTTCCCTTTGTCCGTGCGGGTGCCTGAAGATTGTTTGGTGGTAGTTGTCATTCAAAATGTATTCTTTTCTTTTGTCCTACCCTTTTGTTTGTCTTTTCTTTTTTTTATTTAATTTTTTTTAATACAATCTAATATTCCGTAACAAAACATGCCCGCCGCTAACCGATGCTGTGGTATGATCATTGATTTTAGAAGGAAATCAGTCATTGCAAAAGCAGCAAGTAATGGATTTAACCAAATCTACAGCACAGATAGTGCGAGAACAAGCCTATGGTATAAAAATTTTAAAAATTAAATTGAAATGGGTAATCTTTTCCACAAAGAACCCAGTGAACAGTGATGCTGACTGGTGTGAAAGACACATGTTTCCCTTCATACAACAGCACCCAAAAAAAAAAAAAAAGTGAAGTAAATAAATCAAATAATAAGGTACAAGTCCTTGAACACGAGTTTGAACTCCAAACAAGGGTAAAAATTTGTTATCTGAACTTCAAGAACCACCAAATACCTGCAGGGTTATATGGTAGAACTAGAATTAAAAATTCTGAAGGGGAAGAGAGAGAGAGAGAGAGGTAAGGGAGCATAATTTTGTCTAAAGAAACTAGACCACTCACTCTAGCAAGGATATCGTTAGGGAGTCGAGGCTTGCTTTGTCCAGCATTATCAACTGGCCGTGTTTGTGGGAATTGTCGAATCACTTTCGGCGTCTGTTTCTCTTGTGGTACCTCCGAAATCACCCCTGAATCTTGCTGGACCTTTTGCTTCTACAAAATGAGGTGAAGATGAAAACTGGAAATCAATTTCTATTCTGGACAAAGAACAAAGCTCAAGGTGAAGCAAAAATACCTTATCAAATTGCAAGCCACGAGTACAAGGCATATTTCTATGCTAAAGATCACGAAAAGAAATAAAATAAACGGTAAATTACACTTGGACCCCATACACATTAACGTAATCACACATGGATCCCCTCGACATTTCAAAATTACATTAACCTCCTTATTTTGAGCTTATTTTGAAATGTTTGTAACACTTCAACCCTTCCATTAGTTTGAAGCCTAACTCTATTAAATATTTACTAAAAGACATTTTACCCTCAGTTGAATTAAGTTAATTACAAATAACACAATAGAGAGCTCTCTGCCCCTCTTCCCCCGAAGACTACAAATGCAGATAACAAAACCCAACCCTAGAAATCGAGGAAGAAGACAAACCAAGCATTAACAATCAAAATAAAATGTTCTTCCCTCTCTTTCTCTCTCTCTCTTCTCTCTCTTTCCCTTCCATTTTCTCTTCCGTTTTCAAGATTGTAAAAAATGTTGAGAGCTTCCCGCTGGGTCTTGCGAACTGATCGATCATCGGTAGTTATTCTTCTCAATTGCTTCAGCAGACTCCAGTGTTTGATGGTTTGTGAGGAAATCAATAGCCTTCGAGACATTCATTTGCATCTGTAGAGACTTCTTAGCATTGTTGAAGAGCTTGGCGAGCAGAGATTTTGTTGACTGCGGGTTTGGGGTTAAGTCTAGTCCGAGAGGTCTTTTTTTTGGTAATTTTTTTTTTTTTGAGAGAGAGAAGAACAGCCAAATCGATCGCTCTGAAAGAGCAGTGTCTAAATAAACATTACTAGTGACACAACAAAAGGGAAATTAAAAAAAATAAAAATAAACAGAAGTGAGGAAAGAGATAGATTTGTACAGATATAAGAGTCTTGAGCGGGGTGTCGCTAAACAGAGATGGAGCAAATTTACTAAAACTAAACAGGTGGAATGTTAGAGAAAGAGAAACCCTTGTAACCCTTGTATGCGTAGCAAGCAATCCGCAGATAATAGAACCCCGGATGAAGAGAACCAAACCCAGTATCGCGAAGAAAATACCATAAGTAGTGTCGCTGCCGACTCATAAAGTCCATGAAAACGCCCAGAAACGATGGTGGGGTTCCGAAAACGAGGAAAGAGAGAGGAGCGAGAGCGAGAGCGATCTCTTTGATGGAGGGGCGGTTGTTTGTGGGACCCCGACTCCACCACCACGTCCTCGTCCGATATTGAGAAGGCGTGGTCTATGTACGCCATTGCACACCACCTTCAAGGTCAACCTCTCTGCCTACTGTTTGTAGTATCTGCCAAACCGGGGCTGCTGCTTAATCTCCACTGAAACCTACAGAGAGGTCTTGTTTGGTTACAGGGCAAGTTTGTTTTTCCGATGCTTTCTTGGTCGTATGTAATTCCAGTGGAGATTATCACCAGATCTTTCATCATTTCTTGGTAGATACCATCAAACCAAACTAAGTCTTTTCCCACTAGGTGAGGCATTTCTTGGTAGATAGGACAGAGGAAACATAGAGAGACATAAATTTCATCTAGGAAAAGAATCAAAAAGATTAATCAAAATTGGAAACCCAATTTTGAATCGCTGCTTGTGAAGCTTGAAGGTCGATGATCTCCAGAGGCCCATCTCGCCGGCGGTGGTAGGTAATTTGGGGTCTTGAAGAATTGGTGGTTAACGTTAAGGATTTCATTTAAGGGCATATTTGTCTTTTTATGTAAAAAATTTGTCGACTCCGTTGACTTTTAATTTTCTTGTTAAAATTTAACGGTTTGTTTAACGGAAGGGGGTATTTGTTACAAAACATTTCAAAATAAAGGAGGGTTAATGTAATTTTGAAATGTCGAGGGGATCCATGTATAATTACGCTAAGGTTTAGGGGGTCCAAGTGTAATTTACCCTAAAATAAAAAGTAGCACCATATTGGGCCTGAAAACTGATTTAACAATCTGTGGAGTACATTTAAAGTAATTCATTATGAGTAAAAACTTATGAATATCATACTAAAAAAGGCCTTCCATAAGAATATTTCAATTACGATCCATTCACTCAACCATATATGCCAATGCAGCATAAGCGATGAGTTCAAACTGTACCTTTATGCGATAAGATGTTGAAGCTGCGAGCTGGCAACATAAGAGGCTGTGTGTCTGGCACAGCACAATTATGCAAAAGGATTGTACATCAAATGATTAATGACTTGCTCGGTTCCACCGAGCACAGCAGTCATGCTAGCACTCTAATCCATGTTTGGAACGCATAACTTCTCTGTATTTTCTTTTCTATTTTTTTCTACTTAATCGATGCATATACGGATATACTGGACACTAAGTCAGCTAACCTGCCTTGAAATGCATGAACACAATACCCTTGGAACAATTTCCTAGTTAAATCAGTTGTGAATGAATTGATAACCATCTGACTGGAAAACAATGAGCATTCTCACCTTCTTTATTCTTTCTTCTATAGATGTCAAAGCACGGGACTGATCAACTTTAGCAAGATAGAAATCCCGCTCCCTTTTGGCAGCAGAATTTCCAAAGCTAGTTTCTGCTCCCGAGCCGCATTCTTGTACGCTGCAATGTTAAAAGCATCTCAACTTAACATGAAGATCCAAGCCTCACACATGATAGCACAAAAATAAAAAAATAAAATAAAAAAATCATACCAATCTCTTCAGTTAGATCGTCCCACTTGAATTTACTCAAATACTTGATATTCCAGATGTCATAATAGAATGATGACCTCTTCTTCCCACCTAAACAAGGGAAAAAATGAAACCAACTTAAAAAAATAATGCCATGGTGCATAATTATTTGATACAAACAGTTCGCATTTTTCACTCGAAATATGCATCATGAAGCTCACAAAAATAAGGGCCATCATAGACAGTTTCTCTAATAAAACAGTTGAAAATTCATGTTAATTATAAGATTCAGGAAATGAGAAGGTGACAAGGCACAAACTAAAAAAACACCACCACCACCATCACCACCAACAATAATAATAATAAAATTACAGCATACCTATTTGTTCACCGTTTAACATATTTGCAACCCTCTTCGCAATACTTTTTTTGACAAATTCAACCCACCTACATGCACCAAAGGCTATTAAATGATAGCACATTGGAATAGCTGTCCAATGGTTTATAGAAGACCAGAATTAAAAGCTGAAGAACAATGCTGAGTATTTGTTGTTTTGTAACAAAAAACATCACAAACTGCCTTTCAAGAGGTTAATGTATATAACATTTCTGAATTGGATCCCCTATGTGTAACTAAAACTGAAGCTGTTCTAGACAAAACCATGCAGCCATTAAGAAAGTTACATACCCTTCTGAAAATTCTGTCCTCGAAATCCACCAACTCGTTTGCGATGTACTTGAGCCGCAGGATCTGTACACAAATTAATATGAGGTCTCCAACAGGTGAAAGAATAAGCAGGAGTAGTTATAATTCTAAGCCTGATTACAATGCAAAATGAAACATATAATACAGGGATACATGAACCTAATAAATCATGGCTAGTGAAGTTTGAATAACTTGGTTAAGGTTCTTTTTTTTTTTCCTTTTTTCTTTTCTTTTTTTTTTTTTGGGGGGGGGGGGGGGGCAAGTACTCGTACAAACCTCAGGTGTAAGGTAAATTCTACGAATTTCTCCGTATTGAGAGAGAATCTGCCGTAACTTAAAGGATTCATATGTGGAGGAATCCTACTCAAGTAGCAAACCCCGCGCTTGTCAGCTTTTGCAGCTTCCTCAGTAACTGCTTCTTGCACTTTCCTTTTTCCTACTTTCTGCCACTTCGTCATTGGATTTTGGATTCGCTTCCTCTTGCCGTGTGTCTCCATTTGCTTCTTGTCTAATCTCTGCCATTCTAATTGATGCAAGTCACATGATTTAGCTTTTGCATGAAAAAAAAAAAATAAATAAATACTGCTTTAATAGTTTAACCATAATTAAGTATAATGGGCTAATATCATCTATAACACGTACATCCGCGGTGTGTTTTTGGGGGGGGGGGGGGAAGAGAGAGAATAACTAATGAAGAGTCAAACTGCACTATGAAATCTACAAACTTTGGCCCGTTTGACAACGCTATTATTTTTTTTGTTGTTCGTTTTTTCGTTTTTTGTTTTCTGTTACCGTTTATTTTTTCTGAAATGAAAACTGAAACTGCGTTTGGAAATACAAGTTTATTTTATAATTATTAATTTTTTATTTTAGAAAATATTTAATTTTATTTGTTATAAAAAATTAATAGAACTTAATAAAATATATTTTATATAATTTAATTTAATTTGTATAATTAATTAAATTAATACAGTAAATTATTTATTAATATCATTTAAGTTCAATAAATATAAAATATATTAAATCATATTATTTATTAAAAATAATTTAATAAAATATATTCATATTAAATAAATAATTAATTAGATTAATTATTAAATTAAATATATTTATTTTAAAAATTAATTAAATTCATTTAATTATTTATTAAAATAATTAATAAAATATATTTTATATAAATTAACTTAATTAAATCATAATAATTTAATTTAATTATGAATTTATTTAAAATATTTAATAATAGTTATTAAATTAAATTAAATTAAAAAATAATGTATTTAATTATTTTATATTAATTATTTTATTAAATTAATTTAATTATTAAATTAATAATTAATTATGATATTTATTTCAGATAATTTAGCAATAACTAATTATTAAAATTAATTAATTAATTAATTAATTAATTTAGTTTTATTATTTATTAAAAAATATTATATAATTTATATAATTAATTTAATTTATTGAATTTAATTATATTATTTTATTAAAATAACTTATTTTAATAAAATATTTGAATAAAATAATTCTTTTTATGTAATGTAAAAAAAATAGACAAAGTTTTAAATTGACAAAATATTAGCAACGAAAAAAAACCAGAATGAAAATACATTTTTTGCCGTTACGTTTTTTTGTTTATGTTTTCATTTTTTTTGGAAACAAAAAAACGTAAACAAGTTTATCAAACATGTTTGTTGTTGCGAGTTTACAAAATTTTGAAAACATAAACAGAAAACGGAAATGTGTATCAAACGGGGCCTTTATAAATTAACACAGATGAGATAGCAATCATGGTAATATCAAGTGTTCAACTATCACATGACAAGAAACGAAGGTCAAGCATTCAGAGGCACAAGAAACAAGTTTCTTTAGAATCATATGCCTCAAAAGAGCTAATTAAATTACTAAGTAAAATAAAATATCAGAAGAAAACAAAAAACAATATAATTTCATAAAGCTGGAATCAAGCCAGTCCGGAAGAGTCACTAAAAAATGATACGACTGGAATGATTTTAAGTTACTTGTTTCCAACCCAAGAGTTGAATTAAGAAGCTTTACATGCTTAGCGAGTTGAGAGAAGTTTCCTATTAAATGTCCACTAATTAACCATACCAACTTGACCATCACAGCAAGAAAAAAGATATGGGTTGCCAACTTTAAGGTGTGTTTGGAGTGAGAATTGGTGAGGAAAACAAAAGGGAAGGGGAAAAAAAAGGAAGTAAATGTAAAGTCTCAAATACATATCCTTCTCTTAATGAATGAAAAAATATATAATTAAATAAAGAGATTCATCAATATATAATTTGTAATTAAAATAATTTTTTAAAAAATATATAATTAAATAAAAGAGATTCATCAATATAGTAATTAGTAATTAAATTAATTTTTTAATTTCTGAAAATCCGTGCTTTCCTTTCTATCACAATCCAAATTGGGGGGGGGGGGGGAATGAATCCTATCCCATCCTTTCCTTTTCCCCCTGGCAAACCCTTAATGGGATGATTTTGCAATTTAATTCAGTTGAGTTGTCTTCCAAAAGCACCTTGTTCTGTTTCATCATTCCGATCGCCATCGACCCTCGTGCACTTTGGCTAAATTAGGGCATGGTCTTTGATACCGTTCAAACTGTAGCAGTTTGCATATTATATACTATTTTCATCAAATTGCATAGAACTTCAAATGCAATCACTATCCTCCTAAGTTTTCGTATCAATCCTCCTGTCCTGAGTCATCAGATGCACTTATTGTCGCCTACTGAAGCATCTAATCGAACAACTTCAGAAAAAACCCTACCTAAGATTGCAACTCCTCGAATCAAACCATGAATTGATAAAACAAATTATTCTAAACCCCCAAAAAAATGGCGATAAATAAAGGAAACGAGTTGTACTCAATTAAGGACAAGGGCTTCATATTAAAAGAGAATGAACAGAATCAAATTGAAAACTAACTAATATAACATACACCCATGTACGCCTCTCTCTGCATATACCTAATCTATATACAAAATAGTTGTAGTTGCGCTTGCGCGAGTATGTTTTGAGCGAATAACTGTGCATACCAGTAAACTCTGGCGGCCGATAGCGGAAAAGCTCTGGCGTTGTGGTGGCTGGATTTATGCTGCGACAGTTCGCCGGTGTGAGAGAGAAACAACAAAATCTTCCGGGAGGCGCAAAGCCTTCTAGACTCGGTTTCAACTAGCTCGTGCTAATCTGTGGTTGATTATATGTCCAAGCAGTCCGAAAGACAAAGTAGTGTAGAGCGGACCTTTCAAACAACACAGGATGCCAATCCCGATTACCTTCGGTGTCCAGAAAGAAAAGAAACTAATGGGCCCAGCCCACATCCCTAGTCACTGCGAGTGTGTTTGGAAGTCAAAAATTCATGAATTTAAAAAAAATTTAAAATATAGGTTTTAAGGTGTTCAAATAAATCATACTTGAGAGTTTTAAGTGATGGATTTTGAAGTGTTCTCATGAATTTGCTAAACACCCTAAAACTCATGAGCGAGTATATTGTTCTAATTTTATGAACACCCTGATTTGGTAGTTTCTCATAAATTTATAAAATTTTATATAGTAATACCCTTGTTAAATGGCAGCGGGGGGAATGAATCCCTATCCCATCCTTTCCTTTTTCCCCCTGGCAAATCCTTAACGGGATGATTTTGCAATTTAATTCAGTTGAGTTGTCTTCCAAAAGCACCTTGTTTCCGTTTCATCATTCCAATCGCCATCGACCCTCGCGCAATTGGCTAAATTAGGGCATGGTCTTTGATACCGTTCAAACTGTAGCAGTTTGCATATTATATACTATTTTCATCAAAATTGCATAGAACTTCAAATGCGATCACTATCCTCCTAAGTTTTCGTATCAATCCTCCTGTCCTGAGTCATCAGATGCACTTATTGTCGCCTACTGAAACATCTAATCGAACAACTTCAGAAAAAATCCTACCTAAGATTGCAACTCCTCGAATCAAACCATGAATTGATAAAACAAATTATTCTAAACCCCCCAAAAAATGGCGATAAATAAAGGAAACGAGTTGTACTCAATTAAGAACAAGGGCTTCATATTAAAGAGAATGAACAAAATCAAATTGAAAACTAACTAATATAACATACACCCATGTACGCCTCTCTCTGCATATACCTAATCTATATACAAAATAGTTGCACTTGCGCGAGTATGTTTTGGGCGAATAACTGTGCATACCAGTAAACTCTAGCGGCCAACAGCGGAAAAGCTCCGGCGTTGTGGTGGCTGGATTTATGCTGCGACGGTTCGCTGGTGTGAGAGAGAAACAACAAAATCTTCCGGGAGGCGCAAAGCCTTCTAGACTCGGTTTCGACTAGCTCGTGCTAATCTGTTCGTTGATTATATGTCCAAGCAGTCCGAAAGACAAAGTAGTGTAGAGTGGACCTTTCAAACAGCACAGGATGCCAATCCCGATTACCTTCGGTGTCCAGAAAGAAAAGAAACTAATGGGCCCAGCCCACATCCCTAGTCACTGCGGGTGTGTTTGGAAGTCAAAAATTCATGAATTTAAAAAAAATTTTAAAATATAGGTTTTAAGGTGTTCAAATAAATCATACTTGAGAGTTTTAAGTGATGGATTTGAAGTGTTCTCATGAATTTGCTAAACACCTTAAAACTCATGAGCGAGTATATTGTTCTAATTTTATGAACACCCTGATTTGGTAGTTTCTCATAAATTTATAAAATTTTATGTAGTAATACCCTTGTTAATTTTTTTGGGGGGGGGGGGGGGAATGAATCCCTATCCCATCCTTTCCTTTTCCCCCGGCAAATCCTTAATGGGATGATTTTGCAATTTAATTCAGTTGAGTTGTCTTCCAAAAGCACCTTGATGGTAACTGCAGTTAGCTTCTCACATTTGTTTCCATATATGCTCCTCACATTTGTTGATATGTTTCCATATATATTCTCCTCACATTTGTTTCCATATATGCTCCTCACATTTGTTGATATGTTTCCATATATATTCTCCTCACATTTGTTGATGGTAACTCCAGTTAGCTTACAAATTAACTTTGAGCTACAAAGACAGGCAAAATAAATAAATAATAACAAAAATTGGAAATTAAAACATCAGCCCTGGAGAAAAACTATCACTTTGATTTTCTTTAGGGTTCATTTAAACTTTCTAGGGGACCAAATGGAAAAAGGAAACGAAATGACTACAGTTACAAACCAGAATAGCAAGGAAGAGGAGGGGGGCAAAGGCGTAAAGAGTACCGGGAGAGAGGGTCTTGGCGGAACATATTCTGAGAGAGCTTATTCCGGGCGAGGGCGGCGTCGATGAGGCCGAGGCGGCAGTGCTTGGCCCGAGCGTACGACTCTTTCGCCTGCGCAGTGGGGGGGACTTCGTGTCCAGTCTCAACGCACCTCAGCCTTCCATTCTCAACCTCTTCGAACGTCGGTGGTCCTAGCAGATTTTCCCCTTCCTTCTCCTTCTTTTCTTTTTCTACCTCTTCCTTCCCCTTTCCCTTTCCCTTTCCCATTGGACCTTCTTTCTCTACTCCATTACAGGGTGCACACTGCACACACAGCTCTACAAAATTGCGCCCTAGTCAGTGCTTAAAAGAAAAAAACGACGTCGTATTTGTTGTTGTCGTCATCGCCATTATTATTTTTATTATTCTTTAACTTATTTTTCCTTTTCCTCGCTAAAGCTCTGTTTGGAACTCTCTAAAATAAAATAATTCTATAAATTTTTACAAATACAAATTAAAGACAATAAAATTTAAAATTTTCATTCATTGTACGAATTATGAGATATTATTTTTATAATTTTATTTTATTTTATACAACTCTAAATACTCCTAAATCTTGCCTCTAAACACAGTAAATATATATATATTTAAGAATTGAGACGCTGGCTGTTAACTTGGTAATATCATAATTCGAAGTCGTTGAATTTTACTTCTTTTGTACAAGAAATGCATTAGACATTCAATGTGCATAAATTATCATGTTGTGCTTATGTTTATTTTTTTCTTATATTTTTTCGTCTTGCCAAAAATAGATTAACCCCTACTTTTCATTTATAAAAATCTAAAAGTTATAGCATGTGATACGAAACTTTTGGGTGTATTTGTAGTGGTAAAAAAAAAAAAGATAAATTGTGCATTTGATTTACTATAAAATGTTGAAAATCATTGAAAATCTCTTAAATTTATTTACTTTTTATCTCATTCACAAATTATCTCACTTTTATCACTTCAAATGCGTCCAAACTGAGATAAGCTGTGGGTTTATAATTCATATAGTAAAAAAAAAAAAAAAAAAAGATAAATGGTGCATTTAGTTTACTATAAAATGCTGAAAATAGTTGAAATCTCTTAAATTATTTACTTTTTATCTCATTCACAAATTATCTCACTATCTCACTTTTGTCACTCCAAATGCACCCAAATTAAGATAAGATGTGGGTTCATAATTCGTGTAGTGAGATAAAAACTAAATAATTTTTAAAAATTTTTAAAATTTTCAAAAATTTTTAAAGTTTTACAACAAATTAAACTGTGTAAAAAAAATACCCTTATGGCCCCATTTGTTGGGGCCCGCCCCCCGCCCCGGGGGGGGAGTGTAATTGGCCTTATTTGACATGGCGGAAGATTAAAAACTTAAAATGCCTCAAATAGACAGTTTGGCATTATAGGTCAGTTCTGTCAATTTAGAAATTTATCTGAAAAAAGGGTCAAAAATCAGTTAAAAATAGGAATAGAAAGCAAAAATTAGTTGTTTGACAGATATATTCCTGCCGAATACATATATATGTGTCTATTATTCATATGGTATTTCAAATCCAACTCACGTTATTAGTAAATTAAATCCTATTTTATCCATCCATTGAACTCCCAAGAAAAAAAAAAAAAAAAAAATTTCCCATGTCCATTAATTCATTTCATTCATGGAATCTAAAAATGCCTTCCCCAGAGGCCTTTGAATTACTCCATAAATATCCAAGAATCGTTACCCCATTCAACATAACAGAAGGGGAAAATGGACTACTTTGTCAACATTCTAGTGCTTGGGATTTCCACGTCGTTGGTTTTCAGTATTAACGTTGGAGCTGCGAACGCCAATGGTCCGCAGCAGCACCGCAATTTTCCGGCGATCTACAACTTTGGTGGCTCAAATTCAGACACCGGCAGTAGTCTATCTGCAGCTCTTTATCCTATTACAGCCCCAAACGGTCGGACTTTTCTTCAAGAACCGGCGGAAGAGCTTGTGATGGGCGTCTCGTCATTGACTTCATAGTTACAACTACCCTACCCTTAATCCTGAATGAATTGTTTGTTTGTCAGCTGGATATGGAAAAATGCTGATGATGGATGTTTATTTGTTAGCTGAGCACTTGAAAACTAACTGCCATATCTGAGTGACCATACATGCAATTCCATCGAAGCGATTTCATGCACCAGGTGCCAAACCTTATGCAACAATAGAGGCCCCTTCTATGACCAATGGAATGCCCCAATGAATCCATTTGGGCTATATGGTCTTAGTCCCGTCACCGTAGATGTCGAGGCTCAATAGCCATTTTGCATCAGTTCAAACCGAACCATTGCCCTTCTACACCCAAGGTCCTTTTAGTTAATTTATTCAACGGTTACATGGTAAAACTACTGAAATATATATCTGTATGTATGTATATGTATATGTAAGACGGTTTTGTTGATGATCTTCAGGCAAGGACATAAGCGCCCTCCCAAAGCCTGAGGACTTCTCAAAGGCTCTTTACACCTTTGATATTGGGCACACCGATCTCTCTGTTCGTTTTTGAGGCTTGAAAATGAGATCAAAGTTAGAGAATTCATACCCACCATAATTAATAAGTTTGCTGATTATGTCCAAGTAAGTTCAAACTGGGATTCCAAGCACATACAATTTTCTTTTGTCTGATTGTTTGGAATTGACATATATACGTACGTATACGTGGCAGTCTCTCTACAGAAAGGGAGGTAGGACATTCTGGATACAAAACGCAGGCCCAATTGGTTGCATGCCTAATACCACTTTGGGAATCTCCAGGCCAAAGCCAGGTATTCTAGATCAGAATGGCTGTGTCAAGAGTCGGAATGACGTTGCCAGGGAGTTAAACGAGCAGCTCAGGGACAAAGTGACCGACTACCTCAGGACACAACTCCCATATGCTGCCCCTGACATACGTGGGATTTCTATGCTGCAGCTTATGATTTGATCAGCAATGCCAAGAACCAAGGTGATATATATATATCCTCAAAATTTCCCCATTTTTTAATGCATATCCCTCAAATTTTTTCCATCTCATTGATGCTCACGAGTTGCCAAAGCCAAGCCACGGTTCAAATTTTACTTGATGCTGTGCCCTTGATAGGATTCACTGATCCAATGAAGATTGCTGTGGACTTCGGAGGGCAAGAAAGTGTTTTGCTGGTTCTTGTGAGACATCCTTCAAAATTTATCAGCTGGATGGTATACACTACACAGAGGCTGCAAACCGTCTGATTGCTGATCGCATAATCAGTGGTTCATTGTCAGACTCACCCCATATCCAATTACCCAAGCTTGTCATAAGATATAAGACTAGTGTGCAGGAAGTTTTTTGCAACTCTAGAGAGCGATCGTCCAATAGAGTTCGAGTCGGGAGGGACGCACCTTAGGACAGTTCTCATGAAGGTGACAAATATATAATACTTTCGACTGTACCAGATAAAAAAGAGAGTCACCAGCTGGACGATCACTCTTCAGGTCGCGAAAACTCCCGCACAACTAGTAATGTAATTGAGCGATGTGTTGGAGAAAATAGTACTGGTTTTATGCCTAGTGGAGGGAGCTCTTGTTAAAGACCCCGAAATCAGTGTTTAACAACAGTATATATATGCATATGTTTCCAACTTATTTTAATTCAGTTTGAGTGAATATGAATATATGTAGATCAAATGTCCGCTGAATGTCTTCTCTTGACTCTTGGTCAGCAACAATATTTAGATTTTCCTCTACTAATTCATTTATGTCTACTGGTATATCAAAAATTATTAAATGGAAATATTGCACCGTCAAGGGGTAGAAAGTTTTACTGCGTTAAATTGAACTTTTAATGCATAATGAAAAGGATACCTCAGCTAAAGAACCATAGCACGTGACATCAACTCACTCTGTTTTTCCCCTGTTCCCTCATCAAGCAACCCATTCTTCAATCATTGATTGCAATTGAAAAGGAAAAAGTGCCCGCCTTTTACTATATCAAAAGAAGATATACAGCGTGCCAGGTATGTAAAAAGGTGTGCTCTCAACTTCTGACTTTTATCATCTTTTGATTTCACTCACTCGCCAGGCCAGCGACCATGTCAGTACTATCTCTTACCATTTGTTTGGCGAAGGAGAACAAAAATGAAAGATGGTAAAAAGATTTATTTTGCTTGGACGAGGTGAATGAAAGGAAAAGTGAATGAAATAAAGTTGATTAATTCATTTCTTTTAATCAAATTCCTTTTTGCTGTATTAAGGTGCTGTTTGAAATACTAAATTTTATTAAAAAATTATAAAAATTTCTAAAAAACATATGAGTTCATAATTTTTCTATGAGTTTATGGGTCAGTGGAAGTAAAATATAACATCAATTTATTATATAAAAATTTAAAATTGATAAAAAGTGTTTAGATATAACTAAAATATTGAAATTCGAAACAAAGAAAAACAAGTACAAGAAACTGATTCAAAAAAATGCCATGATTCATTTTTTTTATATGTATATTTGTTTGTATAAAATTCTATTTGTAGTTTCGCAATTATTTTAATTTTTTATGTATTTTATTTATTTTGAACTATTTTTAGTTTTCATAATTATTTGGATTCAAGTTTTTTTTTCTTTGAAATTCTTGTGTAATTTAAATTTTATTTATAGTTTTCATATTACTACTCAAATTTTTCAAATTTTTATTTATTTTAAATTTTATTTGTAGTTATCAAGACAGGATTTTTTTAAATTTTTATGCATTTTTATTTATTTCAATTCTATTGATAGTTTTCATAATTATTAGTACTTATTTATTTATTTTTAATTATGGAGGACATCATCAAACCAACAGCTCAAAAAGAGAGATATATAATAAAATGTATTTTTTGATTTGATATTTATTTTAATTGTCACTAAAATTTTGTCAACACGTTGGAATGTATTTCTGTATCTTGGAAGAGTAACAATTACCGGTGTATGTGGATTATGCAACAGCGACGCGGGCCTCTATCCTAACTTTGGGAAAGGTGTAGAGAGCTGTCCGATTCACCGCACAGCACATGGCTGTCATCAATTAATCTCTCTCTCTTTTGTCTTTTTGCATTCTTTCTTAGACACAGACATCTTCTTTCACCTACAACTTTATGTCTGGCCCTCCTCGTGGACTCTTACATATATCGTGAGAGTGAGTAATTTACAGCCTGAAGTAGGACTAGTGCTGTCTAGAGGGGGAAAAAAGGGGGTTTCTCAAACTTGTGGCAGTAGCCACGGTGGTGGTGGTGGTGGTGGTTGCGAGCGTCGGAGCAGTGGATGTGAAGGGTGGTTCGCCACCGTGTGATTTTCCGGCGATTTACAACTTCGGCGACTCGAATTCAGACACTGGCGGTATTTCACACGCGTTTGAGCCTATCCCAGCCCCGTACGGCCAGAATTACTTCCGAAAGCCTGCCGGAAGAGACTCTGATGGTCGTCTTGTCATAGACTTCATAGGTAATATTAATGATAGATTTTCTCTCAATTTGTTAATTTTCAGAAAGCAAGAACTGATGTTGCTGAGTGTGTGATTGTGTGTGTGCGCGTTTGTGCAGCTGAGCAATTGAAACTGCCATATTTGAGTGCGTATTTGAATTCATTAGGACCCAATTACAGGCACGGCGCCAATTTTGCGACTGGTGGTTCAACCATAAGTCGCCCAAATGAAACCATATATGAATATGGAATAAGCCCCTTCTATCTTGGTATGCAGATTGTGCAATATGATCAGTTCAGAGCCCGAACAGCAGATCTCTACAATCAAGGTGCTTTTTTTTTTTTTTTTTTGTTTCTAATCAACTCGTCAGATATATATATATATATATATATATAATACCCAAAACCCAGAAACCTGCTTTTTGAATCCTAATTTCACATAGAAAGTTTCTTTTGTTTGCTAATTGATATTTCAGCTGATTCTGACAAAGCCAAGCTCCCAAAGGAAGAGGACTTCTCCAAAGCTCTCTACACATTTGACATTGGGCAGAATGATCTCTCTGTCGGTTTCCGAAAGCTGAGTGATGAACAACTTCGAGCTGCAATACCCGACATTGTCAACCAATTTGCTTCTGCAGTCAAAGTATGTACAATCTTACTTAAGTGTTGCAATTCTCATTATATAGTATATATTACCCACTCTTACATATGTTGAATGCAGCATCTATACGAAAAGTGGGCAAAGGCGTTCTGGGTACATAACACAGGCCCCATTGGGTGCTTACCAGTAGCCACTTTTTATATAAGCATCCACAGCCTGGTTTCCTAGACCAATATGGCTGTATTAAAGGCCAGAATGACATGGCCGTGGAGTTCAACAAACAGCTCAAAGACAGAGTCAGCAAGCTGAGGGCAGAGCTCCCACAAGCTGCCTTGACATATGTGGACGTTTATGCTGCCAAATATGGCTTAATCAGCAACACAAAGAACCAAGGTAACAAAACACAAACAACACGATTGAAAATGAAGTTGAACCCACCATTTACCTTTTTCAGCCATCGATTCGACTGACATAAATATAATCCCTGATCTTTTCTGAACAGGGTTTACTGAACCGCTTAAGGTCTGCTGTGGGTATCACCAGAATTTTGTGCATGTGTGGTGTGGGAAGAAGATGAGCATCAATGGTACTGAGTTCTATGGGGCTGCTTGTTCAGCTCCGGCCACATTCATTAGCTGGGATGGAGTTCACTATTCTGAGGCTGCAAATCATTGGGTTGCCAATCGCATACTCAATGGCTCTTTGTCTGATCCTCCTATTCCAATTACCCACGCTTGTTACCGGAACCCAGCCCTATAATTACTCCTGTGCCGGTATGCTTTGAGTAATTGAATCTGATTAGGGAAGAAACATAGAAAGTGGTGTTCGATTAGTTGGAACATTGCGAACCTGTGGGATGCACGGTTTGCAGGAGTATTTTGAGATTAAAAAATGATCTCTTTCAGGGTTTTCCACTCGGATATTGGAGGGGAATATGAATAAAGTTAATAAACCAATTTCTTGTTCTAAACTTGTATGGGTTTATCCAATTAGTGATGTTTCCACTTAATTGGTTCTTGTTGCATGCGTACGATCATTACTGTCTACTCTCAAGTGCGATAGAGAAAAGAAAAAATACCCAATTCCATCTAGCAATCTGGTAGTGTTGATGATGTAGAACTGGCTGTCCTAGCATTAATGGATAGGGTGATCCGATTGAGGACAGAGCTAACCCAACTTATGTGGACCTTTTTAGGATTCCAAGTATGGATTAATCAGCAGTGCAGACAATCAAGTGATGATCATTTGCTCGAAACCCATCATCCCAATTGTCACTTTAACCACAACACATCTACCTATCAAAGTGGCCAACAATGTTATCCACATATCAAATTGGTTAAGCCATTTACTTTAAGCGGGGATTTGATGGGAAATCAACTGTTCATAGAAGCCAGCAAATGGAACGAACATCTATCCGGGTTTAAGTTGGTCGGAAATTAAATAATTAACCATTTTACTAATCGCTAATAAGGGCAGCACCCGTGAGTGGCAAGAACTGCTATTGACGGAATATTGTAGTAATCCCCTTAACAATCAAGTGGGTACAAGCTTCTTGTTTAGTGAACAGGATAGCTTCTGAAGATAACTTACGTCACAAACTGTCAGTTAACTTGAGGTGAAATTATGCCATTGGTAGATTAAAAGATATACATGTATATTTAAATCTTAAAAACTATTTTAATTTTTTTTTTTTTAATTTTAAGCCAAGTAAGGAAGATTTTTAAGTCACAAATATTTTGATGAGCTCTGCCGGCAACGTTTACAATTCTTGAGAGGAGTTTAATTTCCGTGGTCTTCAATTATTTTATTTATTCCAGCTAGGTTTAGGAATAAATGATAGTTTATATTTATGATTGAAATTAATACGTTTGATAGTTTGAAGATAAAATAAAAAAAAAAGAGATCATTTGAAAGATATTTAAAAAAAAAAACTATATTAATTGTAATATTTATGGAGATAAAATACGTCTATAAATATATATATACACACACCAGAAGAATTATTTCCCATTGGGTTATATATACATGTTTCAGGATTAGAATCAAGATTGTCCCTTGATTTGAGAGATCTACATTCAAGGCAAATCTCTCCAATCACAACTCACAAATCAAGTTTGATTCGAACTCGTTTTAATCACAAATCAAGTTTAAGTAGAGTTGAAATAACCTGCGAATAAGTTGATTTGTTTCCATCCCTATTTGAAGTCTATACGAAATTTACAAATTAAGTAATTAATTCTGATTTATTATATTGTTGTACTAGAGAGCTGTTACTGTTTTTAAAAAAAGTTGTATAAAAAAAAGTAGAGTGATACAACGTGAAATTCTCTCGTATGACAATCTTATAAAAAATTACACGTGCTTGATTTAAAAGCTAGTTTGGTAGAAAATGAAATAAATAAATAAATAAAAAGCTAGTCTCTTTGTCATATGTGACTTTTTTAATTAAAATTTAATTTCTTTAGATAAATTTTAAGCAGTTTTATTTTACACGTTTAAAAAGAAAATACATAAAGCATGCTTAAAATAGAAAAGGCTACAACCATTAATAAAATACGTAAATAACAGAAGAATTGCTATACAAATTTAAATGGTTAGAATATAAACATTGTCGATCCCTTCCTTCAAGGAATTTACATTCAACTCAAGGCTCATCCTAGAATCTCTCTAATGACAACTCACGCCAATCACAAGCACATTTCCAAATTCGTATGTGTCAAACGTTTGTCTCAAGGTTTTAAAATTTTTAATTTTTTTTCTCAATAATCTGAAAAAGGTATGTTTAGAGTAATAAAAAGTGAGATAAAATGATATAAATGATGGATGCGGTGAAATAAAAATAATAACTTTTAAAATTTTTCAATATTTTTTACCATTTTTTAATATTTTTTTTTGTCGCTCCAAATAAATGCAAAGTAGTAGCACCTACTGCCCGCCATTGCTATAAAAGTGATAACAAAATCAAACTTGCTCCGAGACCATGCACCTTATAAAAACAATCTGTTTGTGCCTTTATTTTTAGTTGGAGAGAGTTTCTGAAGTAGACAGTTTCACTGAAAAAGTAATGGAGATTCTAAGATTCATAGCAGCCTGGGCTTTGTTGGTTTCATTAGTTTTGAGGGTACTAGTACTCTGTGATATTCCCGCGATATACAACTTCGGCGACTCCAACTCCGATACGGGTGGGATAGCCGCAGCGTTTTACCCCGAGGGTGATCCTTATGGTCAAACTTTCTTCCACCGGCCGGTTGGTAGAGCCAGCGATGGCCGCCTGATCATCGACTTCATTGGTAAGAAATCACATCTCATCTCTATCTAATCCCGTTAATTAATTAGTATACATCGATCCAACCAAATTTCACATACATAAAATTAAATTTATTAATTATATATATGCAGCTGAGCACCTAAAGTTACCATACTTGAGCGCATACCTGGATTCCATTGGAACAAGCTCCGAAGCCAGTTTCCGGCACGGCGCAAATTTTGCAACCGGAGGAGCAACCATCAGGCGGCAGAACGAGTCGTGGTTCCAGACCGGTGTGAGCCCCTTCCCTCTCGATATTCAGGTTGAGCATTTCGTTCAGTTCAAAGCACGAACAACCTATTTCTACAATCAAGGTATATATCCATTCATCCCAATATTCAGCTGTCTCACATATATACACAAATATATATATATGTACGTATATATACACAATAGTTTAGCTGGCTAGATTTTATATAATTATATATATGCTGCTCATATGGTTGTATAGCCAAAAACACGTCCAAGAGCAGCAGACTGCCGAGACCAGAGGACTTCCCAAAGGCTCTTTACACATTTGATATCGGGCAAAATGATATTGCTGCGGCATTGAGGAAAGCGATCAGCTACCAGCAATTTCAAGCAGAAATACCAGACATAGTTAACAAGTTCGATGCAGCAATCCGAGTAATTAATTAAGTTATATATGCTATAGCTAAAAAAAAAGAAGAAAATTTGATCTTCGTACGTGCCAAGCGCATTTGTGTGTGTGTGTGTGTGTTAATAATGCTAGATTTTTTTTTTTTTTTTTTTAATTTTGTAGCAATTATATGGAGAAGGGGCAAGAGTGTTCTGGATACATAACACGGGACCAATTGGTTGTTTACCAGTGGCTGTTGTGAATGTGGTGGATCCAAAGCCTGCAGGTCTTCTGGACGACCATGGCTGCATCAAATATCAGAATGATATGGCACTAGAGCTAAATAACCAACTCCACAATAGAGTAATCCAACTAAGGACAGAGCTCCCACAACTAACCTAACCTACTTAGATATTTACTCTGCAAAATATGGACTAATCAGCAATGCAAGCAGCCAAGGTGTGATCCCTTTTTTCTATTATTATTATTATTTATTTTATTATTATTTTTTTTATAAAGCAGTCAACTCAAATAAAACTTTATTGTCAAACTAGTTGGGTTAGCTAGTTATATTAATCATTTCTTTGTTTCATTCATTTCTATTGCAGGTTTAATGAAATTAATTAATTCTTTCCTCACAATTTTACTTCACATAATTTTAGGTTTACTTTTTGTCCTCTTTATCACTGTTAGTTGGATTAACTCATTCTCTTATACTAATTCATTCCCAGATTTATATTAGATATAACCGAACTTTCTTCATCGATCTCTTAATTTCTATTTTATAAGTGCTATATCAATTTTTTACAGACATATTCTCTTCTGATCTTTTTTTTTTTAAATTACCACACAACTATTTTAACATCCTCATTTCTATTACACTCGTTTGTAAAAGTGTTACTTTTTATCGTGGATAACAATCTCGGAATAACAAAACATAATGGATTTTGCAATCGTCCTATCAAAATTTTCTTGATAGGTATTCTCCAAATTAATTTTTGTTTCATTTTCTTGCTGCTAAATCAATGGCAAGACCTGCCATTGACAGGAACATCTTAACCACTGTAATCTCAGCACAGAAAGAAACCCACCACGCAAAGTAAAAGTAAGCTTGCAAGTTTCAAAGCAAACAATTTGCATGTTAGCAAGTTATAAAGTAAGGCGCCACTGTAATGGATAAATCAAGATCGTATAGAACCTTCAAAAGTTTGCTAAGTGTGTGTGTGTGTGTGTAACAGGATTTGAGAATCCATTCAACATATGCTGTGGGATTCGTAAGAAAGGGATCACTGTTTCCTGCGGAAACAAAGGGATCGTAGATGGCACTCAAGTCGTCGGGTGCTTGTGCAAATCCATCAAGAAACATCAGCTGGGATGGGGTACACTATACCGAGGCTGCTAATTCCTTCGTTGCTAAACAAATCCTGAACGGATCATTTTCAGACCCACCAATTCCAATCACTCAACTGATATTATAGCACTGTCAAGAATAAAATAAATAGTTCAACAGGAGTGCTTAGCATTTGTGGTTTCCATTTTAAAAGTATTCAATTCAGTTGTGTGTATTGTTAGTTTGGTTTGATAAAGGTTTAACATTGGTCCCTCAATCAACCCATATGCACTTTTAGCCATGTATTATGTACAAGTACTCCCCAAAATCTTCAAATAATGTAGTAATTGAGTTCTATTATTATTGTGTGATCCATCTCAGCTGATTTCCCCTTCATGCGTCTCAGTTTACCTCATATTATTCAATTACAAATCTTATACTTTTAGGTTGTGTTTGAACGAAAAAAAAAATTGACAGAGGAAAAGAAAAGAGATAAGGATTTAAAATCAACCGTCATTTGATTTGTGATGAAAACTAAAAGAGAAAAAAGTATAAAATTTGAGAATAAAAATAATTAAATAAAAAATTAATTTATTCATAAATGACTTTTACAGGAATGGTAAATCAGTCATTTGATTTAGGTTTTGATAATGAAAAATAATGATAAATGTCATCAGAGAATCGAAACCGTTAAATTAAAATTTAACGGTTGAAATACATTTACATATTTGGATCATTAGTATTTATATGTTTGGAGTGAAAAAAGTTAGTATAAATTAGTAAAAACGGTATTAAAGGTTAATTAGAAAGTATAATTTTAAAAAGAGTCCCATCTTCCAATAGAATACGAGAGAAATGATTTTTTTTTTTTTGGTGGTTTTTTTCCTTCACTTACTCTCAACAATTTTTTACCATCCTTGATTCAGACCCTCAAATGTCAACATGCAATCGCATGGTAGAGAAAAATTTTAATTCTTTAAATTTTTATATAGCGTACCAAGCATAAGTAAAACAAAATTAAAAATTATGAGGATGACATTTATCCTCTTATAACCCCGTACAAAAACACCCCTTATGCTTTGGTTGGACATTGAATTTCCATATTTGGTTCTTATCAAGGAATTTGAAACAATGAAGTTTTATATTTTGCAAAATTGAGACCGATGTGGTATTTGAAAATTTTGCAAAATAAAGATTTTTATAAGATATGAATTGACAAAATTACCTTTATTAGTTTAATTTATTTCTAAAATAGAAGAGTACATGTTTGGTTTTTGATCACGGAATTTGAACCAAAAAATTTCTATATTTTGTGAAATTGTAAATTTCTTAGTCTAATGTGATATTTAAAAATTCTACAAAATTGATCATATCAATTTAATGTACTTCTAAAGAAAAAGGTCATTTAACATTTTGAGCTTATATTCTCATGTCATATTTTCAAATATATCTATTAACATCGAATATTGAAAAATAAATTCTCATTATAATTTTTTGGGCAGAAGAGAGAGTGATTAGGAGAGAGCGGGAGAAGTTTAAGAAAGGAGATTTGATATTTTCTCCTGATTTTGTAAGGAAAATGAAGTGAAGATAAGAAAGTAATTTTTTTTTATTTGAGAAAAAATTAGTATAATAAAATGAGGAAACAAAGTTTGAAAAACATTTCTATTTTATATGAAAACGATATTTGTTAGTTTTTATTTTCTTAAAAAATGCAAGCATGTTTCTCAAAAAAAAAAAAAAAAAAAAACATCTCTACCCAAATCTAAACCAATTTTTTTTTTTTTTTTTTTTTTTTTTTTTTTTTTACATATTGTCATTTTCCACACAATCTTTTCAATTTCCTTTTCCTCCTATTTTATTCGGAATGGAAAGCTTATGTAAGAGCACTTAAATACAAGAAAAATAGTATCATTTAAGAGAGAGGATAAACTAAAGAAAGGGGCTTGCACTACCATCTCCCAAAGCACCATATAAATTAATGCAGAAATAGGGTTAGATAATATTATGTCCAAACGCACAATTCTTTGGATCAAATTCAAAAGTTTTTCAAAACACGTATGAACAACATCACATATATTCCATTCACTGCCGATGTCCTTCGGGAAGGGTTACCACCCTGTGGAAGGGCACAAACCTCTGCGGCAAAGATCCATCTTCCTCCTCATCGTCATCAAATTCCAAGACATAGCTGCCAAATATATCAAACATAATTTGAGGCAATTCTAGTAATGCATATTCCACATGCTTCAATCACAAATGAATTGCTAGGGAATATTCGATCACCTAAGAATCTCAGGAAAAGAACAGGCATTTGGAAACCACAAGGAAATTACCAAACCAAACCAAACCAAACTAAGTCTTTTCCCACTAGGTGAGGGGAAATCACAAGGAAATTATTTCACAAAATTTGTGACTGGAATAGGTATGCAATAATAAGCCTTTGCCAAAGGGAGGAAACTAATCCTAGAATCCCGTCTGTTTTCCGGATTTTGAGAAGTGCAGATTTTCAGGTATGGGATCCTCTTATGAATTTCATCCACGCGATGCCCGAAAGTATGGTGCTGGTTTTACTCACCAATATAAATTAAGGGCATTAAAAGAAAGTTTAAGCAAATCAAACGGGAAAAAAGTCGCTCCTTTTCAATAAATTTTTAACATCTTTTTGAATTTTTTATGAAGTCCCTACTTGTCACAAAAAAAAAAAAAGGAAAAAGAAAAATTAAAATTGAAACAATGGGGAAGCTACTTACTCATCAGTCTTCCTCTGAAAATTTGCGAAAATAGTTGAGATGTTGATTTGAGAATACAGCAGGATGTTGCAAATGCAAGCAGCCAGTTTCATTGTTCACCACCAGGTTCCAATAGGTTAGGAAAAAACAAACCCAAAAATTGCTTGTTAAAAAGCTAAAGAAAATGCAAGAATGCAAGAAAAACATTATAGATACAACACCCAAGGATGAACTGTTTACCTTTCGAGGGTGGACCACAGTTGCTTTATACAATGCAGTTGTTCCAGGATACCATGCCAAAACTTGTTTCCCAGGAGAGAAATCTTGAGCACTTGTGGGATCATTCCGCTTTGGAAAAGGTATAATATGTGACATCGGCAGCTTGTACTTTCTGAAATTAGAAATATGAGAGAGAATTCATCATTCAGGATTAGCAATAGCTTACATTTGATTGAATTAACAATTAACAAGAAGGAACAGAATTGTGATAAACATAAACTTGTAAGATTTTGATCACAGAATTGTGAAGGACCAAATTTGATTTTGGTGAGCCAAGTCTTCGAACTCTAGGGCTACTTGTCCTACATCAATCCGTACACATGCAAACAAAAACTCGTAGACAACCATGGGAAGGGAGGTTGGGAGACCTAATAAGCAATAATATAGAGAGGTCAATCTACAATGATCCAAGAAATCAAAAAAAAGGTACCTCTGGCCACCACCCTCTTCATCATCACCAGGTTCCTCATCAAGAACTTCAAATCTGCACAAAGAGATATTTACAAGAATTAATATATTGTCAGATTAAACAAAGACGGAGTTACATTTACAAGGATTAATACAGCATAGGATTAAATAAAGACGGAGTTACATTCTTTTTGATAGGTAAAAAGACCAAATTATGTTCTCAACTTAGTCCCGTCACTTGACTGACAGACTCTTATTCTTCCTCATCAAACAGGAGAAACCCACAACCAAGAACTCGATTTTTCATTATTCATATCCTACTGATGTACTGCATGACAAGAACACAAATAATATATATTTAGATGTAGTTAACCCAAAATTTACTAGGTAAAATAGTCCATATCTGATCTTACTAGTCTACTGTTTAAGCGTTACAGTGATCTTTACAGCAAGCTGCCTCACAGGATGATAAAGCAAGTACGGCTTATCACTAACATGAAAAGTAAGTCCTCTAGATGCCAGCATTACAAACAGAAGCAGACCACGTATTGGCCGAAAACGCAAAAAAAAAAAAAAAAAGAATCAGAAAAGCTTAAAGAAAAAGCCATTTCTTTGACTTAGTAATTTATAACTAATATTGATGAATCCTTCCACAAGGAGATGGTCAAGACTAAAAAACATAGATACGGATAAGAAATACGGATACGGGTACGGGTATGGATATGAAATACGGATATACTTACAGGTATGGACATAGATACAGCGATTTTAAAAAAATGAAGATACAGATACAACGAGGATACGGCTAAAAAATATAAAATTTTTACATTTTATTAGCTATACATATGTGTATATATATATATATATATAACATTCACAACAAAACCATATATAATTCAATATACAAAAAAAATATAAGTTATAAGATTTTATAATTTTAAGAGTTTCAGTCACTCAAATCTAAATTTGTCTTAATTATATATTTGAAAAAAAATGATAAAATAACGGCTTATCCTACACGTATCTTGGAGTGTCCGTAAATATGTGTATTCATGTTTCAAATACGGATATGGTAACTATTTTGAAGTGTCCGTGCTTCCTAGGTCAAGAGATTCCATTAAAATGATGTATGCATACACTACCACTACAATTAGAAGTCCCTGATTAATTTGGAGAAGCTAGGACCACAACAGACAAAATTAAACCAGCACTCAAAGAAAACTGAATCATTCTAGATACATCAAAGAGTTCTATCTATATAATTAAACACATCCCTTTGATGGGCTTCTTGGCAGGATTATAACGTGATTGTGTTTCAAAAGTTTACCAAATGAGCCCACCCAACCATTTCACGGCGTGGTCCCCTAAAGAAGACTCAACCAAAAAAAAAAAAAAAAAATGAGTAGCCAAACATGCACAGGGATAAAGGTTTAAAAAATATAAAAAAATTAATTTGAGAGACTGTAAATACATTTTATTTTTAGTTTTTTCCACTCCATCAACTCTAATAATGGATATTGATATTTGAAATATGAAAAGTTTATCATTTTTTAATTTTTAATAACTTTATTTTATTTGTCACGTGTCACTTTTACACCAACTTCTAATTATTTTGACAAATTAAACATCATCTAAATTTACTCTATTAAATTTATGCCTTTTATTGTTTTTAAATGTTAGTCTCCATGGATCCATTTGCATTTCATCTTTTATTTATTTATTTATTAGTTTTTATCTTTTAGATTTTTTTATAATTTGGTTTTAGTTGAAATATTATCTAGGTCATATATATATTATTGTTAATTTTTTTATTAGTAATTTTTTACAAGTTGTTTTTACAAATTTTCGTGTAAATTTGTTTTAATTTAATTTGAGAGACTGTAAATACATTTTATTTTTAGTTTTTTGCACTCCATCAACTCTAATAATAGATATTGATTTTTGAAGTGTGAAAATTTTATCATTTTTTTAATTTTTAATAACTTTATTTAATTTTTGCAATCAAATTTTTTCATGTATAGTTTTTTTGCACTCTATCAACTCTGATAATAGATATTGATTTTTGAAGTGTGAAAAGTTTATCATTTTTTAATTTTTAATAACTTTATTTAATTTTTGCAATCAAATTTTATCACGTGTTACTTTTATACTAATTTTTAATTTTATTTGATAAATTAAACACTATCTAAATTTATTCTATTAAATTTATCTCTTTTATTGTTTTTAAATGTTAGTCTCCTGGATTCATTTGCGTTTCATCTCTCTTTTTTTTTTCAATTTAGTAGTTTTTATCTTTTAGATTTTTAGTCAAAATGTATCTGGGTCATATTTATATTACTGTTAATTTTTTTTATTAGTAATTGTTTTTACAAGTTATTTTTACAATTTTTCATGTAAATTTGCTTTACAAATTTATATTTGAATTTTTTGTTGGTCAAATTATGTTTTCGTGTCTTTAAGCACAGGCAATTTCTAGTTCCAATAATTATACAACAAAAAGCAGTAGTCACTACTTCAAGCAAACATATTAGACCAGCCTGTCTGGGATGTGTATCAACAGAACTGTGAAAACAGATTATACCATAATGCCATTCATTCTCTACGGTCTTTCAAATTAAACTTCATGGGTGCTCTTATTCCACGCAGTCCAAAAAAACTAAAAAAACAAAAATGGGTGCAAGTGTGTGGGCAAGGTACAAGCTTGCGTTGGGTGGAACTATACTTACTCTCTAGTTTCCCTATCAAAATGAGTAACTTTTACAATAAACCACTCATCTTTCTCAGCATTTCTTGTGTGACCCTAGCTGCTACCTGAAAAGTACGGTAGAAGTTAGGAGAAAGTTAATTTGCAACCATCATTAAATTTAAGATAACACTGGAACTGGCTAAATAAATGCTTGAAAAATTAGATACATGTTCACTTCAGAGCTATACTATTACTTGTTCACCCTTCAGACTAGCAAGAGCATCTAGGTTGTTTCGTATTGATGGAGAAAGCCTTGAGATATCTGAATCAGCCTTCATTCTTTTCTTTTTTGTTCAGTGCCTTCTGCATGTACAATACACCCGAGTTAACACTTTAATGAGGGTGAAAAAAGCAACATGGAAACTTTTGAGTAAAACACAAAAAAAAAAAAAAAAACAAAAAGGCATCAGAATCTAAGGCATAAAGAACACAATTTTTGTACACATTGGCGTAGATGTAGAAATAATCAAGGCCTAGGTGCCCTTCCCTTTTCCACAGATTTTACTTGGTCATGCAAAATTAGTTAGCTTCATATCTATCAGAATAAGAATCTTGCTCACCAGAATGAATGCAATTGCAAGTTCACTGCATTAGCTACTAGTTGTATTCAATAAGGGTGAAAAGAGCTGTCATCAAAACGACTCAGAGATGGAGACCTATTGTTGTGTACTTGTAAGAGATGAAACCGGGGAGGGTTGAAGAATTGTAATAAGTGTACTTGGGGTGGCCCATGGGTGAATTGGGTGGCACTGGAACCTGAAGGTGTGCTTCTAGAGGTATTTTGGTGATGTGGGATAGTAGAGTGTTAGCTTTGGAACGGAGTGAGGGGGCGGTTTCACTGTAGTAGTTGTTTCAAAGGCATGGAGGAAGAGCTATTATGGGCTTTTAACGGTCTTTATGGGCCAAATGATTATTCTTTGAAGGGAGACTTTCTGAAAGAATTGGAAGCTGCAAATTCAGATGAGAAACTCCTTGGTGTGTGGGAGGAGATTTTAACAGGGTCAGAAGTCCTTAATAAAAAGTGCTTTGTCAAACTTGCCAACCTATTTTATCATTTTATGTCCCCGTTCACAACCCCAGATTTGGTATTGAGAAAATCAGAAAAGCTGGAAAGGGATTTTTTTATCAGGCGAAGTAGGAGAGAGCTTTGAATACCATTTGGTAGATTGGAGGATTTTATGCCTTCCTATAAGTAATGGGCTTTGGAACTAGAAACTATCCAATCAGGTGTTGTTGGGGAAATGACTGTGGTGGTTTGCAACAAAAATGTTAGGCTTTGGTGAAATGTAGTTTCTTCCAAATACGAGATCCACTTGGGTGATTGGAGTTATCCAAGGGTCTGCTACACATGGGATCGGTCAGCTTAAAGAAAGGTATTCATTCAGCATTAGGAAGGGATAAAGGAGTATGCACTTTGGTTGGTTGGTACTTCCAGAAAAGTTAAAATTTGGAGCTTTAATTGGCTCCCTACAAGAAGGATCAAGGATATATATCTTGATATCTATGAATTAGTAGTGGATTAGGAGGCCTTGGTGGTAGATTATTTAGAAAATCATGGTAACAATATAGTTTGGAATGTCCCCATTCGAAGGCATTTATCCGACAATGTCCCCCTTTCGAAGGCATTATTCGAGGAGGAGCTGGAAACATTTGCTTTGTTTTTTAAGGTCAAATCTTATTATAAATTTTTGGTAGGGAGTAAATAAATGAATTTCTTGTGAGGAAATTTTGGAAGGCAATAGTCACTATTGATAATCTTCAACTATTGATGTGGTGTGTCTCATTCAAGGAAGAATTCTTAGTATTGATAATCTTCAACTAAGGGCAAACATTAGTTAGTAAAATAAACAATCTTCATAGACGAAGAAGTTGTGGAATTTGATGTTACCTTGTTTTCAGGTTCAATGGATGTTAAGGATGTAAAGAATTTGTTAAGTTGTTGGTGGGAGTACAAGTTGAGTTCTTATAAGAGGTGGGTTTGGAGTGTGGCTACCTTTGTTTATTTTGGTTAATTTAGAATGAGCAAAATAGAAGAACATTTAAAGGAACAGAGATGCAAGTAAATAGATTAAAAGGCTACATAGGTTGTGTTAGACCAGCAATACTCAATCAGTGTTTTAGGAAAAGAGACCGGAAAATTAGTTAGGGAAAATTAGTTAGAGGCTAGCTCATAAGTAGTTAGTATTAGTTGTAATAACTGCCCAACTAATGAGAGCAAGAGTTGTTCTATAAATAGGAGAGGAGAATTCAACAAAAGGGTTCAATTTTTGGGATACTGTTGTATAGGGGAGCTGGTGACTCATTAAATCACCAAGGCTTGCAGGAGACACTTCTCTTGCAAGAATTGTTTCACTCAATAACATCCAACCATTTTCTATTCTCTATTCTATGTCAAATTCTGTTTTTCTTTTCTCTTCTCTTTCTAGAAATCTGGTTCCTAACAAGCTTGGTATCAGAGCAAAGTTCTTGGGGCAGAGAATGGTTGCTACCAGAATGGAGAAAGTGGAGAATCTGGAGAAAGAATTTGCTGCGTTCAAGGAGAGTATGGAGCAGAACATGAAGATTATCCTATCTTTCATGGAGACACAGGCAGAGAAGTAAGACAGGCGAGGACACCAGTTTGCTTTTGATGATGAAGTATCACGAAAACAGTCGATAGAGGTAGAAGAGAGAAGAAGGTCGAAGAACTGGCTGGAATGACAGAGGAGAATCTCGACTAGACTCCAGGCTGAGGAAACTTGTATTGCCGATCTTTGATGGTCAAGACTGTCGGGTGGATCATCAAGATTGAGAGGTTCTTGGTTTTGGGGGGTTTTTCCGCAGGATGAGTGGCTATCAATGGCTGTAATTGCTTTAGATGGTAAGGCACTATCATGGTTCACTTGGGCTGAGGCTAGAAAGCCTTTCCGATCATGGCAGTACTGAAGCAAGAAATTTTGGATAGGTTTCAAGGCAAACAAGACTCCCTAGGATGTGAAGCGTTGCTGGCACTGCGTCAGGAAGGAACAGTAGAGGAATTTGGAGAGAAATTTGAGGCTAGGGCTAGTATGTACAGAGGAGTAAGTGAGGAGGTATTGATTGGAGCATTTATGAATAGATTGAAGGAAGAAATTGCTGTGGAAATAAGGATTTTTAGACCATAAGGTTTGGGAAGTATAATGTCCTTGGCTCAATCTGTTGAAAGGAGGAACGAAGCCTTGAAAAGAGTGGCGTACAATTCAAAAGGGGGACGAAGTGTAGGTTGGGGTGGCAGCAGCCTACGATTCAGTTTTCCAAAAGTTCCTTCTGCATATGAGGGGTTGAATATTAGCCAAAACCAAGAAAAGTACACCATTAATTCTCAAGCAAAGGGGCAGGAAGCTGGGAATGCAAAGGGCAGCAGTGTGCTGAACATCCATCGTAATCCAGCCGTAGGTTCTGGACCAAAAAGTGGAATGGTGAAAAGAATTTCTGAAGATGAGCATAGAAGGTGTAGAGAGCAAGGCCTTTGTTTCAAATGTTTTGAAAGATACTCTCTGACTCGCGTTTGTAAACACAAACAATTACACATCTTAATTGTTTCTGGAGGAGGAGAGGACGATGTAGGGAGAGAAGTGCAAGAGCAGGTTGCACAGGAGGATTTAAGCACTTGAATTATCCATGAAATCTATTGTGGGAATTTCTGATCAACATAACACTATGAAGATTAGGGGGTTGGTTGGGAAACGGGAGATTGTGGTGCTGATCAACAGTGGAGCTATGCATAATTTCATTTCTAATGCATTGGTGCAGAACAGAAAATTAAGATTGATGGCAGCACTGGTTTTGGGATACAAGTTGGTGATGGGGTGATGGTGAGTGGAAAAGGGATTTGTAAAGGAGTGAATGTTTTGATGCAAAATACGGAGTTTAAGATTGATTGCTATCCTTTTGATCTGGGCAGTGCAGATTTAGTTTTAGGAGTTTGTTGGCTGCAGTCCTTGGGTGACATTAAAGCAAATTGGAGGACTTTATCCCGCACTTTCCGGTGGAATGGAGTAAAACACACGTTGAAGGGTGATCCAACTTTGAGTAAGACCTTGGTGTCTTTGAAAACTATGCTAAAAATGCTGCAACATGACAACCATGGGGTGATTGTGGAATTAAATTCCATATCCTTGATGTAGGCCAAAAAATAGTGGAAGTTCCAGTGGCTGTGTGAAGTGTTGGCAGAGTTTGAAGATATATTTGACATCCCTTCCGGCTTACCTCCTAAGCGAGACAAGAAGCATGCGATCATTCTTAAATCAGGAGCATCTCCCCATAATATTCGCCCTTACAGGTATCCTTATTTCCAAAAAAATGAAATAAAGAAGTTGGTGAAGGAAATGTTATTAGCCAGAATTATTCGGTCAAGCTCAAGTCCATTTGTTAGTCCAGTGTTATTGGTTAAAAATAAGGACGGTAGCTGGCATTTTGTGTGGATTACATAGCTCTAAATAAGGTGACTATTCCGGATAAATACCTTATTCCAGTCATAGCAGAGTTACTTGATGAATTGGGAGGAGCAACTATTTTTTCGAAGTTGGATTTCAAATCAAGGTATCACCAGATTAGAGTAAAGACTGAGGATGTGGAAAAGACGGCATTTCGCACGCATGATGGCCATTATGAATTTTTGGTCATGCCCTTTGGCCTTAAGAATGCTCCAGCCACCTTTCAAGCCTTGATGAATGAGGTCTTTTGTCCTTATTTGAGAAAATTTGTACTTGTCTTCTTTGATGATATATTGATCTACAGTACTTGTCTAACATCTCATTTGCAGCATCTGAGAATAGTGTTGAGCTTACTTCGGCAGCATCGCTTGTATGCAAATAAGAAAAATTGTGTTTTTGGTCAAAGCTAAGTTGAGTACCTTGGGCATGTGGTATCTGATAAAGGGGTTTCAGCTGAGCAGTCAAAAATTGCTTGTATGTTAGAATGGCCAACTCCTAAGAACCTTAAAGAATTACGAGGTTTTTTGGGGTTAACGGGCTACTATCGTCGTTTTGTGCAAGGTTATGGCAGTATTGCTACACCTTTGACAAAGTTATTGAAGAAAGATGCATTTGTTTGGTCCTTAGAAGCTCAAAAAGCCTTTGAGATTTTGAAAAAAACAATGGTCTCTATTCAGTGTTGACAGCCCCCAATTTTTCTAAACTTTTTGTTGTGGAATCGAATGCATCAGGCCTTGGAATAGGAGCTGTGTTGATGCAGGAACAGCACCCTATAGCTTTTTCAGCCAAGTTGTCTCAAAAAGAGAGGCTGAAATCAATTTAGAGAGAGAGCTGATGGTTCTTGTCTTGGCAATTCTCAAATGGAGACATTATTTGTTTGGAAGAAAATTTTTGGCGCATACAGATCAACGAAGCCTCCAGTTTCTGTTAAATCAGCGTTTGATTACTCCGGAACAACAGAAATGGTGGTCCAAATTGGTGGTTTCCACTTTGACATTCAATTTAAACTTGGGACCGAGAATAGGGTGGCCGATGCATTATCTAGGCGTATTACATCTATGGAACTTCAGGCACTTACGGTCCCATTCATGGTTCAAGAAGATGAATTAAAAAAGTCTGTATTTGAAGATGTGCAGTTGCAGCAAATAATTTCTGATATTTTGGCCAATCCAAATTCTCACCCGGGCTACTCTTTGTTGCATGGCAGATTGTTGTACAAAGGTCGATTAGTCTTGTCTAAAGTTTCCAAATGGCCACAATTATTTCTTCAAGAATTCCATTGTTCTCCTTCAGGTGGTCATTCTGGAATTTTTCGTACATTTAAGAGATTGGCAGCAAATGTGTACTGGGAAGGAATGAAAAACGATGTCCAATCTTTTGTTGCTGCTTGTGTAGTCTGCCAGCGAAATAAGTATGAGGCTTTGTCCCCAACAGGTTTGTTGCAACCATTGCCTATCCCTACTAAGGTTTGGTATGAGTTATCTATGGATTTTATAGTTGGCCTTCCTAAATCAAAAGGCTTTGACACTATACTTGTTGATCGTTTGACTAAGTATAGTCATTTTTTGGGACTGTCTCATCTATATACTGCGGTTGATGCTGCCAAGTTGTTTGTTAAGGAGGTGGTTAGATTGCATGAGATACCTTCCTCAATTGTTTCCGATCAAGATTCGATATTTCTTCAGAAGTTTTGGTCGGAGCTATTTAAACTCCAAGGCACCTTCCTTAGATATAGCTCAGCATATCATCCTCAAACGGATGGACAAAATGAGGTTACTAATCGGTGTTTGGAGACTTACCTCCGGTGTTTTTCCAGCTATTGCCCTAAGTCTTGGAGTGAATTTCTTCCGGGCAGAATATTGGTTTAATACGACTTATCACTCATCAGCAAGTATGACACCTTTTAAGGCTTTATATGGCTGAGACCCACCTCCTTTGTTGCGTTTAATGGATGATGTGCCCAAAGTGGATGCTGTCCGAGATTTGTTAATAACTCGTAATGCTATTTTGGATGACCTCCAAGAGCATTTAAGGCGTGCTCAAGAAAGAATGAGGCTATATGCGAATAAGAAACGTTGGGACATGGAGTTCTAGGTTGGGGATTTAGTTTTCTTGAGGATCCAGCCTTATAAATTCAGGTCATTGGCCAAAAAACTCAATGAGAAGCTGTCTCCCAAGTTCTATGGTCCCTTTAAAGTCTTGGACAGAATCGAAAAGGTAACTTATCAGCTGAAATTACCGGATTATTCAAGAGTTCACCTCATATTTCATGTTTCTCAATTAAAAAGAGTTTTGGGAACAAGACGTCCCTCAAGTTCTTCCTCCAGGTTTGACCGCTGATCTTGAGTGACTTGTTAAACCGCAGCAAGTGTTGGCTATTCGGGAGAATCAGTTTTTATCGGGCTCTCATAAGGAAGTTCTCATTGCTTGGGAGGGGTTGCCATCCACTGATGCATCTTGGGAACCAATGGATCAAATTCTTCAACAATTTCCATCTTTTCACCTTGAGGACAAGGTGAAAGTGCTAGGGTGGAGTGATGTTAGACCAGCAATCCTCAATCAGTATTTTAGGAGAAAAAGGTGGGAAAATTAGTTAGAGGCCAGCTCATAAGTAGTTAGTATTAGTTGTAATAACTGCCCAGCTTATGAGAGCAAGAGTTGTTCTATAAATAGGCGAGGAGAATTCAACAAAAGGGTTCAGTTTTTTGGATATTGTTGTATAGGGGAGCTGGTGACTCATTAAATCACCAAGGCTTGCGGGAGACACTTCTCTTGCAAGAATTGTTTCACTCAATAACATCCAACCATTTTCTATTCTCTATTCTATTTCAAATTCTGTTTTTTTTTTCTCTTCTCTTTCTGGAAATCTGGTTCCTAACAGGTTGCCATTTTCTTAATGCAACTATCCTTTAAAAAACACAGCCTACAAACAAGTAACAAAATACATCAAAGAATAAATAAATGTGGTTCCTCAACCAAAAATTTTAAGTAAAAGCCAGGGGAGGAAAATAGAAGAATAAATATTTGAGGAAAGGGCAGAAAACACCATAAATTGTCAAGTTCCTGAGGTATTTGAGACAACAGCTATCTGATTGTTTTAGATCAAAATATCTTTGACACATGCACCTAGCTTAAAATGTCTTTTCTGTCAATACATTATAATGCTCTAAGCTCTTGCACACACCTATCCTTCTTCGTTGGTGCCCCGGAGGTCCAGAAGGTATCAGAGAATCGAGTTGCGCTAATAACTGACCTGAAATACTGAAATGAAAAAAGCAACTGGGAAGGTGAGTAAATATAACCTACTTTAGCTTCTAGATGGAACCAGACAGTAGCTTCAACCTAGGTTCCTTACGACATCCGTTTAAGAGGAGAGGGAAATTTTGAAGTATGAAACAAAAGGTGGAACTCATTAAACTTTGTCAGAGATATAAATGGACATACGTCAGTTCAGTTTCTGAAAGTTCTTTGGCCTGTATATATAACATCTTAAGCCTCGACAAGGAATTATCACCAGGCTTCTCAACCACCTCAGGATCTGCATCAGCATTCAAAGAATCATAGAGAGGATACACCAGCAATGACAATTTAGAAATAACATGCAATATGTAATTATTTATTGTTTTAATTAGTTGCACAGAGTAAACAAGAAAAAAAAAAGGAAGAAAACAAGAGAAATAATTAAATGTGAAAAAAATAAGGCTAATTTTATATAATATTGGGTTTCCTTATATAAGGGCAATTGAAGCAATCAATTTGTGTATAATAAAGATAAGAGGGCATCATTCAAGAAAAAAGGGAAGAATTTAAATATGGAGTGCAAATGCTATTCATATATTATCAATAAAAGTTAATTTATTTTTATTATTATTATTATTATTTGGTTGGTTACAGTAAACCCATCTTCATCAAACAATCCTACAACAATTTTAAACTCTCCCCGTAGTCAGTTCTAACCAAACTAATGTTAAAATCATAACATGTGCTTCAATATTTCCAACATGGGAAACCAATCGAACAACGCAATTTTCATAAATATATTAGTTTGCATTTGTATTTATGAATTTGAAATCAATGAATTTGGTGCTAATTATTTAAGGAGAATTACTCAAATATAATCATAGATTTTAGTAGTTTTAGATAGGAATAATGCAATTTTCATAAATATATTAGGTTCCATTTGTATTTATAGATTTGAAATCAATAGATTTGGTCCTAATTATTTAAAGAGAATTACTCAAATATAACCCTATTAGTTTAGATAGGAATTTCATTTAGATTTGAATAGTTTTAGATAGGAATTTCATCATCTGAGCTGCAAACGAACTAAGCGTTCAACAAGTCGATCACAAACGAACTCATTCAGAACTCGTTTATGTTCATTTCGATAAGCTAAATGAACAAGCTTGAACGTATTTTTCAAGCTTGACAAATAAACAAGCCAAGCTCAAACGAGATTAAACTCGAATCGATAAGACTGGCGACCCAGCTTTTCTGTCATTCAAAAATTGGTTCATTTAAATTTTGTGAACAAGCTAATTTATAGTTCACGAGCAGTTTTATTCAAATATTCATGAACAAGTTTGTTTATTGCTATGTGAACAATCTTATTTAAATGTTTGTAAGCAAGTCTCGTTTAAATATTAATGAACAAAATTGCAAAAACTCTTGTTTACCATTCATGAAAAAATGTTAAAAAAGACAATGATTAAACACGTTAATTTTAAGCCTTTTTGTTAAGTGTAAAATGTTGTTTGCCTGTTAAGCTTGTTTATTAATAGGCTTGCAAGTAGCCTCACAAAAAACTCATGGATGAGTTTGATAAAGGCTCATAAGGTAAGCTTGACAAAAACTTGTTTGTTGTTAATGGAACGGAGCTCAAGTTCACCTATGGACTAATGAGTCAATCTCGAAGACAACATTTCAAGATTGAAAAAGCTCAACTCAAGTTCGAGGTTGCCAAAAACCTTACAATTTTTTTATGAATTTGAGTAGTTTTAACATTTTATTAGAAATTAAATCATCACAAAAAAAAAATAATAAAATAACTTTGAAATACTTTCACAATAATGGCACTACTATTTGGTAATAATCATTGGTAATTATTAGAAAAACTTTCATATTTTATTATATAAATTAACCTTTTATCGCTTATAAATATTTTAATTCAAATTTAATCCCAAATCCATTTATTTGAAATCTCTAATTATCCAAACAGGCCTTAGTGCATAAGCATAAATAACACGAGATAAATTAGGGTAAGCAAAAAGATTGGTAAAGACGATCAAAAATGAACACACTGTAGTGATGATGGGACCGATGGGTATTTCAAGGTGTTGACAGGAAGACTCACTGGACTGGAGCTTCTTGTGCATCTTGTTGATCTCAAGAAGCACATCCTCTTGTTCCTTCCTTAGCTGATCGAGCTCCTTCGATTTGTCCAACATACCGGCAATGTCCGGCGACGACATCCTTCCGTCCCTCGGAGATCGTGCTCTTGAAACACTCTCCGTCGGCGGTTTGTTTGTTGGGATGAAACAGTGCTGCTAGTGCTCGATCGTGTTTTCCGAATGCCAGACGGAATCGCAGATACAAGAGAGGAATTGGAATTTTGGACAACTCGCGTGAGAATTTAAACTGTTGATGACTTGTTAATCCATTCCCCCTTTTTTTTCCCGATGATTTTGGTAATTTAATTTTTAAATCCCTGAACAAAGATCAGGGGGAACCGATAACCCCTCAGCCCCCCAAAATCGTGATTCCGTGCTATGGACATATCGGATTCTCCCACGTGGCGACGTGATTATTACTAAACTAGGTTATTTATTGGATGTATTTTGAGTTAATAAAAGTGTATAAAATAAAATAAAATTGTAAAAATAAATGTTTCGTAATTTATGTAATGAGTGAAAATTTTAAATTTTGTTATCTCGTAATTTATATTTGTAGAAATTTGTAAAATTTTATTTTATTTTATTTGACTCTAAATGGAGCCATTATTTATGCGCTTTAAAATTAGGTATACAGCGTTTGTTTTCGCATAGTGTTGCCAACTAAAAATAATTCATAATTATTTTTTTAACAAAAAATTTAAATCCTTTTGACTTTTATCGAAGCTTATTACTTTTCTTTTAAGAATTAAATAAATAAATTACAAATTAATTGAATAAATTGATCAAAATCAATCTCTGGCTGAAGTCTTTCAGCCAATAATACATTTTTTTAGCTCCCCATTAATTTTCTTGTGGCATCTCTGTTTTAAGGGATGGCTAAATTCTTCCCTCGAATCTAGAAAAGTTTAAAACATTTCTGAAAAAAATATTATTAAAAAAATTGTTTCGCTTACTTTAATTATATAAAACTTTATAAAAAAATAATATGCTCTACACGTAATTTTTGTCTTAATAATATGTTTGAGGAGATAATAAAAAAAATAATGAAACTACATCACGTGACGTGTTTCATTAAAGAGTGTATGTTTTAATATATTATAGATACAACGTTCATTTTAAAGTGTGTCTATCTACTTACTTCTAGAATTATTTTTAAATAATTGATTTAATTTAAGCTCTAATTTATAAAATGAGATGGTGGACGAATAATAATAACAATAATAATAATAATAATAATATAATAGTGGTAGAGGAAAAATAATAGGAAATGAAGTATATAATAATAAATAATAATAATAATGATAAAGTACAAAAATCACATGTACACTTTACCCTCAATCTCACATTTTCTTTTTAATGCAGGTGTCCCACCAACTTGTGTATGCCTTCACTAATCATTGGGGCCTTCCATCTATTACGACAATATAATTCTTATACTTTCGGTCAAGTAAAAATTAGATCCTTTTATCTATGCTCATTATAAACCACAATTAAGTGTAAGAGTAAAACTGTCATTTCGTAAAATGGTCTACATGGCAATGATGACATGGAGACACTGCCACGTAGACTATCCACCATGTATCGCTCATTCACCTTCATGGAGTAGCTTCGCTTTAAAAAAAATATAAAGTATTACAAATTATACTACCCTCAAAAATCAAACTAAGAACTTTAAAGATATGGAACTAGTAACAAAACCAACTCACAAGGGTTTAATTTGTATAAGGTTCTTAGATAATAATATATATTCAAAAGATGAAATAGATTATCCTTCATCTTCTATAAACATTTATATAAATATTATGTATTTTAATATATATCATATAAATAATTATCCCTCGTTATATAAATATATATATATATTATATAAATATTTATTTATAAATAAATAAATAAATATATTCTATATAAAATTATAATAAGATAATCTATTTCAATTTTTAATATATATAAATTTTATCTAAAAATCTTATGCAAATCAAGCTCTTAGTAAGTTGGTTTTGTTATTGGTTCATTATATTTAAGTTTCTTGGTTTGATTCTTGAAGGCAGCATAATTCGTAATTTTATTTTCTTTTTTAAATTGAATCTACTCCATGATAGTAACCCACATCAGCCAATATGAATACACATGGATGAGTGAGCATCTAACACATGGTAGGTAGTCCGCCCATCATCCGAGAGTGTCAAGTCATCACTCAGTCACGTGGATTATCTTGTAAAATTACAATTTTACCCTCACCTTAACGGTAGTTTGTAATGGGTAATAGATGGAGGGGTCTGATTGCTACTTAACTGCAAGTATATGAAGGCTGCTTAACCGAAAGTTTAGGGATTTGACTGTCGCAAAATTGAAACCATTGGAACCAAAGTGAAAATGAGGGTGTATGATGGCTGCTTAACCGACAGTTTAAGGATTTAACTGTTGCAAATTTGAAACCATTGGAACCAAAGTAAAAACGAGAGTAAAGTGTTGGAGTAGTTTTTGTACTTTATCATAATAATAATAATCATGATAATAATAATAATAATCTATGCTACTGAAACACGGGTAGTAGTAAAGTCAAAATATTAATGAAACTTTAAATTTGGTGAAACTTTTTAGTTTCCTTAGATACCCTTCAATCCTCAATTAAATCCAATTTTAAATTAAATAACTTATAAAAACTATCCTTAATTAAGTCAATTTACAAATTTTAACTACCATATTATTTTACTTTTATATCCTAATTAAATTATACAAATAAAATAATAATCACACATATTATGTGTTCCCAATGTACAAGGCAAATACCAGGGGTAATAGTGATGTGAAACTTTATTTTGATGCAACATTTTTTTTTTTTTCCTATAATACCTCTAAACTTTTTATAACTAATTACAACTTCAATGGTATTAATTGAAAATAAAACTTTATCACATAAATTAAGTAGTTTTATCCATTTATATCTGCCTATTACTTATTTTTTTTAACTTTTTAAATGCCTCTTAATTAGTTAATATCTACTTAGATACTCTTAATTATTCATTATTTACTATTTGAGACACTTTCACTAATTTTTAAATTTTTTATTTTATTTAAAATAAAAAATTTAACAAAAATTATACACATAGTACTATGTGTGCGCCAAATTTTAGTTTTACATAGTTAACATAAACATTAACTTCGGGATAAAATAAAAAAATAAAGAACAAAATAATTTTTTACTAGCTAGTAATATTATATATATATACACACACACATAAAGGGAGTGCTCCGGCACAGAAAGAGGCATGGCGGTGGAACAAGGTCGTCCAAAAGAAGATAAGAGTTAAAAGATAGTGTTTTAAATCTTGACAAAACGACCAAAATGAAGCAAACTTGGAGAGGTATAGAGAAGCTAGAAGAGAAACCAAAAAGGCAGTTAGTGAGGCTAAGGCAAAGACATTTGAGGATTTATATAGGCGACTTGACACTAAGGAGGGCGAAAAAGAGATATTCAAGCTTGCTAAATCTAAGATAGACGGACCAAGGATTTAAACCAAGTTAAATGCATTAAGAATGAGGATGAAAACGTATTAGTAAAGGAAGAAGAGAAAAAGAGCGTTGGAAGAGCTACTTCTACAAGTTATTTAACGAAAGTAGTAAGAGTAGTAGTGACATACATTTGGGACAGTTTACCACTTTTAGGGAAGAATTAAGTTTTATGTCCTATAGGAGAATCAGTAGGGAATAAGTAAAAGAAGTATTAAAAAGGATGAAGAATGAGAAAGCGGTTGGGCCAGATGGTATCCCTATTGAGGTTTGGAGGTGTCTTGGCATAAGTTGGTTGACAAAACTTTTTAATGTAGTGCTAAAGAGCAAGAAGATGCCTGATGCATAGAGGAAAAGTATTTATACCCATATACAAGAACAAAGGAGATATTCAGAACTGTGCGAACTACCGCGGGATTATATTGATGAGCCATACGATGAAATTATGGGAGAGAGTTATTGAAAGAAGACTAAGAAGGACAACAAACGTTTCAGAGAACCAATTTGGTTTATGCCTGGAAGATCAACTATGGAGGCTATCTTTCTCTTGAGGAGGTTAATGGAACATATAGAGAATATCAAAAAGATTTACATATGGTGTTCATCGATTTAGAGAAGGCATATGATCGGGTTCCTAGGAAGATTCTATGGAGAGTATTGGAAAAAAAAAGGAGCGTGTGTCGCATATATTGAGGCGATAAAGAACATGTATGATAGAGCCATAACATCTATACGGACGACTGGTGGAGAGACTAATGAGTTCCCTATCACGATTGGTTTACATCAAGGCTCAGCGTTAAGCCATACTTGTTTGCTTTAGTTATGGATGAGATTACAAGACATATTCAGGATGAAGTGCCGTGGTGTATGCTATTTGCGGATAATATTGTTTTAGTAGATGAGACGAGAGAATGAGTGAATGCTAAGCTAGAATTGTGGCGGGATATGTTAAAGACAAAAAGGTTTAGGCTAAGCCGATGCAAGACAGAATATATGGAATGTAAGTTTAGTCAAAGTAGGATAACAGGTAATATAGAAGTAAGTTTAGGCACACAAAAGATTGTAGAGAAAGATAAATTTAGGTACATTGGATCTATGGTGCAACAAGATGGAGGGATTGATACTGATGTAAGTCACAGGATTAAAGCTAGGTGGACCAAATGGAGAAGTACTTCGGGGGTTTTGTGCGATCAAAAAATCTCCCTCAAGGTGAAGGGGAAGTATTATAAGGTAGCGGTTAGACCAGCGCTGCTATATGGATAAGAGTGTTGGGCAGTAAAGTATAATTATGGTCAGAAGATGGCAGTTGCGGAGATGAAGATGCTAAGGTGGATGTGCGGGATTACAAGGAAAGATAGGATTAGGAACGAGGAGATTATGGGTAAATTAGGAATAGCACCGATTAAAGATAAAATGAGAGAAAATCGATTAAGATGGTTTGGCCCTGTAGAAGGCGTCACCGGAGGCACTGTTAGAAGATGTAAAAGTATAGAGATTACCAGGAGTAGGAGAGGTAGAGGAAGACCCAAGAGAAGCTGAAAAGAAACCATTAAACATGACCTGATCTACCTAGATTTATCGGAGGACATGCCCCTAAACAGATTAATTAGCGTCGACGAATCCATATAGCCGACCCCACCTAGTGGAAAATGCTTGGTTTGGTTTGGTTTATACACACACACATAAGGTGATGAAGAATATCTTAAAAACATGCTCACATTGAAACCTACTCCCTAAAGAATAAACTCAAAATTTGCGAATTATTCACAAATATGACAAATCGAATAAATGTAGATAAAACATATATAAATAAACTTGAAAGGAGAATTTTTTTTAGAGTTTTAAATTAATGATCTCTTCAAATTTACAATTAAAAAGCACATCACACTGTTATTTTAAAATATATTTTATCATTGCAACTTTCTCAATTTAGAATTAGGAATGGAAATGGGTCGAGTTAGCCCGAGACTGACCTGCCCTGGCTGACCCTAGCTCAATTTGTCCGTACAACCTAACCCCGACCTGCCTTTGCCACCAAGTCAGAGCTTGGGTCGACATGACCGACCCGTCGACCTGACCGGCTCGTTCCTGCTCAACCCTAATTTTTCCTTCATTTTATGATTTCTCCCCCTTGCGGTCCTACCCCCTTACAGGCTACAGCACCCCCCGGCCCCTCAACAAACGGTCACCTTTAGCCTTATTTTTTTAGGGTAACGGCTGCATTGGCAGTCATTTTATTTTTATTTTTTGACCATTACCAATGGCTCCTAGTCGTTTTAATCAAATTTAATTACAAAATTTTTTCCAAAAAAATTACAAAATTCCCCCAACCTTCCACTATAAATATCCCTCACTCATATTCATTTAAACTTACAAAAAACTAACAAATTCTCTCTCAAATTTCTACACTACCAAACTACCAACTCTCAAGTGCTCTTCAATTGTATTCAAGTGCATCAAATTTTGTTAAATTTGAAGTTAAGATTTAACAATCAAGTGCTTCAAAGTTTCAAATTATTCCAAGTTAATATTTAATTTTTTTAATTTGCATTCATACATTTTTTTTAATTTGTATACTTTAATTTTTTCTATCAAATTATTTTTTTCTAAATGAATTATCGAGACACCCATTTTTTTTTGACTTGGAGGGTGGGGACTCAATATCATTTCCCCCTTAAGAACAAATAGAACAATTTACGTCACCACCAATACCAACACCTCCTTGCACAAGTTATAGTGTTGGTGTATCATCTTCCTGTCACGGCAACAATAACGTGGCTTTTCAAAAATATGAGATTTTTTTTTACTAGAATTTCATGCAATAATAGAATGCACAAGGCTAAATGTAATATTTGTGGAGATTTATTAGATGGTAGGTCTACTTCTAGGATTAGTCTTCTAAAAAAACATTTAAATAGAAAGTACCAACACGATCCCGTATCAATTCTCTAATTGATCAATATTTCCCACACGCTACACAAACTCAATTAGGTAACGAATGGGATAATTTAAATATTTTTTTTATGACCCTACGAGAACACAAAAATAATTTAGTTAGATATATTGTTAAAGACGAACAACCTTTCACAATGAGTGAAAATCGACATTTTGAAAAATTTATTCGCAATAGTTTTACGCCACAATATGCGATTTTTCAAGAAATACTTTAAAAAATAAAGTTTTACGAGATTTTCAAACAAAAAATGATGAATTAAAAACTTATTTCGATAATTTTGAAGAAAATATTTGCTTAACCTCTGATATGTGGAAATCTTGTTAAGATATTGAATATCTTTGCATAACTGCACATTATATTGATAAAATTAAAAATTAAATAAAACACATTGTTTCATTTAAATTTTATTTAAATTAGTTGAACAACCCTACACTGGATCGAGTGTTGGGGAACTTAGTTGTAGTGAACTTGCATCATGGAATTTATCTAGAAAAGTATTTTCTATTACTTTAGATAATACTTCATATAATGATGTTGTTTTAATTACTTATCTACTGCTTTGCCTGCGACGGGTTTATTATTTCGTGAGCATTGTTGTGCTCATATACTTAATTTAATTGTAAATGATAAATTAGATATTTATGAATTTTTCATTATTAAAATAAAAATGCTGTAGTTTGCACTATGAATTCTAAAAAGAATTAATTTATTTGCTGGTATATGTACTCAAATTGGTTTAAAACCTAGAAAATTATCAATGAAAATTAATATAAGATGGAATTCAACATATATTATATTAAAAGTTGCTATTAAATATCAAAAAGTAATTAATTAATTTATTTTAAGTAATCAAGCTATTGGTTTAATAGTATTGAGCCCATTGATTAGGCAAATAATTTTTTATAGGAATTTTTTACGTGTTTTGATGTTGCTACTAAATATTTTGGGAAATTTATTATCCTACTTCTTTTACTGTCGTTTATCAATTGGGGATTATTGATGAAATTTTTAAAAATATTTTGCCAAATAATATTATGCTATTATGGTTATTACAATGAAACAAAATTTTGATAAATATTTTAACCCACTTCCCATATATTTTGCTATTGCCATTGTTTTAGACCCTAGATATAAAGAAGATTTTTTGTTCAATTATTAGATATAATATATGGGCCTGAAAGTGTCCAAGAACAACTAAATAATATTAAAACAAAATTAAGTTTTAATAGGTCGATATAATACTAGTGCACAACTGTCTAAACAACTACCGCGCATAACGTTCTCATTTCACCATGACTTTGGCGGCAATATATCCATATAGAGGAGAATAACATCTTGGCGGACAGATTCATCAATAAGTGCAAGTTCATCAACTTTATCTGACTTACAATGTTATCTCGGCACACTTCCAATAGAAAATGAAGATGATTTAATCTTTTAGACTGATCGGAAGGACAACAATCTAAGTTTCCAGGTCTTTCTGTTTTGACTCGTGATATCCTTACATTTTCAACTTCTACCGTAGCATCTGAGCAAGCTTTGAGTGCAAATGGGGCGCGTTATCAGTCAATTAAGAGTCGATTGGCCCCTCAACAGTAGAAGCCTTAATGTATTTGCAAGATTGGTATCTAACCGAAAATAAAACAAGAAGATACCGAAAAAGATCAACTTGCCATTAACTTTGATGCAATGTATTTAGGTGAAAGAGAAGAACACACTAGTAGATCTAATGATGAATAATAGTGATGTATTGATAGGTCATATTTACAAATGATAGTCACTCTTATAGGTGCAACTAGTTGGGATATATAAGATGTGAAGTGATGCACATATTTATTACTCTATCTTATATTTTTTTTCTATAATTCTATTTGTAAATTGTTATTTTAAATTTAATGTTAATTATGCAATTACTTATTGTTTAATAAATTTAATTTTTGTCAATAATTATTTTAATTGTTTGGTTGAGTTTTATTTTGTATTTTATTTATTTTAAATAAATTAAAAAGATAGGATTACTAGGTAAGATTGATGATCCTGGCCCGACCCGACCCAACCCGACCCGAAAATTGGGAAGGAGGCTAGGGAGGGTCGGCCAGGGGTCGGGTCAAGCCCGACCCGACCTTTTTACATCCCTATTTAGAACGTAGGGATTGGCAGTTAAATTAATAAAATGTAGGTGTTACGTAATTTATTTTGCCCAGCATAGAATAAATGAGGATACTTTAAGTAAATAGTAAAATTAATTTGATTGACAAATTACTTTGAGCAAAATTCATTTTGGCTTGTCTCGAAATGTTAAAATCTTTCACATGTTAAGCGGTTGTTTGGCAAATTAAAAAATTAATTTTTTTTATAATTTTTATTCTAATATTATTATGTGTCCTTTTTTGAAAAAGTTATGCATTTAGTAAAAATTTTAAAATTCAAAGAAATTTAAAAAATTTAAATTTTTTTATGAAGAAAGTTAAAAAAATTACAAAAGATTAATGAAAGTTAAAAAAATTAATAAATTTATTGAAGAAAATTAGAGATCTAAATAGCATCTCCAAAAAAAAAAAAAATAGTAGAGAATTTGAATAAAATTTTGAGGGTCAACAATTGTTAAGTTTGAAAGTACGTTGTTGAGTGACATGGCCAATCAAGTGGAATTTCAAAATTACGACAAAGTTATCCAAATGGAAGGGGAACCGAATGGTGGCCTCCCAACGGTCATCATTTTTCAGAAAAGTTCAAGTGGGGTATATTATCCGATACAGCTACTCAGATTTATCACTTCATACAATCCACTGATTTTGTACACCGCACGGTAAATATGCAGCAATCATAAGCTAGATCAGCCGGGATGCTTCATTTGGTTTGTTATAAAATTTTAAAATATTAATTTTTTATTTTCTTACACAAATTAATAAACCTACAATTTATTTTATTTTATTTTATTTCATTTTTATTACTTAAAAACACTCAAAAATTTTTAAAAATCTCTAATATCCACTTTTATTTTACTATATAAAATATAAATTTATAATTTATTTCATTTTATCGTACTTTTTATCACCCCAAACGCTACCTTAAACGATCTTCGCTCGATTTATATGCTTTTGAGTATACCGTCCCAAACAGTACGCTCACGCTCATTGCAACAAATTTTCTGCAATCTGAATTCGCGAGAAAATTGTCCGAGAAAACCAGAGTTCACATTTTCTTCGGAAAATCCAATTAATCGTTCCTCCGGCTGGTTCTTCATTATCAAAAGAAACGACCAAAGCAAGTGTCAAAGGTTGGGCGGCCAGCAACCACCACCACCGTCGTGCTTGTTCAGATCCCCCGATTCTCGGAATCGGCAGACATTTAGGCACACACATCTGGGGTTTCTCGAGCCAAGTCCTCGTCCTCTCTCTTCCGTGTACGCCAATCTTTATCATATTTCTTTAAAGATATTAGCACTCTTCGTTTATTTTGCTTTTTCAGTGGGTTCGAAATTTGAATTTCTGGTTCAGATAAACTCTGTTTAAAGCCTTTCTACACAAATCTGTACTACGTCTGTGTGTAAATTGGATGGGTTGGTTGTGTGTAAGGACCGATAACTTTTTGGTTTATTTTTGCATGGGTTGTTTGTTCTTTCAGCCGGCCAATATTTGGCATATTCTTTTGAAATGCTTCTTCGGGATGGGTGACTTTTGAGTGAGGGAAAGGGTGATTGCTGTTTCACAGTCAAATTTCCTTTAATTTCCGTATCGGGTGCGCCTTCAATTGATGAAGTCACATTATGATGTAACATTATTAATTTTGGCACATTATTAATTTTGACTCATCGTGAGAGACCCAAATCTTCTATTCAAATTATTTTTGGGTTTGGTTTTCATCAATTTTTTGAATCTTCAAATATTGTGGTTGGCTGTTATGTTTCGTATTCCACGGTTCAATGAATATTATTCTTGCTCAGATGCATACATTTTGTTTGCTCATTGGTTGCATTGTCCTAGTTGATGGCTCAAATAGATAATGAAACCTTTGATTTTGCCTTCTGGTTATTTTTTTTCCCCAAACGGATTAAATGCGCACATACCCAAAAAAAAAAAAAAATGTTAAGAGTTCTAAGCAGTCACTGACACGATGCATCCTGTCTTCTCTTAGGGATTGAAACTATTAGCAAAGTTTTGTTCCGGTTTTATGTATTTGTGAGAGTTCATTAGCATGAATTAACAAAGATTTCTAGCTTATTATAATTAGGAAAGGTATAATAGAATATAATTGCACTTTTTTTAATTTTTTTTTCAGGGTGTCTTTTCCATCTTAAAGCACTACAAAAGTCGAATGTGATTAGCATGTCAAGCAACTGTTGCTTGCTGGGTTCCAGCTTCTGTATCTGTGGTTGTATAATCAGAAGACTGTGACTTATGTTGCCCCTACGCAGGTTAAGAATTCTATCCAATTGACTCCGTTTATAACAAAGGCTCTCTCTCTCTCTCCCTCTCTCTCTCTCTCTCTACATGTGTATATTTGTATATAAGTTGTGTGCATTATTAAAATAATTAAAAAATTTTCAATGTGTTTGCATTCTTAGAATTTTTATTGTTGAAAATATCAACATTTTTGCAGACAATTGATTTATTCTCCATGCAGTGGGAACGCTAGGAGAACAAATGAAACAATGAGGCTTATCATAACAACTTTTGCTGGGATTATTTTTGGCTTCTTTTTGGGGGCGTCCTTTCCAACACTGTCACTAACTAAGGTATTCAATATTTTCTTATTACCCCTCTCCTTCCCAACACAAGCAATTTCTATGAAGTTTCTATTTAGGTATTTGCACACATCGTTTTGTTGTCCTATAAAGATTTTAATTAAGCTAATGTATTTGTGTTAAATTTGGCAGATGAACTTAACATCCAGCCTTTTCCCTTCCCTTGATCTTGCATACATTGAGGACAAGTACTCAGGTCTCTCAACCCAAGCACTACTGAATGTCTGGTCTTCTCTTAAGCGTAACAGAGGCACGAGAATCAAGCTCACATGTACAATGAAACAAAGGTATTTTCTTTTTCATAGTTTTACTTGAGCAAGTACTGGGGGTTACGATCATTGATATATTGATACCAATGCACCATATATATATATATATACACACACACACACTTTTTATATGGCAAAAATTATATTAAAAGGCGTCAAGGGGAACCAATGCTCCAGAATTATTGCCTTCCAATTTCTGCTTTAGTATTTTTTCCTCATCCCTTTCTCTTAGGGGTAATTTTTTTTTAGTTGATTATTGTTATTATTATTATTTTTTTTTTTGGGGGGGGGGGGGAGGTAAGACTATTCTTTCTCCTGCCTATAAAACTAGACGTGTGAGGTCTAACTATGTGTGTTTTTGTTTATGGGCATGATGTTGTCCCTATATAAGTCCAATGTATTAAAATTTTCAAAGATTGGTTACACGCAAGCCTATTGATTATCAGTTCAAGCATTAACTAATAATTCCTTGATTGTAACACAGATTTGGGTACCAACGAATCCTCGAGGTGCTGAGAGGCTTCCACCAGGGGTCATTGAATCTGAGTCAGATTTCTATCTCCGCAGATTGTGGGGTCTGCCTAATGAGGTGTGTACCATATGCCATAGTCCTTATTTTAGAGGCATATTTGACCATTATCCCTCCCCCTTCCTGTGGGGAATGAACCTTTTTAATTTCACCAACAAACCAGTCCATTTTTTGAATACATTGCATATGAAGCATGTCTTCTATATTTAGATTGATATCAAGGGACAAGGATTTGGAAGTCATTCATAGGATCAGAGAGCAAGCTGTTTGATATGTGTAGATTGTGGAAACACCATTATGGATGAAAGCTTATGCTGATGCAACATTGATTTTGTATGTTCAGAAAGAGAGAGAGAGAGAGAGAGAGAGAGAGAGAGAGATTCTTGAAGATAAAACATGTATGTAGAAAGTTAACATGTGATGACACCATACAAAGAGGAAAAGAAGGAATAGAAACAGAGGCACTTTAGGAGTCCAATACTTGTGTTGGACCTTCTCAACATGGACAGCTGCTAGAATCTTCCAGTTATAGATGACTGGACTGCATGCTCACATGATCAGTGAATTATTTTGATTAAATTGAATGAGTTAATTGATTGGTCAAGGAAATGCTTGCAGGACTTGCACACCAAGCCAAATTATCTCATAACCTTTACTGTCGGTTATGATCAGAAAAACAATATTAATGCAGCAGTTGAGAAGGTTAGCCTCTGTGTGTGTGTGGCTATTGCATTCTCTCTCTCTTCCCTCGTGGTTCTACATTTTAAGTCCCTGCAACTTAGCATGTTTTTACAGCTGTCAGATAACTTCACTATTGTCCTTTTTCATTATGATGGTCGGACAAGTGAATGGGAAGAATTTGAGTGGTCAAAGCGGGCGATCCATGTTAGTGCTCGGAAGCAAACTAAATGGTAAATACTATTACGACCCGTCTGCATCCCAACTTCATTTCTGATAGGCTATATTGAACGTTTCCCATGGGTTCCAGTGGGTTGCAGTGGTTTTTTCACTGCAGCAGCTGAAGTATCAATGAGCGATACGGTTCCCTCTACGATGATTGTGTTCCAATCAGATTTATTTTTTAACTTTTATTTTTATTTTGAAAGTCATATTATATTAAATGCAATCAAATCATAACTACTCATTGATGCGCTTCAGCCCTTGTAGTAAATTTTTCCATTGCAGCCCCTTAAAACCCATTTCCTAAAGCACGTTTTAGTTACGTTTCTCTTTTTCAATTTAATCATTCCCTTAATCAAATTTCTTGAAATTGGTGGAAGGTGGTATGCCAAACGTTTTTACATCCCGACATTGTGGCGCCATATGATTATATTTATTTGGGATGAGGACCTTGGGGTGGAGAATTTTGACCCAGACGAGTGAGTGAAAATTTCAATATTCTGTGAATGTTCTTTAAATGAATCAAGATTTTTAAATTTTTGATTACTATTTAATGCAGATACATTAAGCTGGTGAGGAAGCATGGATTGGATATTTCGCAGCCTGGTTTGGAACCAAGTAGTGGTTTTACATGGCAGATGACTCGGAAGAAGGATGGCATTGAAGTTCACAAGTGAGAACAATGGACCTCTCCTGGTCCCTGACTCGCATTTTTGTCTTGCTTCGTCAGATACATCTAATACCCTCACTAGTCTTCTTTTAATTCTGATGATCCTTTTTCTTTTCTTTTTTTTTTTTTTTCCCCTGTCCAGAGAAACAGATGAAAGACCTGGCTGGTGCGCTGATCCACATCTGCCTCCATGTGCAGCGTATGTATACATTTTTATACCTATAAATATCAATAAAAGCATTTTCTTTGCTTTGCTTTTTTCCCGTAATTTCTGCATGGGCTGAATTGGTGTTACCATTTTTTTTTTTTGGATTAAAATTCACAGATTTGTTGAAATCATGGCACCTGTTTTTTCTCGAGATGCCTGGCGTTGTGTTTGGCATATGATTCAGGTATGAAAGCATTGCTTTCATGTTCTAGGTATCCTCAGTTCTTGTGAGGAAGAAGCAGCAGCTGCTGCCTCCACTTCCAATGGTTCCACAGTTTTGGACAGACCATCTTGCCGTTGTTATTATATTAAGTCTTATAAAACTCCTCATCTTGTCATTGCAGAATGACTTGGTTCATGGATGGGGTCTTGATTTTGCTCTTCGGCAATGCGTAGAGGTGAGTTATCTATGACCTTTTATTTTTGCCAGGCATTGCTTAGTCCAGCTTATAATTAAAATCGAGGTCTTTCATTGTCATATTTCTCAATGAGTACCTACCAAAAAAAAAATATTTCTCAATGAGAACAGCCTGCTCATGAGAAGATAGGAGTTGTAGATGCTCAGTGGATTGTTCATCAGACTGTTCCTACACTTGGGAACCAGGTAAACCCACCAAGCCTCTTAACATTGCTGGCTGGACATGTTCCAAGCAGAATATTATGTTAAATCTGATTTCTCTTTCAACAGGGTCAAGCAGAGAAAGGGAGGGCACCCTGGGAAGGGGTATGTAACCAATCCTATCAGTGATCTATTTATCCACTACTACTGTTATGCGTTGTAGTTAACCTGCTAATTATGCATCGATCTGATACTTCCATGTCCAATTCTCAATTCTTTCCATGTTATCATATTCCGTAGTAAAAAAATGAATACAATGCCTACACTTTGTAATCCTTACTGTCTTAGGTGAGGGAGAGGTGTCGAAGAGAATGGACAATGTTTCAAGATAGAATGACTGCTGCAGAGAAGGTCTATTTTGAGGCTATTGGAATTGATCCTCCCAATTCCACGACTAGGTAGACAGACAACCATGATAATGGAGATGCTTAAGTTGCTGATCAGAAAATTCTTCCAAGGGTACTATGGTCAGATTCTTCTTGCTAAGTAAAGAAGAAACCACCACTTCATGCAAACCCGAGGACAGATTGGCAGTGTTAGTGTTCCTTTTTTTGGCACTCTTCTTTATGTAATCCTTGGTTACGAAGAGTAACTAGTCATTGTACTTCGCAACATTTCTTTAACATTATTTCTGAAGTTAACAGAAAGTATCAAGAAAAATTTTCACCATCACCTTCTTAAAATGACACAAATTACGAGTGTTGATGACAACTAATGCACTGTTAACATCTTTCAATTATATATATATATATATATATATATATACTGAAAAGGGTGTTCCTTGATGGAAATATCTGTTCCATAACTTGTTGGGTGGCAGCAACAGCAAATAAAATATTATAGATAACCTTTGGTGATTGCTTCTTCTAGTTCCTTGAAATCCCAGGCATCATCGGCTAGATATCGCCCTGCAAAACATTCATCATTTACCATCTTTTTCCACGCAAGTTCAAGGTCCACATTCAATCAACATAAAAAATATATATGTATTTATAAAAATTCTATATCCATAATAGAGGGGGCGTTTGGCAACTTAATTTTTACCAAAAAAAATACCAACTTTTGATTTTTTAAGTGTTTGGCAAACCATCAACTTTTATTACTTTTTTTGCTCTGTTACAGTAACTTTTTAACTCAAAGTTACTAAAAATTGCTAAAAGTTACTAAGAGTTGTTAAAAATTATTAAAAGTTATCAAAAATTTTACTACATCTAAAAGTTGCAAAAAGTTATTAAAAATTACTAAAAATTATTATTAGTTTTATCAAACACACCAAAAATTACAGCTGGTAATTTTTAGTAACAAATATTAAAAATTACAAAAATTGTGCCTTCAAATGCTCCCATAATGGAGGCAAACAAGCAAGACAGAAGATTGTTTCAGCACTTGAAAACAGAAGGGGGCCTTACCAATTGAATCTCTTCTCAAAGCTGTCAAATGAGCACAACTGCAAGTAAAACAACTAGTCATGGTCATTTCTGAACATTGGAGCACATAGCTATATAAGTTCAATCAACGTGATTCTCTCTTTTATGGGAATTTGGATCTCTAAAACCAACAAAATATAGATTATAAACATCACAACCAAAACTCTTAAGGGTGTATATGGGGTGATGATTAGGTGAAGGAAAAGAAAAGGTTTAAGAGGACCAAAAACATTAAATCTCAAATACATGTCCTTATTTGAATGGATTAAAAAATACAGTGAAATAAAATATATTCAACAATATTAGTTTTTCAATTTCTTAAATTCTATACGTTTTTCCATTACAAAGCATACAAGGAAAACAAATTTCAAATCCCTATTTCCTTACTTTTCCTTTGACAAATCCTTGATTCAAACACAATCTAAGTAGGAGCTTTTTTGGTCAATACAAGTGTACTGGTTAATTTTCTTCCTAACATTTAATGAAAATTGTTGCTAGTTTGTGATATAACTAAATCTCAACACGATGTCATTGCTGTTCTAGCAATATCTAAACCATTCAAGGGGCAAACTCAAATTCAAAGAAAAGATCAATTATTTCAGCGGAGCGACCACATTAAGTTGTGAGAGGAGGAGTAGTTATTGCTAGAACAGAGACCCAAGAATTAATATCATATGGGAAGACAGCCCATGAAAAATAACAAAGGGGAAAAAAATAAATGAAAAATCACCAATAAGAATTGACGCTACCTGCCCAGAGCTTTGCCAAAATCTGCACAAAGATCGAATGTATGTCCCTTTTGAACATGTCACCCGGAAAATCAAATTTTGTCTGGAAACAAATGAGTCAAAACAAAATCAGAATTTTTGCTGCTTCATATTATGTAGCAACTAAAAAGTCAACGTCATTAAATAATGCCTTCTAAGTTCATACAGCCTTTCCTAATGCATAAGCCGATATGACCAAACACAGCTCTCACCACTCAATTTGCAAATGAAAAAAGTTCTTTCAAGAGATCCTGAATGATCTAATTCTCAGAGGATGATCACATCAGTGAAATTATTGAAGCACAAGAAGAATGCCATTTATTTGCGTTATGCTAAAACCTAAGGTGAGCTTCAAAGTAGTTCACATCTCCCATGCTTAATGTTAAATGTAATCCCAATAGATATGACCTCTACCACATTTAAAGAGATAAATTATGCTGCCCAATTTATTTCAAGGAGTTAAGTAATCAAATATTATTTTTTGGAGATGGTGAATAAATCAGTTTGTCCCGTGATTTTTACCGTTCTAATTTGCAAGGTGTTTTTCCATGTAAATTTAGTGTTTATGATTTTCTTGTTGCATATCATATAATAATCATATAAAAACCCACAGTTAGAAAATGACAACCTAAAAATGTGATACAATAGGTTATAACGAGACACCAAGTTGAGTTTAAGAAAACCTGTCATCTAAACTTCGCTCGATATCAAACTGGAAAATTGAAATCCGCCTTGGTGAAAGTTCAGTGCTTTCTCCCCTTCTTGCCTTTTCATACATCTTCTCACCCCCAACCTATCACCAGGTTTAGAAGCTTATAAGCGATCTTGCAAACACACAAAGCTATTGGAATGCCATGTCATTGTGTGTGACGTTCTAGGGGTGGACATAGGACACGCCAAGCCGGTCTCAAGCCAGGCTTAATAATATTTTATTAGCCATTGAGCCAGGTCAGACCGGGCATAGGTTTTGAATCCCAAGCCCATTCATTTAATCCCATTTAGTTTTTAATATATTTTAAATTACATTTTTAGCTAAAAAATAATTTTAACAATTATAAAATAAACAATTTAACACTAAAACAAATAATTCTCACAGAACATATAAATAAATGCTATATAAATACGTAAAATATTAAAAAACATATATGTTTTGATTAAATCAAACAGGTCAATTTTTCGCAATCCCAATAAAAAATTTCCAAGCTCGGAAAAAATTGGACAGGTTGGGCTTGGGATTTCGGGCCGTCGGGCCACCCCTACATAATTCTAAGGAATTATCGAGGAAACATGAATCTACTTCTTCACAATAACCTCAATTGGTGAGCAATTTTCTATCACATCTACTGAGAAATCTTTTGCTACAAGGAGAAATATTTCAAAGATAAATAATAAGGACAGCACCATTCTTCTGCTATGGCTTTGTAGCTGTTTCTGTATTAAGTTCATAACAAGTTAATGCAGGATATCTTACTTTGATGGCAGAAAACATTGGAGGAACTTGCCATATCTCCCCACAAAAGGATGCAGCAGCTTTTTTATGTGCTCATCTTTGATGTGTTCCCATGGTTCCCGTTGGATAACCTGAATAAGAGGGTGATGGAAAATACCCATACAGCAGCACTTATGTTTTAGTTTGTGTTTTTTTCCAATTAGGAAAGAGGTAAATAACATGAACATTGGATTCGATAGACCTGAGGACAGGAAAAACACCGGTGAATCAGCATCCCAGGTTGAAGTAGCCTCCCCTAAACGGAAGATTCCACTATAACCTTTAATCATACCTTGATAACTGGGGAACAAAAATCACTCAGAACCTTTAAAGAAGGTACATTCCAGTAAATTTTCCCAGAACTAATGTATACACTTTGACATGTATGCACATTCGCATAACAACAGTAACTTGGGGGAAAAATAGAAAGAAACAGATACTTCTCAAGAGATGTTGTATATCAGAGATTAAATTTGATATTTACCTTTCTACCAGCTTTGTAGCTTTGCCAACACAGACGATCAATAAACCAGTTGCCATAGGATCAAGCGTTCCAGCATGGCCTACCTATAAAGGATAATAATAGATTGGTGAGAGAACTACCACTGTGGGAAATATGAAGTCAGATTTGATAAAGGACAGACGACCTTTTTCACTTTGACGAGTCGGCGCAGCTTCCCGCAAACTGTAAATGAAGTCCATCCTGTACAGCAATATTATACAAAATTATCTTTTGGAATATGTTAAACCACAAATTTAATTTTTAAAACCTATATTGTTTACCAGAATATAATACATAACGTCAATATATAGCACATATATATATATATATATATATCTTGATTCACTTCTAGAGGTGGCGGGATTCCCACTTAAAATTGCAGTATAACAAAATAATTAAAAATGAGGTGTTAAAACTTGAAAGTGTATATCTTCAACTGGATCTCTGATATGACTCGATGTTTTTTGTCATTGAGTTTCTTTATGTTTACAATTCTACTAGTATTTGAGTCAGTGAGTGATCATTCTAACAGCACGTTCACATCATTGTGCACTAGAAATCCACATACCATTCCCTACATAAAACAGCCACCCTAACAGTAATAAAAAATAATCACAATGGTCACAAAGGAAAAAATAAAGCTTTGATAAAAATTGATCAAACCAATACACATGGCAGAGCCAGGAATTTTTCTTAGGTATAGCGTAAAGTTTCTTCTACTGTTCTAAATAAAATTTTTCTTAAGTGTGAAAATTTTCCTAAATATATGTATACAAATAAAATAATTTCGCCGTGTGATCTGAGCTAATGGGTTCAAGTCGTGGAAACAACCTCTTACAAATGCAGGTAAGACTGTGTACGGTAGACTCTTGTGGTCCGATCATTCTCGAATCCGCGCAAGTGAGAGTTCCGTGCACCGGACTGCGTTTTTATATGTATACACGATAAAATAAATTTTTTTTTCTAAAATTTCAGGTGTGGCGGCTGCCCACCCTGACTGGTTGTGGCTTCGCCCCTACCCATACATATACCTATTTCCCTTTCAAATTATTAAATTCAATAATAGAATAAAGTCGAGATGTCGAGATTTGCTCACCAAATAATAGTAATAAAAATATCACAAGGGTATAAAAAAAATGATCAAATCCATACATGTACCCGTTTCTCTCTCAAAGACATTCGTTTAGAGTACAAAAAGTATGATAAAGTAAAATAATTTGTGAACTCGTAAAAAATGAATAATTTTTAAAAATTTTCAGATTTTTTTTAGTATTTTTTAATGTTCCAAACGTACCCTAAATTTAGCAACAGAGTGAAGCCAAGATGCTCTCCCTTTTTTTTTTTTTTTGAAAGGTAAAGATTAGCTCACCTTTTGGTTTATTCACTAGAACAACTGTTCCAGTAGGACTATCCCATTTCGGGGGTAGCCCCGTACTCCTTGTGGAAACAAATGGTTCTGCATTAGCAATGTCAGCATTCTTATTGGGGACTTTCTTCAAACACTTAAAGAACTCCTCCACTTTTCTCTCAGAAACGTCAATTTTCACATCCTTGACCGATCCCTTATCTCTTTCGTCCTTTCCCTCTTCATCTTCAAAGAAAACTAGCCCCTTCTCATCATCCCTTCCGTCCATCGCCTTCTCTTTCCTCTCTCCACTTTTACCCACTTTCTTCTTCACCCTATCTACCTTCGCATTCGCATTAGATTCACCGGGTTCAAGAAACGCCTTATCAAAACACTGGTCAGGAAAATTTTCTCCTGATACACCATTCTATAATGCTTCTCGTTCTCCCACGGGTACGCAAACGCATCGTAGAAATACAACTCCTCTTCCCTCTTGTGCAACGTGCGAAACTCGACGACTTCCGGCTTCAATTCGACAAAACCCTCATCGTCCCGACGCCTACTGTCATCATCGCTGTCTGACCCATACATTCTCTTTCGCCTCTTATTATAATACTTCCTCTTCGACTTATCCATTTCTGCATTTCCCAATACGGGTCGAAGTCCTTCGGTTTCCGAAGCCGGCGACGTTAACTTCCTATCGACCCAGTCATCAAATCCCAACTCTGTATCGGGTTCCGAGTCGGGTGAGTCAGTGGGTTTGGATTGAGTGATATCTCGGGGTCGACGGCGAGGTTGGGAGGGTGAAGAGGACTGAGCTGGGCGAGAGATAATCATATCATACTGAAGTGGGTATGGGGTTAAAGTGGTAGAGAAGGGTCGTGAAGAGGATTTTATCGAGATGAAATTGCTGGAATGTCTAGTTCTCAAGTGGAGAATGAGAGTCAGTTGTTCTTGAAGAGGGCAGAGGCTTAGGGCGGAGGAAGATGTGAGAAATGCGAGATAAATACACTGAAGACTTCATCTTTGATTGATCAGTTTTGCCCAAACTGTTGTTAGCTCTGCTTTGTTCTCTCTATTTGGTTCTCGGAAGCGTTTCGAACTTTTTATTTCATAAACGGAGCCAAGGAGGCGCAGCCGCGCAGTGCTCGAAAGCTATATCTATGTGCCTGTCTTTAATTAAAAAAATGCAAAAAATATATATATATATATATATATATTATAACTTTTGAAAGCTGAGCGCTAAAAGAGAAGTACTCTCTCTCTTTCTCTCTATTTGTCAGTTTTCCCGCTAGGGGGTGATGACTACAGTGGACTGGGAAGAGAGATGGGAGCTTGTCAACGACGATGGCTTCGTTTACAAGCGGAAGAAGCGACCCCGAGTTGATCCCCCCACCACAACCTCCCCGTCCGCTCCTCCGCCATCAGATCCGGCGGCGGAAGAGAAGAACCGAAGGGAAAGGAAGAAAAGGGCACTGACGAAACTGACAGACAAGTACCAAACGGAGATTGACCGCTGGGAACATTTATCGAACGTGTTGAAGGCATTGCAGGAGAAAGCCCAAAGCCAACAACAGCAATCGCACGAGCAGACCGCGACAGTGTCCTGTTTCGATTCGGCCCTTGGCTTGCCTCCTCCGACGGGGAAGTCATCGGAAAATTCGGACCAGCTACTCCTCGACGACCTGCTACTTCGGGTAACGCTTACGCTCTTCTTCCCCGGATTTTGTTTTGAAACTTTGAATCAATTTTCTGGGCGAAAGTTCGTTCCGAGATCCCAATTTGATTGGTTGCTTTGAAATTGCTGGAAGCCGAAGAAAACAAAATTTTGAGTCTTTTAGTCTTCAGAAAGTGGGAAACCCAGTTCCAATACAGGGCTTAAAATGGATTCAAAATCCTAGCTTATTTTCTTTTGTTTCCTTACAATTTCTTAGCACCCAAACAGGAAATTGTTTGATTAATTGAACTAGTTTTACCATAATTGCACCACGGATTCACATGCCATCGGTTTGGTCTGCAAAATTAATTTTTAGCTGCAATCAATCTAACAATTGAAAAATGGAAGCTTATTTAGAGGCATGTGATTGATAAGATTGGCTCTGGGTTTTGAAGGTAGAAGCAGAGGAAGCAGTTATTCAAGATGTATCCAATCTTTGTGGTGTCGCTGAAGCCATTTGCAATTTACAAGAGGAGACTATGAAGCAAACATTTGTTGATCTTCCAGTCTGGGCATCTCCCGCAGAGCTCATGGCATCTTTGTGTGATAAGCAATCAGAACCAGAACCAGGCCGTTGAGTTCTTGGAAAAAAACAATGTTTCAAAATTTAGACTGCCTTCTCCAGGTATCGCTAACCTTCAAGTTGTAAAAGCCTTATTTATTACTGTAAACTTTGTTATTGTAGATTTCGTCTTTCTCAATAGATGGATAGTGAGTGCAAAGAATTTGAGCAGGACTTGTCTGAATTGAGCTAACCATCTTATGGACAATATTTTTCCTTCCTTCACACCCCCCTAAAATTTGGCTGTGTTTTAATATGTACACATACATACACATACTAAGGTATCCATACCAAATGTCAGGCTAATCTCCTAGAGACCCACCCACCCTACTACTAGAACCAAGAGCCCACGTAATATGGTTCAAACTGATGATCTCTACTTCGACTTCAGTTTAGTAGAGATCTTACTGCTGAAATGTCCTCTCCACAAATTTGACTCTAATAATTGTTGCTCAAAATTATTAGTCTGGAATATTTTCTCAAATACATGGATGGAAGCGTGGCTTTTCTGCCAAGGCACTGCATAATCATCATCACAAAATGCGCTAGAAATGTCACTGCTGATTAGAATTTATTTGAATATGGAATGATAGAAAAATAAAATGCTATGAAGGTTCAATCGGGAAAAGGTTTACAATAATAAGCAAGAGAAAGAATAAAATTGGGAACATATGGCTCTCAAGTTACACCTATTGAGGTGATAGGGTTTTGAGATCAATCTCTTTTAGACTAGGAGGAGCAACCTTAATTGGTTGAACGAGGAATCCAGCTTTGTGACATGCATCCTCCAGAAGCTTCACTTGTGAAGGTCCATTGGGACAGAATGCAACCCCAGCACCCCCACTGCCAGTAAATTTTACAGCAGCACCCACACTTCGGCCTATCTCCACCATCTTTATATTTTTAGCCCCAATAACATCATCTCCAAACATGGCCCTGTGTAATATACAAGGACAGAGCTTAGTAATAAAGATAACCATACGCGTTTCTGTCTGCATATGTATTTATATAACATTAATTAGATATTTACAAGCTTATATGAAATTTGGTAGGGATCTGTTGGTACAGGATTTCAAATAAGGAATCCAACAATTCTGCAGCTAAGAATGAGCATGATATTAACAAATAACAACAAAAACAATGGTAAATGACTCTGGCCTCCCCTGAGGTTTCTTCAAAAGTTAGATAGTACCCCTCACATTTGGGGAAGTACTCTCAAGTCTCTAACCTCTTTCTGCTTTTAAATTTCCTTAACCAAGTAACCCTCGTGACACATAATGATAAAAATTATATAAAGTCTTGTTAACATCAAATAAATTCTGTATGAACTAACCAAAACATCTTCATGTAAAATGCTATAATTTATAAATAATTTGATTCCTTACATTATAAGTAAGAACATTCTGATTAATTCGCATAAAATATAGATATTAGTAAGATGCTATGCGCTTTTTAGCTGTTATAAATGACACGGGGGAGGGAATTCGGTTAACGAAACATAAAAAGCAGGGAGGTTAGAGTAATTTCCTTAACACGAAGGATGTTGTTCAACTTTTCAAGAACCTCAGGGGAGGTCAGTGTAATTTACACTAAAAACAGCGAAAAACAAAACCACTAGGGGAAACAACTAATTTTGCACATTAAAAGCTCTATTATATTGTATTAAGGTCCAAAGACTACAATGGCCAAGAATGCCATTTCCACAAAATCTGTTGTATATTGTGTGCGCCACAAATGATCCATATAAATGAAAACTCAACAGCTTCAATAGGTTGGAGTTGGGACAAAATTCAGGTGGGGCTAATCGCCCCATGTCATTTAGAACTGCCGGATACAGTTTGTGCTTACCTTCGACAGTCGAAATTATGGTTCATAAGGTCTGCAAATCTGGAATAGTTCTTTTCTAGCAAAGCTGTTCGTCCTTCTAAAGCTAAATTTGCAACTTCTTCCATTGTTGATATTATGAACTTATCACCATCAAGCCACCTTTGCCGCACTGTACTGTGTATCTGCATAGGTAAATGTTGAGAAAAAATGTATAATCTTTACCCATAACCTCATGATATTGAACACACTCCCCTACAAGGCTAAAGCCCACAACTTAGATGCGTGTCAGAAGTTAGATTTCCAGGTTCAGCCTACCTCATGCCATAAAGTTGCTTACACTGCAAATGTACATTATGAAAACATGGTAACGCGTCTCATGTGCTGACTCATATCAGCTTCAACCAATCACACAAATCAAAGTCTAAGATAATATGCCAAAATAACATTTTTAGAAAATGAAAAGGGAGGAGGGTGGCATGAACAGGAGTTGCAGGCAACCTCCCATACAACAGCAGATAACCTCATAAATCAAAATTCTAGAACAAAGATTCCAGACATTAGATCAGACCACTGGAAACATAGCTTTATGACTATATTGAAACCTAGAGTCTGTCTTCAAAAATCTGAGAAGTTAATATTAGATTATGCTGTCTGCAATTAAAGACCTATCAAAGTCATTTAGACATATATTAGTAGAATGAACTTTGTGCAAGAGACCAGAAGGAAGAGAAACCAAAAAGCAAAAAGATTACAATAACAGGAACCGAGAGAAAATCATATGCTAACCTTCCCAGAATCACTAGGATTCTCAGCATAGATAAGATGGAGAGGTGGGAGAAGATTGATGTCCATGGGTGTATACATTCCATGGCCCAAGTCATCCATATATTTTTTGCTAAAATCCTACACAGAAATGAAAGCCCAATGATTCAGATATTGTCATATTTATACTCAAAATGTCAAGACGTGTGACTCAGTTCGCATACCATGTAAACAAGCCCCCCATAGACTTGTGCGACCCGGTCCTGGAGACCAGCAACAATCCCAAGTTGGTTCTCTGCACTAAGGACAAGATTTGGTCTGATCTCTACTTTAATCAAATGCCTAACTTTATAGAAGTCAAGTAGACAGTTAAGAGCAGCACATACAATAGCACTGGAACCAGAAAGCCCTGTCTGAAACATAATAAATAAAACGAAAAGTAACCTAAGTCATGCCTTGCCATAAAATGAACTGTTGAACATAAGCATACACTATTATTGTGTGCAAGCAAAGGAACGGAACAAGAGGCAAAAAGACAACATGAGTAATTTCTGTCAATATTAGTAAGCAGCCCTAGAAAGGGGCATATTAAGGAACAGGTGATAGTTTCCGGATATTGAATCCATGACCTCCAAGTCACAAAGGACAACCTTACGTTTCCCACTGCTACACAATAGATCACCCTCAAAGAGCAAAAACATTAGGTAACAAATAAAACTTTCAATGCAAAAGGCGAACACAAGTTCCAGACTTCCAGTTCAACCATTTAACCCACCATGGGACAATCATAAGGTCGTTAGGAAAATACTCAGCAATTATATCACCCAATTAACATGGTTTCTTTAAGGATATCAAGAAAAAAAAAATGTTGGCCAAAGGTTTCACCTGGCGAGGGATATTAGTGTCATATGATAGAGTGAAATTCCCTCCATGAAGATCGATCTTGTTATTTTTGCAATAATTGTGAAACACTTTACAAATTGCCATAAGCAAACGTACACCTCCATAGTAACCTTCAGCATTCAACCTATTATCCTGAAAGATCAAAAGCAAATTACATGCATGAGGGACATAAAAAATGGTGAATAACCATTAGTTTGGGAGCTTAGGAGAGAGAGAAGAAAAAATTAAAAGAAAACATTAATAAGTAGGGAAGAGAAAATAAGAAAAATGATAATAATTTTATTTTCATATATGTTTGGGAGTTTATGAGAAAAAAGATAATAATTTTCTTTCGCCTTATTTGTGAGTAGAAAATAAATGAAATTAAAAAAAAAGCGTATGTTGTTATTTTTTTATTATGTCATTAAGACACATGCAATTATTTTTCCTTATTCTTTAGATGTGTAAATATGTTATTATAAAGGAATCATTAATGAACTTTTCTTTTCTCCCCATTTCTTTCCAACTTTCGGATATGAAAATTGAGAAATTTTAAGGCTCTCTCTTCTCTCCTAATAAAACTCACAAAAAGGAGAAATTTTTATTTATTTTTTTTTCTCTTATCTCACTTCTCTTATCCATTTGATCCCATAAAAACGGCGATCAAATTCTTCTTTTTCAATAAACAATTTTCTAAACAATAGTGTGTTTGGGTGAGAGAGAGAGAGAGAGAGAGAGAGAGTCTCCTCCCTCTTTTATTTGCATATATGTATTCAAAGGTGAAGCAAATACAACCATATATGGCATCCACGCTGCACACGACAGGGTGTTGGTTTGAAGTTCAGAATGAGTGAAGCACCTATGTTGAATGCAGGATGATGACACACAGAAATCAGATGAATAGTTTAGGGATCTACCGATCGAAACCAAATCAACAGTTTAGTCTCGAAAATACATAATACTAGTAATATGATTTATTATGCATTTGCGTTTGGGATATCTCTTTTTAAATCACAGGGTAATCTAATCAAATTAACCGTCTCCGGGATTCCCCCGGGGGCATCATCACAATCAAATTAAAAACTCAAGTTCCTCCAACCGGATTGAAAAAAGTAAAAAAAAAAAAAAAAAAAGATACACCTTAGCACCAACTTCCAATATATACAACTTCCAATGTATACAAAATTTTCTACGACCAACACCTCAAAACAGGACAAATGTAGCACCAAATTCCAATCAATCAGCATCCGGAGGCATCACTACAAGAAAGAGAGAATAATTGTACCCACAACTATCGGCGAAAAGGTTAAATTTGTTTGCAAAAATGTAGAATAAAAAGTTGTTGCAATTTAATTGCAAGCGGACGCCACTTTGTCTGATATATCAATAACATTGAGCATGGCCTATAGTTCAGTCGTTGAGAGCCAATTCTACTCGTAACTGGAGATTGAGTCTTTCTTCTCCCCTTACATATTAAAAAAAAAAAAAATTTGCCTTTCAAAAAAAATAACATTAATTCTCCGCACATATATAACATATGAATATATATATATATATATATAGATAGAGAGAGAGAGAGAGAGAGAGAACCAGGTGGGCGAGGGAATCGAATTGGACGAGATCGTGAGTGGGGTGAGGGAGATGAGGAGGTGGTCGGAAGGCTGTAACCGGACGGAGGCCCAGAAGTTAGCAAGGCTAAACGACAAGGTGCGACCGTAGTAGACATCGCTGGGGTTGCCGAGGAGCCCCACTCTCGCGTGCACCTTGTGCTCGATCGCCGCCGACGTCGGTGCCCCCGTTTCAGATGTTGGATCCATGAAGTATATAAAATATATTTTCTTTTTGGGTTTTTCTTCTATCTGGCTCTGCTTCTCTTTTTTTATTTTTCTTTCCCCTTACATCTGTCTCTCTATTTTTTTTTTTTCAATGGTTTCTCTTTCTCTCTCTACATCCGTGTAAACAGGGGAGTCTGACGCCACTTTGCTTCTTCGATAATTATCTTGCCACTTCGAGCCTATGTAGGTGTTATCTTGGGTTTTTCAGCTGGCCGGGGAGGTGTTATCTTTGTATTTTGGCGGTGTAGGGGGTCACGAGTTGTTGCAGACAAAAAGGGCTTCTCAGGATTTGTTTTCTGGCCGTGCCTTTGCTTTCGTGAATCAGGGGGTTTTTGGTTGACTACAAAAAAAAAAAAAAAAAAAAAAAGTAAAAATATAATAAAAATAAAAATATGATATAAAAGTAAAATGTGAAAATTTTTAATTGAAAAAAATATAAAAAAATAATTATAATTTGTAAATTTTGATATTCTTAGTGGTACCGAATAGGGCCTGATGTCACTTGAAGTGAAAAATAAAATAAATAAAATCTAAAAGTTAATATTAACGTAAAATTAATATAATATAAATTTAATTAAAAAATTCTAATAACTTGTAAAAATTTTTAAATTTTTTTATAAAATTAGAGTATCAAATGACCCTAACTTGGGCGGCATAAGATTTCAGAACGCGTTCGGTGGATTTAAAAAAAAAAAAAAAAAAAAGCACCTACTTTAATGTTTTAAGTGTTAGTTTCGAAACATAGGTTCTCAGCTTCTAACTACTTAATTTTTAAATTTTTATTTAATAATTAAATTTATTTTTATATTTTAAATTTTAATGAAAATATTACATTAACAAAAAAAATAATTTAAAAAGCTAACTACTTAAAAACCAAAATAGTAATTTTTTTACTTTCTAAACTCAAGTTAAGAGCTTGTTTGAGTGTCGGAAAACTCCAAAAAATTCTGAAAAACTCTATAATTTTACAATAAATTTTTTAACCTCGAATTGCGTAACTTTATATAAATCTTTATAAATTTATATATATCTACAAATTCTAACAAATTTGTACAAATCTCAATAAAGTTTCTACATTTTTTAATAATTTTCTACAATTTTCAAAGCTTGACATAAAATTAAAAAATTTTTGCTGAAATTCGTTCGAACGAACCTATTCATCTCTAAAAAATATAGTTTGGTGACTGATCTTCAAATGCCGATAAATTATCTAAATCGCATTTTTTACTAACTTTTTAAACTCCAAACGCCCCCTAAGTGTATATTTGACAACCATTAGCTAACAGTTAACTTTTAGCTACTCAAATTTTATCTTTTTTAAAATGATTAAATTTATTCTTTTACAGTTTAAACTTATTTTAAATCATTAAGAGTAAAAAGTCAAATTAACACAAAATTAAAAAATTAGCTATTAAAAAGTAACTTTTTATCTCCCAAACAATAAAAAAAAAATTACAAAAATGTTAACTTTTTTCTTCTCAAACTCAACCTAACAATGCGCTTGGTGTATTGAAAAATGCTTAAAAACTTTGAAAATTTTTAAAAATTATTCACTTTTTATCTCATTACATAAATTACGAATTTACAAATTATCTTACTTTTTATCACTCCAAACGCTCCTTAAGTGTTTGATAAAACACAAAAGTAAAATTTTGCTTAATTGGTAGATTGTTAAAATATCAATTTTTGCTAAGTTGGCAATTGATAAATAGTCATTTCAATTAAAACCAACTCAAAAATTACCAAAATTTTTACCATATAACTAAAAGTTATCAAAAGCTTCTACTTGTTTTACCAAGTATCTAAAAGTTAGCAAAAGTTACCAAAAATTTTATTTATTTCATCAAACACACAAAAAATTTCACCCATCAACTTTTCTCCAAAAAAATTTTGAAAAATCACTAAAAATTTAACTTTCAAGCATGTAATATTTTTGTGTACTTATTATCTATAATTCTCTATTTTATCGTTGTTGCTGGATACTCATCTTTATTTAGTAATTTCAATTTTTTTTTTTTTTTGTTCCACTAGATGAGGTTTGCTAAATGCATCATTTGTTCCATGCTAAGATTCATTTACTTTATCAATTTTTTTTTCAAATTAATTTTTGTATACTCGTTTTTGTAATAAATGCACAAAATTTATACGCCACCACTCATCTTAATTACTACATCGACTATCCTTCAGTTCAAGAGGGTTGTAGTGAAAAATCCACTGCAGGGACTGTAGTAGAAAAATGAACGGTTAATATTTCTTTGTATTTAATCTGATGGTTCTAATTTATTTTAATTAAATTTATTTTTAAAATAAAAATAAAAGTTAAAAAAATTTGATTGGAACATAATTAATACAAAATGTCAAAAATCACATGTAATTAAAAGGTAAAAAAATCTTAGTCGTTCATCTTTTCACTGCAGCCCCAACAGTTGATATTTCACTGCAGTCCCCTTGAACCCTAATCTAACGTCAATTTAGTAATTATCACCTTTTTATTATTTCACGAATCAGTTATCACTACTAGTATTATAATTTTCCCAATTTACTATGCATTTATAGTGACCCGCTACAGTTTTCTGAGTTATATTTATTTTATTAATATGTTACTTTTTCGATATTTTAAATTATTAAAGCAAATCAAATCTAAATGTTATCAAATAAAATTTACACAGGATCACATAAAATATACATTAATGCTTAACTTAGCTATGGAAATTATCCAATTTTAATTATTAAATTTGTCATTCTTTATATTTATTATTTATTTATCCGTAAAATTATTTAATTTGATCCATATAAATACCATGATAAATATAATTAATTTTAACAAGCTTCATATAATGACATAATTAATTTTGACTTGCTTTATATTTATTATTTATCTTTAAAATTATTAATACATCTTACCCTATTACTTTAAAGTAATGAGATTGTGTTTGGATAAAAGCAAATTGTTAAAAAAATGATAAGAATTTAAATTTCATTCACTTATTTGAATTGTAATTAAAAATTAAAGAGAAAAATATGAAATTTAGTAAATTAAAAAATTATTTTATTATTTTTTTAAATCCATTCAAACAAATATATGTACTTAAAATTTTATATTTATTTCTACTATTTTTATTATTTTTTTCACTTTTTTGCCTCTCTAAATTCTTACTTCATGCATGCCTGCGCAGTTTCAAAGTTAAAATAAGTGTAAAAAAATTGAACAATTCAAAAACCAAACTAATTTAATCACTTCGATTCAAATTTGTTAAGATCTGTACCAAAATTAGTCAGTTCTAAGTTAAAAAAATTAATAATTTGTTATTTTGATTCGGATTTCGAGCTGATTGATAAAAGAATCAAGCTGAGTCGAACCTAAATAAAAAATAATCTAACTTATACTAACCCAAAACTAACTCGAAAAATATATTATATAATATACATAATATAACTCAACTCATAATCAACCTAAAAAAAATATATGTGATGCATATATATATAATATTATAGATTTAAAGTAGTGTGATTGAGTTTCAAATTTATTTAAAATTTTAACATTACTTATTTAAATTTAAATTACTTATTTAGATGCTTAAGAACCAAAAATAATTATTCAGTCTAACCTAAATGAGCTAACCTAATTCTCTATTTGGAATTTCAAATATTTCTAAAATTTTTAAAAATTCAAAAAATTTCAAACTTTATCCAATAAAATTTTGTTATGTGTCATTTTTATATAACTTCAACACTAATTTTTTATTTTTTTTGAAATTTTTTGGAATTTCAAACATCCCTAACTAGTTGAACTGAAAGGATTGACAGTTTGGAGTGGTACAAATTAGTATAAATTTATAAAAATTGTAGTCTTGCAATTCATATAATTTAAATTTTTAAGGATTTGTAGAGTTTTATAGCGGTCCAAACACAGTCAATAATATGTTTATAACAGCTAATTAAAAAATTAATTGTTAGATTTTAAATAGTTTTAAGGTATTTTTTAATAAAAATAAAAATAATAAAAATAATTAATAAAATAATTATTTTATTAACAAGAACTTCGGAACACACGTGACGTGATAATTTTGACTCTCGAGTTGAAACGCAATATCTGTACCTTTAGAGGGTGCATGTAATAAAATTTTTAGTAAAAAGCTATTAATTTTTAATGTTTGGGTGTTTGATAAATCATTAACTTTGAGTGTTTGGTAAATTATTAACTTTTATCACTTTTCATACTGTTATAATAACTTCTCAAATCAAAAGTTACTAAAAGTTGTTAAAAATTGTTAAAAGTTACTAAAAAATGTTAAAAGTTACCAAAAATTTTATTAAACACTCAAAAGTTATAAAAAAAAATTATTACTTATTTTATCAAACACACTAAAAATTATCATTAATAACTTTTGACAGAAAATACTAAAAATTATCAAAAATTATACCTCCAAACGCATTATTACCCTTATCGGATGCCATTGCCATCAAACAAAAAAAGAAAGATTAGCTGAAGTGAAACGATGGAAACCGATCGAAGTTCCAGCTTGCATTTTATCTCACTAATCTGACCCAAGACGCGCGTGGCAAACTTATCCTCTCCTCCAAACGCGGCGTTAATTAATTTTACACCCTAATTCTTGAATGATAGACACTTTTAATTACATGGAGCCCACGTACCAACGGTATGATTCGAGCCCACATGAACAACCGTACAGATTCATCAATCACGTTCAATTACTAGCATTTTTCATTTTGTTAATGCGATTCATCAATCGCGTTCAACTATTAACATTTTTCAATTATTAATACTTGCTGGTTGTTATTAACGCATTATAGCTGTCGTATATACAACCAGATCCAAAGTTGTATAAGGCTTCGTTTGGCATCCGAAATTAGTAGTACTAACTAGTAACTGTTAGTTGCTGGCCAAATTTATCCATTTACATTTTAACCTTCTTTTAAATTTTAAGAGAAAAAATGTCAAATTAATCAAAACTTAAAATTTACCCACAAAAAGTCACTTTTTTTTTCTTCAAACACAAAAATAACTGACTTATTTTTAGTTAAGTAGTTACTTTCCTTCCCAAACCAAGCCTAAATGAATATAAATTTATAAAAATTATAGTCTTGCAATTTGTAATTTATAAATTAATATAAATTTATAAAACTTTGTGTAATTATTTTTAATTGTGAAAGTAGTATGAAATAAATAATAAAAAGATAATTTATAAGTTTTTAAATGAACTTAATTAGACGAAATTCAATTTAAGAATTAATTAATGGAGCCAGGGTTTGGATTGAAACGTGCGGGCAGGCCCACTATCAACCATGTGGACACCAGTGCCGAGCCCATTAAGCCCGGCAGTGACATTAATCTGTGCCGTTCAAGGTTATATAGGTTACCAAATGACCCAGTTCAAAAAGGCCCATATAAATCAAATATAACATATGGGCCTTACCGAAGGAATGACGAAGTGAAAGCCCACGTCAATGTGGCTGCGAATTTATTAAGCGTAGCAAATCACAAGGTTCTATCCAGGAGGATTGCTTTGAGAAGAAAAATAGTTGAGGCCAGATTTTTATTTTTTTTATTTTTTTTTGTTAATTTGGCGTATTTGTCTCTCATGATTTAATAAAAATAAGATGAAAATTTTAGTTATTCCAAAAAAAAAAAAGTAGTTTAAAAATGAAGAATTTCTTAACTTTCCAAACGAAACCTAGAAAATAGATCTTTCTAACCATAACCTTCACTATAATTGTAATTATAATTTCACTTTCTTTTGAAATATATAATTTTCGTCTTTAATGATTAAGAAATTCGATTTCGTTATTGATTGTTTCGTATTCTTTGAGCGAGTTCATGTACTGTATCTTTGGACGTAAGGGGGTGTTTGGATGACAGACTTTTATAAAAAGTTAGTATAAAAATTAGACGTGACGAAATTTGGTTAGAGAATATTAGAAAAAGTTAATAAAAATTAATTTTTTTTTGGGTGCGTTTTGATTTGCCAAACATTTCCGTAATTGATATGTCAGATTTGTAAAGTGGTATGGAATTATACCATACCATTTGCTTGTAATTTTTGAATGCCGTCAATATATAGTGAGAAAAAAATAATAATAATAAAAAAGTTAAATTATTCTGATATGGGACTCGTTCAAGCCTTTCCACTCTCTACGTTGACGGGAGTGTGATATACACCTTTGGGGTATACTCCTCTTTAGGACCGTCTAGTATAATCGTGGTTCCAATTTCTTGACCAATGCAAGGAAACGACAACGTTTACATCAACTTAGTGGATATGGCAATTAATTATTAGTGCATAATTCTGCTGTCGTGATTGAGGTGGATATACATTTTGTTAGTCCCATTAATTGCTATTGGATCTGGCCGTCACCTTAAATTATACATATATATATATATATATATAGGTCAATCTAACTTGATGTAACGCAATGCAGTCACCTTTGCTTACAATCACATACTTGCATTTTGTTTTAATATTAGTGTGATCTCCTACTCAAGTAAACTTCTAAGGTTGCGTTTGTTTATCGGCTTATTTTGGAGGAATGAATTAATTGCATAATATTTTTTTATCAAATTGACTTTAATCCATGTTTGGTTTATACTATCAAAATTTTAGACTAAACTACTTAATTATTTCTAAAATGGGAGATAAGTAATATAATGAGGTGTGGTATTATACATTCCTTAAGTCTCAAACTTGCTTCCTACCAAAATTTAAAGGTATAAAATTGTTTTCTGTGATATTCCATGTCAAATTATGACACTATTTGGTGTTCAAATACGAAACTTTACAAATCTCTACAAACACGAACTACGAGATTACAAAATTTAAATTTTTTACTCACTACAAAAATACGAGATATTAACTTTTAAATTTATATAACTTCAAACATACCCTACATCTCTTATCTTGTTTTATATTCCATTAACCAGACACCAAAAAATAATTTCATAAAAAAAAAAAAATGAATCCCACGGTTGATTCCCACCCAAATTTCCAATCTTAGGGTTCGTTTAGAGTCCCCCAAAAAAAAAAAAAAAAAAACCAATGGATAGGATTGAAGTGATGTAAAAATGATAGGTGATAAAATGTGATTGGAGGGATTTGAAAACTTTTGAAATTTTTTGATTTTTTTTAAAATTTTTTGAGACTCCAAACGAGCCCTTAATGTATTATTATGTCCAATTATCCAATCGCTTCAATCAAAATATTCTAAGAGTTATTAATGACAAACTAGTTTATTTAAACAAAAGCAACATTTAAACAGAAGCTTGATTGTCGTTAAGAATAGAATATTATAAGTCGGCAATATATAATTGTTTAAACAAACCTATACTTTACAAAGTATCATCCCTATTTTATTTTGTTTACACTAGCTACCTATAACGAAATGAACGCCAAACATGGGCTATAAAAAGTGCAACCTCCAGATAATGTCTTTTCTAAACACCAATTAGATCTTTCTTGTTACTTTTGTTTTCTTTATTTATTATTGTTGTATCAATATATATACATATACAGATGTTGATAGCTTTTTTTCTCTACTATTATCATAGATTTTTATTTTTTTTTATAACTTTTTATGCATTGAAACGTTAGAAAATAAAATAAAATACTTCGGTATCAGCACTATAGTTTTGTGCTACTGATTTTTGAAATGTCTTGCATCAATTTAACCATCAACATCATATGATTGAAACGGAATATTACTATACTCTATCCCAAAATCAATTCAACATATATATTTAAAATTATCTAATGAAAAAATTCGTTGCCAAGATTCCCCAAAAGAAAATATTTAATCCCTTCAAGAAAATGTTTTTTTTTTTGGGTAAATTCAAGAAAATGTTATTATAGGCCCATTTAGAGTTAAAAAAATTAAAATACATGGTTTATGTCACTTTTTGACGTTTAGAGTATAAAACTCGAAACCATAAAAAATAGAGATGAATAGTTCCGTTTGAACGGATTTATGTAGACACTTTCTAATTTTTCTATCAGAATGTTTTATTATTTGTAGAAACGTTATTGAAATTTGTAGAAATTTGTTAGAATATATAATGTTGCACCCCTATTTCAGGATACATATTTAATTCTCTATATTCTCTGTTCATAATATATCAATAATTACAAATTATATAAAAACCACATTAAAATAAAACACACCCTGTCAAATTTATATTATTTCTTTGATAAAATAAACAGAAATCTCTCAAGCACTTAAATATGTACAAGCTTATAACTTTTAAAACATTGAACCAAATCTTTGTCTAATAATATTAAAACTCAAGATTTATTTATACAAATTCAAGTACTAATATAGGATTGAAACAGGAAAATAGATAACTTAAGGTCTTCTCTAGGTATTTGCAACCACTTCTAAAACTTAATCTGAAATGTGTAAATTTAGGTGTGAGTATCACACACTCAGCGAATGTGTTATACTTAAAATAAAAATAATAAATATACACCAAAGATAATCCATAATAATTATATAAACAGTTGTTCCACAATCAAATAATAATTGATTTAAATGTATTTATAACTGACAGTGATAAGAATATCTCAACACACAATTCATCATCACTTTTTATTTTATCAACCGTCATCATCGTCATTAAGCCCTAACAGGCCATCTCATGGCATATTTGCTTGTTAAACGATGTAAATGATAATGCACACGTTCGGCCCCATTTGATTTATAAATTAAGCGCTCAACTGTGGACAATAGCTTTAAATTAGCATGTCTCATTAGTCTCATTTGGCCTTATCATTGGTTCCATCTGACCTAACCCATCTGGCCTTATTATTTTTTTTCTTTTTTTAGACCCATCTAGCTTTTTTTTTTTTTTTTTTAATTCTCTGGCCACATCTAGCCATATTGTAAACGCAATGCACACAATTCATGCTAATATGTAATAATATTTTTTCCTCATAAATATATTATTCCTTAAATTTATCATTCCATGATAACCACAATTCATCGTTAATACAAACAATTTATAAATAATTAGCATTTATTATCAACACGAATAATTAATAAAATAATAAAACACAATTTATCAATTCACATTTAATATCCTTTACCTTTAAGTTTAATACCCACCTGAACAGTAGATATTACAAGAAAATCAAACTACTGCGGTGGTTGCTGTGATTGTTCCCGGGTCCTAATTTTAATCTAAAAAAATTATATAAGTCAGATATTGAACAATTAAAATAAATCAAATTAATTAATAATATAAATTTAATAAATAGAATAGAACTATCATACTGTAAGCATATTTATTTTATTTAATCTTTCTTGGAATAATTTTAAATTAACAAAAAAAAAAAATGTACCACAACAGTTGAACTAAAATCCTAAATTTTCTTCCTTCTTGTTGTCTTTCCCTTCGACTTTTCCCTTACTGTTGATAAACAGCTATAAAAATGATTAAAAGTTTCTGACTCCCCATCCTTAATTTTTCAAACTGAGTAGTGAGTCGTTGTAACTTTGATCTTTTTCACTATAGAGTTTCCCTCATGAGTCAGTTCCAGAATCAACCAAACTTATTTTGCACTTCGACAATTGAAGATCCTTCAGAACTCATCAGGGTTGACGACTGCGAAAATTACTTTGATAGCCTTGAAGTTGTATTCAGCAATCTCTAATTCCTCATTCGTTCAGAGATCGATACACTTGTCTTGTTCAATGCCTTGAATTTTTATCTTAGGAGTGCTCCACGCTTTTTGAACAATATTCCAGACTTTACAATTCATAGATACCAAGTATCTTGTCATTTGGGTCTTTAGTAAGGATAATTTGAACTATCAAACCATGGTGGATGAGCACTTAATCCTCCTTCACGTGGTAGATCCATTGATGCTAGTTTTCAAGATCTCGCTAATAAAACTGAAACAGGCGAATTTGCTCTGATACTAATTGAAAAATTATGCGAAGCGTAGTAACAATAGATTACTTAAATACAACGTTAAAAACTTGAAAAGACACGAGAAATAAAAGGTGGAATCTAAAACAGGAAATCTACAAACTTCTTTCACTATATAAAATGGGTTACAAAGTATTAATCACAAAGTTACGCAATCGAACAACCATCGATCCTTTGCGTTGAGACTTTACTCGTATCACAACGACAAACCCTCACTAGTGAAAGACCAATTCTCAATCCGAAGGATTAAAAACCCAAGTGTGTAGTGTTTTTTAGCTAAGTAATAACGTGACAACTTCTTGATGTAGTTTAGACAATGTAGCACCCGTTCTCTCTCTATGTTCAGAAATCCTAGGAAAAAGGCTTCTTTAAATAGAGTAGCTTTGGAAATATTGAAAAATTGCTCCCAAAAAAAAGTTGGTTTCTAAAAGTGTGTCAATCTTTTGCTGGAGCAAGCATGCCAGCGAGTTCCTAACGAGCTTACAACTGCTTTGAATTCCAATCTGTTTTAGCCAGTGAATAGTCCAACAAGATAATAACCGTCTTGACATACATTCTGGAATAGCCAACGAGTTTGCCAATGAAACTAGTGAGTTTGCCAGCGAGAAAACTTTATTCTTTATATCAACACTATTTTACCCAGCGAGACATCAAGCGACATGTAAAACAATCATCACATTGAAACTGTGTAAAATATGCTTCAAAAATCTTGTTGGCAATCTCGTTAGCAATCTCGCTGAGGCGAGCTTCTCAATGAGCTCCTAATGACTCCCCATCGAGATAGCTATCGGACTCCTTTTCGCTTAAAATTTTATGGGTAACATCCTTAGATCTTAACCACTTGAGTCATGTATCTTTGGTGCTAAAAAAACCTTTAAACATATACTTTCGACACCCTAACGAAATGCCTAAAAGTAGAAGTTTGAAATTATTATTTTGCTCACTAATTTGCCAATTACAAAAAATAAAACTAATTTTAGTTTAAGCTAACTCAAAAATCACCAAAATTTTTACCAAATAGCTAAAAGATATCAAAAGTTACTAAAATTTCTACTTGTTTTACCAAACATCTAAAAGTTAGCAAAAGTTACCAAAAATTTTATTTATTTTATTAAACACATAAAAAGTTTTAGCTACCAATTTTTTTCAAAAAAATTTTGAAACATTACTAAAAATTTAACTTTCAAACATGTACTATTTGTGTACTTATTATCTAATTCTCTATTTTAGATCCTTGTTGCTGGATACTCATCTTCATTTAGTAATTTCATTTTTTTTTTTTTTGTTCTACCAGAAGAGGTTAACTAAACGCATCATTTGTTCCATGCTAAGATTCATTTACTTTATCAATTTTTTTTTTTCCAAATTAATTTTTGTATACTCACTTCTGTAATAATTTTACAAAATTTATATGCCATCACTCATCTTAATTACATCAACTATCCTTCAATCTATTGTCAATTTAGTAATTATCACCTTTTTATTATTTCATGAATCAGTTATCACTGCTAGTATTATAATTTCCTCAGTTTACTCTGCATTTATGGTGACCCGCTTCAGTATTGTGAGTTATATTTATTTTCTCTCTTCTTCTGGAGTTGGGGAGAAACTCGCAGCCGCTACCCATGAGTTTGCACTGGATGAAACCCGTCCCGTAGTCCTAGTCGGCAAAGAACCACGATGAGGTAAACTAGCCTAGGCAAGTCCTAACTGATCGGCTCGGCCGAGAAGACTGTTAGATGACCCTCCATAATTAGAAGAAGGACTGTTCCCAAAAAGAGTCGAACCCAGGATCTATTGACCCCAGACCCTTCTGCCTGCCATCCAAACCAACTCGACTACTCTTTTGGAGCTATTTTCTCCCTTCTTGCTGTCTTTGCCCTTTGTTTTTCCCTTACTGCTTTCTTACTGTTTGTGTTTTCCCCGCGCCATTGTATTTATAAAGGTGCGTCCAATGGTTACTGAGTCCCCACCGCCTGAACTTTTCAATTTACTATCCTATATTTTTTTTTTTTTCAATTTCCTTCCACGTTGCCTAGATATTTGCTAGGCTTGTACACGCACACACCTAGGCAGTCATAAATCACAGCCCCAGCAAAAATCACTTATCCTAACACAAATTGGCCACGTCTAACGTTAAATGTATCTACCAATTTAATTTAATCAATTACTAACAATTTAATTAATTCACTAATTAACTTAGGTTAAAATTAAATCAATTTTCAAATAATGTTAAATTAACACAATTAAAATTTTTAATTATAAAATTAAATTAATAACGTATTTTAAAAATATAAAAATTAAAGATGTCACCTAAAAATTTATGAAAATTCACATAATTCACGGTGGAAGAAGTTTTGTTGTAGAATTGTAAGGTATTACAGATATTTTTAAAATTTTTCGATATTTTTTGGAGCTTCAAAATAGTTTTGTATCAAAAAATTATTAAAATATCAATCACAAGAATGATGTGGCAAAAATAAATGTGTAATAAAATAATAATTTAATAAGTTATTGTTTGTAGGATAAAAAAATCAAAATTTTAGAACCACACGACAACGACAAAGAACTTATGAGGAGGCTGAGAGCGTACGAGCAAATGGAGGTAACTTGTTTGAAAATACATCACCATTCGTGCCCACTAAAATTGTCACCATGCGGAGAGAAGTTGCAAAACTGAAGCAGACCGTAGAATCCTTCCAAATTGGTGGGAAGCAGGGACGGAGCCAGGCTGCGGAGGGCCCCATTCTAGTGTAAATTTTTTTTTTTTTTTACTAAGTAAATTTAAAAAAAAAAATTAATCTAACTCATTTCTTGAACAGTCAGTCCATCTCTTGGACAGTTCAATCTCAATTAATTCTATACGAGATCTTTAATTTATTAAAATTTAACTTACAGTACAGGATATTTTGTAATTCTGACTCCGTCTCTACCGAAAAGCATCAAAAAGTTGAGATCAGCAAGACCTATACATACATACACAAGTCAAGCGCAGGTCACACAAAGATGCGTCTTAGGTGGGAGAATGTAGTAGATCAGATGAACAAACCGGTGACTCATTCTGTGTGCTACTTCATACACCCAGTTTCACAAGTCGGGGATAGGCCATGGTTGGGTTGACAAAGCATAAAGCCGGAGTAAATTCAACTATTTAAATTGCAAAGTCATGCATCCATCTCAACAAATTATTCTGTCACCCAATTATTCTATTATATATATATATATATAACAGCAGCAACTCAAGAGTTCGATTAAAGAGCAACCAGAAGTTCAGTTTTTAATTATTCTGATTTTTGGTTTTTCTTGAGGTGATCAAAACTACCTCTTTACATTTTAAATTTCTTTTAGATAATTAAAGAAAAATATGTCATATTAACGAAAAGTTAAAATACTAACTACTAAAAAAATATATTTTTTTCATCCAAACTAAGCTAACGCTTCGTTTGGAGTTTAACTTTTTCCAACAAATTGATTTGTCAATTTTTTAACTTTCTTTGATTTTTTTCAACACATCGTGCCTCTACCAGCTAGCCTAGTCTCGACACTAAATTACTTTTTTTGAATTAGCCAAATACTTAGGATTGTTTTTGTTATTTATTTTGATGGTGTGATCTAACTTATGATGTTTATATTTTCATACAATGGTAGAATATTAATTGTCACCTACTAAATTTCTTGCATGTCACAAATTGATTTAGAGGCTAAGTATACATGACAATTAACTTCTTTGAATGGCCATGAAAGTTGAAAAATAAATTTTTTACGTGTTTTGATAATATATTAGAGTCTTAATTATTATATTATAAGATATAAAAACATCATGATTTTACTAAATCATCATTTTGAGTTTGATTTTACTAAATGATAATCTTGAGTTTAGTTTGTATTAATAGATTAATTTTTCTATTTTTTATTATTTATATTTATATACTATCATCTTGCCCACTACATATGCAACTTCAACCTCCATGAGACACTACTAATTGATTTACAAAATAATATTTTTATCCAGTGCTAGTTATTCATTGAGTGATGTTGTACAAATAAAAAAAAAAAAAAACTTACATCAGAATAAGATGACATAGTTATAAATTTAATATTTAAAAAAATACATTATTATATATATATTTTTATTATAATATAACTATTATACCATTCTTATTCTAATAACATCACTATTACATCATTTTTATCCTTTTTTAATAAAAATTATGATAAAATGATTTTCCATTATTCATTTGTAAGTCTGAAATCAAACATCTTCCCCTAGTTTTTGACTGGTTAAATGATTATGGATTTAAGGGACTGGCATCGGTGTAAATGTTATCTTGGAAATTGTAAAATTGAAACAATTGAATTTTAATTTAATGATTCAGATATATTTATATATTTTTAAGATTAAAAATAAATAAATACATTTGAACCGTTAAATTTTAATCTAACGGTTCCTCTACCTCTATGTGTCATTGAGGTGAAGTGACATCATCTTCTTCTTTTAATGACTATTTCTTTTCGAATACAACTAATAGAAAAAAAGGGGGAGACTGACATAATTTGTCAGCTCCGTGCATATTAAATTAGTGATCGTTAGAGTAAACATTTAACGGTTCAAATATTTATACTATTTTAATTAAAAAAATCATAGATATATCAGAAACATTAAATCTAAAATCAACTATGCCGATTGTTAGTCATGGGACTATGTCAACTTCCCTGAATCCCTGAAATACGCGCAAACGTATGCCCGGGGTTAAATTGAAAAGGTAAATGACTATTGTTTATTTAAAAAGGGGAAGCCAACAGTTCTTGTCACCGAGAAGGTCCAAAGTTAATTGAAAGGGCTCGAAAGTTTGTAGGGTTGCCACTTTCTGCATCATTCTTTATCTTGACAGCGAATATGCCTTCATATATATATTTATAATTTCTGTTGTTTGGCTCTAAAAGCAAACAAACTTTTATTATTCCTTAGCATCGCGACTTTCTGGGAAGTTGCTTGGAAAATGCCTCTTTCCTTAAATTTACCACTAGCATTCAAATTTAGCATGTATTATAGGCCACAGAGAAGCCCTGTTTCTGTCATCACTGGCAATATTCCAATTTTGCGTGTATTTGGCCTTGGCCAAACCACAGCCAGAGCCAGAGCTTTCCCTTCTTGGATTTTTAGGACCCATTTTCTTGTTTTCATCAAATTTATCGAGACAATATAGATTTTTATGCACCCTCGCGAAAACTGCATATATATATATATATATATATTTATTTATGTAAGTATATGTATTATATATTGATGATACCACAAATGTCCCATATTAAAAAAAAACTGAGTACTAAAATATCCTATAAAGTACATCCAACTCTTCCTTGCACGATATATTTTAAAACTGTACATGAGAGTACTTATGAGAGAGTGTATAAAATAAACAATATGTGTCAGAAGAACTTACAGTATTTAGTTGAAAATGAATCATCATATGCCACAAGGTGTGTTCGGGAGAAAGGAAAATGTGAAATTGTATTTTAAACATCAATGGGCATTAAATTATTTGCAATATTAAAATCACCATTTATTGTTTATTGATATAGGCTTAATTTGTTTGGTAGACTATTGATTTTTGCCAACTTTCTCTGTCAAATTTATCAAATACATAAAAAAAAAAACTTACCATATATAAAATCCCTAACTTATTCTAATTTTTTTCAATTTTTCTCTAGTATTTACAAGTTTTTATCAGCATCTAACTTTTTTTTTTTTTTTTCAAAATGACTTGTGGTATTTTCAGAACAAAAGTTACACAAAAAATTTAAATTTTTTGATTTATCAAACAAGCAGATAATAATGATGATCAAACATCATACTCTTATGCCACATCTTGCCGACTTTAATTTGTCACTGGATAAACCAAAAGTGTAATCCCTACTTTGTGGAAAAATATTAGTTAATAATAGTGAAATTGTATCATTGTAATTACATATATAATATAATATTTGTAATGTGAATACGAAGGAAGAAAGTAACAAGAAGGTAAGAAATCAACACACAGAATTTAATATGGTTCGGTTAGATTGCCTATATCACGACGGGTAGAATATTTTTTTATTAATTGCAAAATTTCTTGTAGAGTTACATAGTAAAAAAAAAAAACACACACACACACACATATGCATATACTGAAAAAAATCCTAACTCTGTCAATAAGACCAAAATACTTATACCTTCGTTACGTGAGCGGGACACTCCGCTATATTCTGTTTCGAAATTCATCGTTTGCTAGTTCTTCAGTCTGAATATGAACTATATATCACAACAATATTTATACACACGTATATATTATATACATATATTAAGTGCGTGTTGGACAACATCAACAAACCCTTGATAAGAAGTGAACACACAGGGCGCTCCACCTTATTTTAAGAAAGGGGGGGTATTTGGGAGAGAATAAGAAAAGAAAAAAAATAAGAAAAAGAAAAGAAAGAAAGAAGGAAAACAAGACAAGTGGACTGGGAATTTAAGGTATATAAGAATATTCATTTCTTTACGCAGGCAACCCCCCACGTGTAACTATGGAATAATTCCTCCCCTTCATTGAAGTTTAAAAGGGCATTCGAATAATTATACTGCTACAATATTGAATTAGTCATCCATTTATCCTTTCAAATTGATTCTCATGCAGCTGTATATGATATATATATATATATATATATATATATATATATGAATCATGCAGTGGGTATCCAGCCATGTGTTCAACCATGCAGTGGGTATCCAGCCCTGTGTTCAACCTTATCCATTAATATTTATAATTCGTCCAGAAAGGCTTTCACACTCTGTCATTCTTATACTTCCATTGTATATTTGTATGTTTTGGAATTTAGAATGTTATGTGATTAAATAGGCAATTTAGTTTCGACAAATAATGTGATTGAAAAGGGGGAAAGAATTTGAAGGCTAGGCAATAAAATTTGCCGGAGAATTTATTACAATATCAATTTTATTATATGTATTATTGTTCTCTAGTAGGACTACAACATTAAAAAAAATTAATTATAATAATGGAAATTGAGGATTAATAGGCAAGTTGTTGGATATCTTTAAAAAAATAAAAAATAAAAGTTTAAAACACAGTTGATTGAGTAAATCCTTATCTCACATTAAAAAAGTGCAAGGAAGATAAATACTCCGATTCAATATAAATCTGTAAGATAACTAAAAAAATAAGACATGCGATGATTCTTCAAATAAAAATAATAGTAAAAAAGTGAGACAACCGTTGGATTGTCAATAATTTTTTTTTTCATGTAAAAATACTGCTTAATATTCAAACACTCAAAAAAAAAATTTCAAATATCTGAAAATAACAAAATGATCTAATATAGAGTTACAAATATAATAATAATAAAAATACAAATGTGACATATGTTGATCCTCCAAACAAAATTAAAAATGAAACACAAAAAAGAAAAAAAAATGTCGGGTAGTAATTCCTCAAATTTTATTATTGTCAATAGTAAAACTCATTATATATTTTTCAAAAAAATTAAAAACAAAAAATCAATAAAACAAAATTAGGACACATGTGTCAGTGCTGTCTTTCCCTCACACTTTTAACATATAGGAAAAAGTAACATTGTTTCGTGGGATTGTGTTATACATAGACCTCCACTAGAATAGGGGTTGCAATTTTGGACAGGTTACAAGAATACAATTCAAATGTGAAATGAGTGCCGTTGATATAAATAAAATTATTAAACGAAAAAATAAAAAGAAATTAGAAGCAAAAAAAAAATCTTAATCTTTTAAATGAAAGTTAAAAAAAAAAATTTAGAGAAGTTTCTATTCAATCAAAAAGAAAAAATTATCGAAAAACTATGAAAACTAAGTTTTTCAATCTCGAAAACTATCTCAACTGAGCAAACGCGAGCTGTGACATACTCATGCTCTAGAAAACTTTTTTTAAAAAGTATTATCGACAAAACTCTAACCCTCTTAATTTTTGTAATTTTTCTTGAGCTTTTAGCTATAGTTGCATTCAGATAAACATGTTAACTTGAATATAATATGTTGAAATAAAAATTGAAGGACAAGGATATAACAGAATTGGAAAAATAAAATAAGATTTTTTGTCACAAGAATAAGAGAATTGGAGAAATAAAATATAAGATCTACTTTTTGTTATATATATCAACTTTTAAATAGGTTTACAATGAAAAATATATAACAATAATTTACATATCAAAATAAAACTAACTACATGCTAAATATAAAAATACAAAATATTCTAATATCAATAATATATATATATATATAAATAATATATTATAACTTAATATAGAATATTCAAACATAATATAAAACAAATATATTAATTTAAAATTATAAGTATATCATCAATATATATATATATATATAATCATTAAACAAAATACGTACCAACAACAGTACGCAACATATTGAGAATACGTTAGCTCAAAAGTAATATAATTTAATAATATTTAAAATAAATCAATTATATAACATATTCATTAAAATAAAAATTTAAATATAAACACAAATCAATATAAATTTGTTACAAATTATAAATTCCAAAAACCACATGAAATCATTGTAACCCTCCTTGAACCTCTGTAATTTCCTCTGCGTCTTCTTTTTCTTATTTAAAGTGTTTAGCCTTTGCCACCCTCTTTCATTCTCTCCCTCTGAAATCTGGTTCTCTCTCTCTTCTCGGGTTTTTGGAATTTCGTTTTTGGAGAGAGACAGAGAGCACCAAACGGCTATAAATGACGTTTTTCGACCCAAAATTTAGAAGATAGCTGTGCCAGATCGTTGCTTTTGGGGCATATTTTCTCTGTATTTCGCCGTTGATTCCCAGGGGGTTCGATATTGGGTTTACTATTATTATTATTATTAAACTTGTTTTTTCAAATAGGGACTAGTTTATACAATAGAGAGAAAGAGAGAGAGAGACACACGCACGCAGAGAGAGAAGATTGGGAGGAAATTCCGAGGAATTAACTCGGGCATTCTTGGGGTATCTCTGTAAATTGTGTCCTCCTCGTGATGCCTGACGTGTATTCCAGTTCCAAGAAGACCGATGATGTCTGTGAAGAAGTTTGTGGCCAGGTCTCTGTCTTTTTCTATTCTACTTTTATTTATGCGTTTATCATTGTTGATTTGTTGGTTTTATCTTACATCTTTCTGTGAAATTTGGGTTTCTTATCGAGTTCTTGGAACTGAGTATGTTTGATTTCCTTGTTTTATGGATTAAACAAAAATGTTTTTTTTTTTTTTTCGGTTGCCCAATTTTTTGAGTTTGTAGCTGTGATTGGGTTTATATTTGGTCAGTATGCATTTGTGAGTACTGGGTTTATATTAAACGCTGGAAGCTTCTATTATTGGTTTTGCTTCGTATTTGGTCTCTTTGTTTTATGTTTACTGTTTGAACCTTGAATTAAATTGTTGAAATAAATTGTTTTATTATTATTATTATTATTATTATTATTATTATTATTATTATTATTATGTTTATTATGTTTCCTCTTTCCTGGGCTCTCTGTGCATGCCTGGTAATTTTAAAATGGAAAATTGTGGAATTTGGAATTAATTTGTGCGGATTAAATGTGTTAGGTTTCTGGTTTTTTCAACTTTTTTTGGGGGGTTATGAATAAATAGTTTCATGCAACTAAATGAACTAGTATTTGGGGAGTGGAAATCAGAGTGAATTTTTGGGTTTAAACTCTTGTGGATTTTAGTTTGTTCACTGTAAATGATATTCTATGTTGACCTAGGTTTGAGTATAGTTATTGTTTTGTTCGCTGAATCCGCTTATCTTACTGAAAATGTTGAGTTTAATTTTAAGCAGGCGTCCCATGCAGAGCTGAGCTTGTCTAGACTCCGTTGCATGCTGCGCGGTGTGGATCTGAAGATCTTTATATTTCTATTTGTGGTTGTGCCAACAGCCATAGTCAGTATCTATTTTCACGGTCAGAAGATCAGCTACTTTCTACGGCCACTATGGCAATCTCCGCCAAAGTCATTCATCAATGTGCCGCATTATTATCATCCAAATATTTCAATGGAAAATCTTTGCAAACTTCATGGTTGGGGAATTCGTGAATCTCCCAGGCGAGTATTTGATGCAGTTCTCTTCAATAATGAAGTGGACATGCTTACAATTCGATGGAAAGAGTTGTATCCTTATGTCACACAGTTTGTTCTGCTTGAGTCAAACTCAACTTTCACTGCCTTGCTCAAGCCGCACTTTTTTGCAATTAATCGTGACCGGTTCAAATTTATTGAGCCTCGTCTGACTTATGGGACAATTGGGGGAGATTTAAGAAAGGTGAAAACCCATTTGTTGAAGAAGCTTATCAAAGGGTAGCACTAGACCGGCTTCTTAAACTAGCCGGCATACAGGATGATGATCTGTTGATTATGTCTGATGTTGATGAGATCCCCAGTGGGCACACAATCAATCTTTTGAGGTGGTGTGATGACATCCCTCCAGTACTTCACCTTCAGCTGAGGAACTACTTGTACTCATTTGAGTTCCTATGGAATCACAAGAGCTGGAGAGCTTCAGTCCATAGGTATCAGATGGGTAAGACAAGGTATGCCCACTACAGGCAAACTGATTATCTCTTGTCTGATGCGGGATGGCACTGTAGCTTTTGCTTCCGCTATATCAGTGAGTTTGTATTCAAGATGAAAGCTTACAGCCATTCTGATCGGGTGAGGTTTCGTAGTTTCCTGGACCCCAAAGGGATTCAGGATAAAATTTGCAGAGGGGCCGATCTCTATGACATGCTTCCGGAGGAATACACATTTAAGGACATCATTGGGAGGATGGGACCTATACCTCATTCTTATTCAGCAGTGCATCTTCCTGCATATTTGTTGAGCAATGCTGATAAGTACAAATACCTTTTGCCTGGAAACTGCAGACGAGAACCTGAGTGAGTTTTTTCGGATACTCTTGAGGTAGATTTGTAAATGTGCAGATATTGTGTTGCCCTATGGAAGCTCCGTTGCAAGATTGATGACCAAAGTGTGGTACTAACCCAAGCATATCTTACATCCATCAAAATCTAGGTCATTCTTTACGGAGCTGTTGCAATGGTTGGTTGGTTCTTGGATTTATGGGGTAAGGTTGTAACTTTTATTTTCTGGCCTAGCTTTCATCCAGGAATCAGGGGCACATACCTAGTTGTCAAGTCAAGAGCTTGCGGATGAGGAAAGCAATGAATGAACGTTGGAGAGGACTTTTTGGCAAGATTTCCAAATTGCACGAGAGTAGAATGACTTTTCTAGTCTTCTTTAGCTAGGAACTCTGTTTCTTTCTTGCTTTAGTTTTGACGAAGTTAATTTATTAGCATCTATTGATAGGTTGTGTTGTTATTTAACTCTTTTATTTACACCACCTAGCTGCAGCTGGTTATTTTTTCATCTCATCAATTTAGCAATATATTTTTTTTTTCCTTCTCTGTTCTTTGTT